>JAODKF010000147.1:17347836-17377495 GCA_026779585.1 Mormyrus proboscirostris | reverse complement strand
GGGGGGTTCTACCTTACTTCTTACTTTAGGATGATGTACCTGATAAATTGACCACTGAGTAAATACCACTTAATGTGATTCCAGTGTGAAAGCATTTTAGGTTAAAGTTTCTTTGCCAAAAGATGTTGTGTACATTCTGTACCTTTGCTTGTCTCTGGGGCTGTATTCTTGTACTTGTACCTTTCAAAGTATACAGAAGTAGATTCAGAAACATCCAAAGGTACAAACAGCGTTAATGTACCATCAATGGTACAGAAATGTTCCTCACCTTTTAAGGTTCCTCACCTTAAAAGGTAGAATTACCAACAGGTACAATTGGCAGACCCTTGAGGGTGCAGCCCCAGTGACAAGAAAAGATACAAATATTTACCCTTTTATCTGAGAGTATAGTTTAATCAATCTGATGGCAGCTGATTCGTTCATTAGTGTTATTCCCCCCCCACTATAATGACATCAGTTACTGCGGTAGTGATGGATGGCTCAGCTAGGAATGTCTCTTCACTTTGGTGTACTTACATCTCTTGTGCTTTATTTGCAGCGACACAGACGAAGAAGAAGACTATACAGTGCTTTCATGGACAGGGTGGAGGAGAAGCTCACCATTTTGTGGAAAAATTGCTGACGCCATGTTAGTTCATTAATTTGAAAAGCAATTTATGAACACACATCAGGTGCCAGATAGAAAATTTTAAGATGCAATGTACATTTTCTTTCTTTCTCTCTGGATAGTAGGTCGGTACTGTAGGTAGTGGGTTTGTTATTCAGGATGACCAATCTGGTTTAGTGTGCCAAAATCATCCAATCCTAGGAAGTGAATATCATTTCATGTAGTTATATGTCCCAAAAGCCAGGGATTGAACCGCCAAGATGCTAATTTACACTGAGAAAAAAGTTATAACACCCTCACATTCATCACTATTTAAAATTCCTAGAATTAGATTCAGGTGCACCACATCAGGTGAAAATGATAAGACCATTGTTACTGAGATTTTTTGACTCAAGATGACATTTTAGGATTTTTGGAGACTTCTTTCAGCATCTTGCGATCTGAACTTGCTGGGACGGCCTGACCCCGCTATGTTGGCAATCGTTCTAAATGTTCTCTCCACTTGTAAATTATTTTCCAGACAGTGGAATGGCTGATTTCAAACTCTCTTGAGATCTTTTTATATCCTTCCCAGATTGCATCGACAATCTTCTTTCTGAAGGCCTCAGACAGCTCCTTGGATCTCACAATGGTGATACCACTCATTTCAACAATCAAGAGCAAACCAAACTAAATGTCTATTGTTTAAATGAGACAGGCTCCACCAAAAAGCTCTGTAACGATGTTCTAATAATATTCACCTGATGTGGTGGAATATACTCTAATTTTAGGAATTTTAAATAGCAATGGATGTGAGGATGTCCTAACTTTTTCCTAAATGGAAATTGGCATCATAGTTCATTTCTTCTGTTAAATAAGTTAGTTTGCTTCTAGTTTTTGCATGGATGGATGCAAATATCACCTTTATATACAGATATGATTTGAAAGAAGATTTAATATTGATATGAATAACTAAACATTTAAACATGCCCTAATTTTTTCACATGACTGTTTACATATATATGGAAGACACAGCTGAAGATGACAAAGATATTTGCCGTCCACTTAATCTTGACAAGTCATGGAGGGACCCGGAACGCAGCACAGGGCACAAAGACGGGATACACTCTGGACAATATGCCAGTACATTACAGCGCACATCCATTGACACACATACACAACAGGCAATTTAGGGACAAAAGTCTGACAAAATAACTGCTTGTCATTAAATTGCAAGAGGAAACAATTTCTACACACAGAATGGAGGCCGGATACAAGCAGTGTTACCCACTGCTGCCTGATACGCAATATATAAAGTGTTACATATTATAGTTTTTCTCAATTGCTCTGGAGCATTTCTCAAATTACAATTAACAATGAGTATAATCCCCATGACATAATGTCACTTCTGCACAGCAGAACATCATTTCCAATGCTTCACACAAATTTCCAAACGCTTTAGTATGTATATGCAAATAGTTTTGTACATTTGTCATCATTTGGCACAGTTTTCAGTTACTTTAGTTTTGGTGGTGAAAAAAGATAATGTAGTTTCCCACAGCAATAATTTTAGACCCAAAACTATGTATGTGATCATCGTGTTTAGCCACCACATGCAAAACAGTTAACCAAGCTTTCAAAATGATTTAAAAATATACTCCATAAATTGCAGTGATATGGCATTGATGTGTTTTTGGTTTCCATACTACATGATTTAGTTTTCATTTTGTTGCATTTGTATTGCTGTTTTTGTGTTATACAGTGCCGTGTGTTTGCTATTGTTCTGTGTCTTGAGATCTGAGGAAGTTACATGTGCATGCGAGTGCTTTCTCTTGACGGTGAACTCTACATACTGTAATGTAGAGGCTTGCAGTGTTTAAACTGGTGTATCTGACATGAATGTGTATCAGTTTGCTAAAGAAAAATGATCAGTCAATGACAATGATAAAGTGTAAACTGACATTCAGAATTGTGGAGCTCAAGATCATACTTACACTGACATTTTGACAATATATGTAAGTATTTTGCCTCATGGTTAAACCGACTTTTCATTTTGGTGGAACTGACTAAGTCATTAGTGGAATTATTTGCTTTTCATACATGAGTTAATTGTTTTGGGCAAATTACAGACTTTTGCAGCTAATCCATAGTGTTGTGCTATATACATGAACTCTTTTGAGAAATGCTCTTATAGTCTTGTCTTGAGAATGTTAAACATGTTTTGGGAAATCTGCCAAAGCAATTCGGAAAAACTGTAATTGTTTTGGGTAAATTACAGGCTTTGCAGCTAAACCACAGTGTTCTGCTATATGAATGAACTGAGAAATGCTTTTATAGTCGTGAGAATGTTAAGTATGTTTCATGAAATGTGCCAAAGCAATGGAGAAAAACTGTAAATGCAATATGCTAGATTTCTTCAAGGTCTTGCTATGCACGTTGTTTTCCACGAGGTGGCAGGATTAGAAAAGGCAAAGTTACGTTCTTGAAAATAAACAAAACTTCTTCCAAATAATACTGTATATAAATGAGAAAATTGCTCCGTTAATTATTACTCATTAAAAAAACCTGAAATTATTTTTACATTTTAATAAAACATTTAGTTTGTGGACTATAATCAATTTATTTTCGCTCAGTTGTATTTACTAACCCGGTAAATATTATCTTTCAAAAGTTATAATATATTAGACTTTTTATGCTTTAATTACTTAACCAATTATTTTGCCAGTTTTCTGTTATCAGGGCTGCGAACTCTCACGAATCTGGCGTAACGCTAACGCTTTCAGACTCTCACGCAATAAATCTTACGGAATATCTATATTATTCCATTATGAACTTAAAATTAGCTACTTAAAAAGCGTCGGGGCAGTTTGCAAACTATACATACTGCTTACAAGGTAGTTAAACTCTTACTTGTCTTGAATTGAAAATCTC
The DNA here is from genome assembly GCA_026779585.1 of Mormyrus proboscirostris. Lineage (NCBI taxonomy): Eukaryota > Metazoa > Chordata > Actinopteri > Osteoglossiformes > Mormyridae > Mormyrus > Mormyrus proboscirostris. The sequence continues at coordinate 17,373,978 of JAODKF010000147.1, read as the reverse complement.
ACGCCAGCCAGCTGACTAAAGTTGGCAGCCCCGTGTAAATGACAATTCAGTGTTAAATAAACCTGAAAACAAGTGTAATATATCTAGTCATGCATTACATTATATTATACTGAAACCAAATATAATTAATAATTTATAAATAATATCCCACAATCAAGAGGACGAAAACAGACGTTACAAGCGTTCCCTACCAAACCAATTAATTTGAAAGTAAACAGAGCACGTCAAGGTTGCAATGAATGGACTGCCCTTATGGGGGCGCTGCTCATTGCCGGCTGTCATCTTTGCTTCTTTCAGCTGTAAGTTTGATTCATTTATGTCAGTAAATTACATTGGTAAGTTATATATTTCTCTACTTTGTACTTCTGATTGGGGGCTGGGTTAGTAAGTATCGTAATATTTAAACCTTTCATTCAATGCTGCCTTCTAACCATGGGTCTGGTGGTATTTGTTTTTTGTATAGTAAAATGTTCACCTAAGACAATATTGTACGGTACCGCCAGTAACTCCTACAAGAAAAGGAATTGTATGCGGTATAAGCACAGTTTACTGTATTATGTATTATTTGACATTATTTGATTCCGAAAAGTTTTGCGGTTGTAGCTGAATTTCATCAACAGGTTGTGGGTGTGTCGTTGCACGGAGGACCGTCCCCTTGTCAGGCGAAATAGGCGGACAGGCTGACGGTGGCTGTTCTGAGACCGCACCCCACTGGCCTACAGCACCTTCCAGTGTAAAGCAGGAATCGAACTATCGTCGCCTGGTCGGAATTAGCTCCGCGACGTCGTTCTCGGTGCGTTCGAAGAGCGTGTGAAGCGGCCTGGACGGATCGGCGTCGGGGCGCCGCAGCAGCTCGCGCTTTGCGCCCATGTGTGCGCGCAGCCCGACGCGTGAATACCACGCGCGTTCGGTAAGCACGTTCGAATCCCGTGTAGAGATCGCACCTATCTGTCGCGTAAGTTCGTCATTTAATTTAATGATTACCATCTTACTACCTTGTTTGATAAAATGAAATAGATCGCTGCCAGCACGTTTGCAGCTGGTTTGTTTTATAATCCGTGTAAGTTTACTGACAGTTTGATGCGGACAGTGAGTTTACTAGTTCGGTGTTAAACTTTAATTGGGCTCACTCATCGTTTCATTACCGTGGACTTGCAGTCCTCCTGAAACACCGCGGTAAAATGGCAGCGAAGGACAGGTAACATGCCTCAGAAAAGAAAGTTTGTGTTTGCGAGGCAAATGACATGGTATTTGAATAGAAAGAGCTTCAAGGAATTTTAGTACTCATTCATTGGCTGTTGGCCCGAAGTATACGTATTTAACTTAAAATGTTTTTTTTTTCTCTAACTTTTAACTGGATTTTTCAACTCTTGGCACAATAGTTTAGGTACGACAAGTTTATTTATATAGCGCATCGTACATAGAAGTCATTCAATGTGCTTTACAGAAATAAAAGCATACAAGAATACTTGTAAAAAGAAATGTCATCTCTTTTTACTTTTTTCATTAGGTAAATGCTTCAAGACATGGGAATTGTTAACTTTATCTGAAGGAATGGAGTGTCAGTAAGTTTGCTTTTGGGTCCCTGACATTTATCCCAGAACCATGGGCAATGGGCTTTCAGAACACAGCATTTTTTCGAATCTTCAGTTTCATTCTCTTCACATCGCCATTCTGGGGCTGGACTGTGCTGGGAAAACCACAGTGTTATACAGGCTGCAGTTCAACGAATTTTTGAACACTGTGCCCACGAAGGGATTTAACTCGGAAAAGGTGAAAGTGTCACTGGGAAGGTCCAGGTCAGTGACATTCCACTTCTGGGACGTAGGTGGGCAGGAGAAGCTTCGTCCCTTGTGGAAGTCGTACACGCGGGGCACAGATGGCATCGTCTTTGTGGTGGACTCGGTGGACACCGAGCGTATGGAGGAGGCCAGGACGGAGCTGCACAAGATCACCCGCCTTTCAGAGAACCAGGGTGTACCTGTGCTGGTGGTGGCCAACAAGCAGGACCTGAGGAACTCGCTCGCACTGGCGGAGATCGAGAAGATGCTAGCTCTGGGTGAGCTGGGGACTACTCCCTGGTGCCTGCAGCCCACATGCGCCATCATTGGCGAGGGCCTGAAGGAGGGCTTGGACCACTTGTACGAAATGATCCTCAAGCGGAGGAAGTCACTTCGGCAACAGGCAAGGAAGAGGTGATTCTGCAGTCGGACGACAACGAGCAGAGCTGCTCGCTCGCAACATGCAACCTGCCCCCTGCTAGGCGGTCTGGGAGTCACTGTGCGGTCGGCTCGCCTCGACCACAGTGCACTTAATGTCACCTGAACTTGGGCTCCTGTCCTGAGTGGAATCTGTTTCGGTCCATTTGGACTGACATTAAGTCTGTTATGACAGAGGCTCGAGGGGGCCATAAATGGTCAGTTCCTCATGAGTCGGGGAGTGTTTCTTTTAAAATAAAAGAAGTCTGAAGGTGAATTAATTCGAAAGAAATGCCAGAATGCAAATATTTTCTCCTGAAGAACAATGGCATGATTAGTGTTAGTTGACATCTTTTCAGTCTATAAGTAGGTGGCATCCTGGGTATCCTGTGAAAGAAATGTTACATTTCCAGGTTTTGTGCTTTTATGTTGTTTTTTTTTATTATTTTGTGCAATGGGGCACAAAGTGCCATTACATTTGTCATTCCAGAGACCTTCTGTAAATATAATGCTCCTCTCGGTTTGGCTCACAAGAAGAACTTTTGGACAGGCTGAAGTATTACACAACATAGTTTCATTCTCGACTTGTTTATTTTTTGGATTGAAAATAAATTGACACATGGTGGGTCAGTAGGTTGCAGCTAACACCGGCAATTTTCAAACTATCGGTTACTTGCATAGCGTGTAACGAGAGATGTCCTTTTTGTTGTTCAGCTTAATTGTGATGCCACACCATGGTGTTTTCTTCTTGCAGCTGTCATGTTTTTCTGTATTCTGTTTTTTTCTTGTAAATGAAGAATCAACATGTAGCTGTTAAAACTTCCTCTCTTTTACATTGCAGTCATTTGCACTGCGGCCATATGATCATTGGAAGAATAATGTTTACTATTTATCTTGCTCTGAAATTTAATTAATAAAAAGAACTTTCCAAATGTATCCATGTATTTCTAAAAGCTATGTGACATATTATTCTGCCTTTCATTGAATAGACTTTGAAGCTGATGTGTAGTTCTGTCACCTGCTTACATGCTTTGAAATGTTTATGTCAAATGCCAGTTTATTTAAGGCAATGTTTGGCAGTAATTGATACTTGAATATATTTAGTTGTGTCCATCCTGTATATCCTATTGCCATGTAATACTCGTATAAGCCAAACATTACTACACTGGATAACTTTATGCATTAGTTTATATTGGATTTAGCTACAGGTCAAAAGATGGAATTGTTGAAGTAGTGTTTTCATTAAACTTCAGTATAAGAAGTCTCAGGCTAGGAGACAGCATTATGGCTGACTTAAAAATATGCAGGGGCCTGTATCACAAAGCTGGATTTTTTTGGTTAGCAAGATATCAGATTTAATGTAATCTGGGCTAAATGTAAGCGGTCGAAGATCCCTTTAAAGTAGGGCACCTTAAGACCCACAAGTCATCTTGCCAATTCAAAAATCCAGCTTCTTGATAGAGACCCCAGGTTACTCGATTAAGTTCCTGTCCATCTGGGCAAAACAAATAACATTAAATAACCACAGATTCGGGTCACTCTGTACAAAAGTTATGTCAAGTGCCGAATAAGGAAGCTGCATTAGGAAAGACCATTTGGCTTTTACATACGCAGGATTTGTTGATTGGCCCAGGCAGCCAGCCATCAGGTCCTCAGCCGGACGGGTGTGTGACTGCAACCTTTGTCTCCTCTTATAGGCAGAGATGGTAAGACCTGTGGCACATTGCCTGCAAGGGCCTAGTGACAGGAAGTTGAAAGCCCGCTATTGTGGATGGGAGATGCCCCATTCGGGGCCCTATGGGTGTAGATTGTGTATTGAGGTCAGTGCTAGGCCAGCCTTCCCCTGAACAATTCAAAATACTAACTCTGGAGGGCCGAAGGTTGACCTATTTACCAGTATCCTGTTTTTTGTAAATGAACATTGGAATGTTTCTGACTGATAATGGAATAGCCTTTATTTCTTTGCCAAACAAAGTTACAATTTGGTAAACAAAGTGTATGTACCCTATTTTAAAGATTTCTCAACATATTTGCTTTTCGTACAAAAAGTCCAGAGGATTTACAAAACCACGGTCGTTGGTCAGATCCCTTTGTGGCTGGTTGGCTGTGTTATGCTTTGAATCCCAGCTCTTATCCATATAGGTTAAACCAGCCTGACTCTCAGTAGGAAAACAGAGGTCAGGTTCCAGCCCCCGGTGTTCGTACTACGACTCTCCTCTGGACTAATGTTGCAATCCTACTGAAGGTGACAAAGTCCCTGTTCCTTTGAACCTGTGCTGCAATTAACAAAGGATCACAACTGGTGATTATAATGGAAAACCTGCAATGATTTATTTTCCCACCTGTTATCAGGGTAGTCAGTGGGCTTCACAGCAGTGTGTTTCAAATCCATTGCATTCCATGACACGCATCACAGCACCTGAAACGTTAATGACAGAACGCCTGTTTTGTCGCTTTTAATGAATCTCTTCCTTCCTCACATAAGCTAAACCAGTGCTACGCTTGACACCATGTCAGCCTCATCCTGCAAACTGTTTTAACAGTCCCATTTAACAATTCCCACTTAATATTTCTTTAGGCTAGCTAATTTTGGATTTCCTGTGTGGAAATGCCGTTTCTATTTCCCTGTCTTAAAAGTATCTGGGATGTGAACAAATACGTATTTGTTTCTAGGGTCCGTAAAGCAACTAGGCATTTTTCGACCGAAAGCTACATCATGGATCAAAACGGATGTTGTACCGAAGACATGTGTAAGAAGCTTTAATGACATCATAAGCGAGCCTGCTGGAAGGGACATTTCAAATGCTGAAGTCGCGGACCTGCCCGGAGACGCCCCTTTGAGGTGTGATCACTTGTTTTCAGTGATAGTGTGGTGGGGGCCATTTTCTGTGAAGTGGCAGGGAGCGTCCGGTGTGGCGCGTCTGGATAGGAAAGAGCGCAGATAAGCAAGGCTGTAGCTCTGCTTTCCTGGGAGGTGGCGCATTGTCAGGGCCCTGAGCCAACGGCAGGAAGTTACATCAGCCAGCGGCCCCCAACCAGCGAAGCTTTCTTAAGCGCCGCGGTAAGATTTGGACTAATTTCATTTAACGCTGTTATGGTCACAGTATAATTTGTCTTAGGTCTAATACAAATGCAGCTGACTCAGCAACAGGTCTGTTTTGTTCATTAGTATAAGGAGGAAATCAGCCTAATTTCCGGACCAAATTCTAAAATAATATAAAGCTTACGGTGGTTAAATTAAGATAATATTATTTAATATATTCATGCATCCCTTCATTTTTCAGAATCCTTTCTATAGGAAACACATTTCGGTAAGAACCTGGATGTTTTGTCTAAATGAGTAGATATAAATGAAAGTGGCCAATTATTAAAGTTTTTAAACTTTTTTTTGATGGTTTTGGCAGCACTCAGGAGTTTTTGTGCCTCTTCCTCGTTCATCTGTAATGCAATGCCCTCACTCAGAAAAGCAGATAAATCCATAAATCCATCCAGGTGGACAGGTGGCCCCTCCGTCGCTGGGCACACGCAGTCATACACTTTATGCTATTTATATGTGTAATATCAATGCGATGTCAATATACAGCTGGCCTTCAGAGGAATCCATTCACCACCGCCCCCCCCCAGCCGCCACTGTGTAAGCACCCATTTATACATGAGAACCCTGTGTGCATGGGATAAGCAGATGAGATGAGCTAATCGGTCAGTGACAGAGGAGGGAGCAATCCGGTGGTTAATCAGCTATCAGCTGGGGCTCGTGGCTCTGCCTCTGTCCACGGTCCCGCCTCAACTACCGAAAGTAATGACACCTTTGATGGTGTTAAGGGCCACATTGAAGGCTAAGTTCATATTTCATTTTTCCACTTGCGCTTTTGGGCTGCAGACTGTCGTGCGCACAGAGGTTTGTGTTCATCCTACATTTGTTAGTGGACACAGATGTTTGCGGTCGGGCCATACAGTGGTGATATTCCACCAGACCTGAAGAGGGCAAATAACACAAGAGGGCAACAAACACAAATACAAGCAATGGGTAAACTTTTATGAACAGTTTTAAAGTTATTAGTCTAGGCTTGGTGGTATTAAGGTAATGCGGCGTATTACAGCATTTTAAAATCCCAAAATACTTTTGACAAAATGAGCCGGGACTCTCCCCCGGCGAATTTTATTCCCACTATTTCCAAATGCCAGAATAGTGTTGCTTTTGAAAATAACATATAATGCAGTGTAATGTCTGGACAGTATATATTATCTCGGCAGTAAAAATCAGATAAGCAGACACCTCCACACCGCCTACAGCAATTCTCCTTCTACTTTTTCTCGGTTGACCTTTGCTCTGTGAACGTCACTGCTGCCACCTACACCAGACAGCTAGTGACGTATCTTGCACACGCGCAGTCGACGCGCACGGACACGCTTGATATCCACCAGTGGACGCTTGACCATCTGCAGCTGTTCGGCACAAACTCCTGACGACAAAATCTACGTCACCTCACCCAGATTGCGACTGAAAGCGTAAATGAAAAAGTGATGTATGAATTAGCCTTAAGAACTAGCATTTCTCTTCAAACTCCATCTCCTGCATGCCTTTTTTGCACTTTATAGTCTGAAAATAAAATGTACAACTGCTGATTCCGCTAATATAAATTCATCTTTAGCGATATCCATAGAAATTCTACTCACATATAAATGGTCATCTAGTGCGTCCAAGCGCATATCTCAGCTTGAGGCCGAGGACACCCTGGAGACGATATATGGTCATCGCAGGCCATATGTGGACCACGGAAGGACAACAGTGTACCCAGAGAAAACTCTACACACATTGAGCCGCTAGCAGGAATCAAACCTGCAACCCTGGAAGTATGGCCCCACAGTGGTACTTATACTTTCCTAGTAAGGCATATATAAATGATACTGAATTTTAAAGTTATGAATTTTGACCCCATGACCCTGTACTGCACAAGTGATTAGAAAACGGATGGATGATTATCTGAAGCTGTCAAAAATATGTCAGTCTGTGCTCTGAACTTTGTACCAATGAAGTTGTTTTACATAAACAACTGCCTGCATATAGGCAGCATGGTGGCACACTGGTTAGTGATTTGTCTCCCCCCTTGTTTTATGCGTGTGGAGTTTGCAGGTACTCCCCCTGTCATCGTACGCTTCCCCTGAGGTACTCTGATTTCCCCCCACAGTCCAAAAGCATGCTGAGGTTAACTGGAGTTCCCAAATTGCCGGTACGTGTGCCTGTGTGAGTGAATGGTGTATGAGAGTGCCCTGAGATGGGTTGGCGCCCCATCCTGGGCCGTGTGGATAGATCTGCCTGCATCCTCCTGTCCTCTGGGCTTATTTTTAGGCATAAAGCTCCCCCCCTGTTAAAGCCAGGAATCAAGAGGGTCCAGGGACTGGCAGGGATTCTTACACGCAGGAATCTGGGCAACCATTCGTCCTGAGGTAGCGGGAAGCCACTAGGAGCCCGAGTGGCCTCTGTGATGGAATTCTCCGGCAGCCCTCCAGTGGCGGTCTCATTGTAAGGAGACGATGGCTCTGTCAGGGAGGGTTCCTAAAAACATCCCCCCCCCCCCAGCCCATGTCTGTTAGGAGGCATTGGTCTCCCTGTGGCAGCTGCTGAGCGTATGGGACCTTAAGCGTGTGAAAGGGCCATTGTCCCGTCCCGTTGTGTCGGAGACCTACACGCCCACAAACGCGGGCCAACCAAATGCGGCCCCCCCGCCCCCATTTGGCAGCGTGGATTAAGACAGGACCGGCCTTAAGGCTTTGCATCTTTGTTCCCCGCTGGTTGCCTGGTGACAAACAACACAGTATAAGGGAGGAAGGAAGAGCTCCTAATTTCACAGAACAGAAGGTGTGGATAAAAATAAAATATACATTACAAGCAAGGTGGCTGAACCCAGCTCGTACCTTAGCACTGCTATAGCTGGGTGCTGGACTCAATAATCAAACACCACAATCCATTTATGTAAGCCGACATGTATTCAATTAAAAAGTGGTAATAATTTAAACTTTTTTTTTTGTTAATTTTTATTATTCATTATTTATTCATTCAATCATTCATATAAATTTGTATTTATTTGTAATTTTTAATGATCAATTATTATTCTGTAATTGTTTTGTTCGCTTCTAAAGTATTTCATTTACTTAAAATGTAGCTTAATTGTGTTGTATTGGTCAGTTACAGGAGGCGTAGTCTCCAAAACTTTATTCATGGTTTCATGTGAAACACCTGCCAAAGGTTTTTTTCTGCTGTCACTCCTTTTTAATTGCTGCGTCACTCAACCAGGAGAGTGAATTTTCTTTCACAACTTCTCATGTTTCTCTGCAGGATCCAACCTGGTTCTGTGTGAATCCATTAACTGAGGCAGCTGGGGAAAGGTGAGGGGGGAGGGGGCATTTAACCCCCATCAGGGACCTGCACACTTCTCTACTTTCCTCTTCACGTTTGGCACCGGGGAGGTCGAGCGTCTTGAACCCGGAAGCTTAGATGTCGACGCAGGAGGAGCTTACAGCCACTGAGCTGAAATGGCATCCGTTTGGTGAGAGATGAGTCAGACACACGCCATGGTATTGCAGTGGAATAAAGCTTCACCAAATACTGACTTTGATACCCATACGATTATTTATAAGACAGGCATGCTAGAGCCACATTCAAGCTTTAGCCACTAAGGCTCATCTTGGAAGCGAAACATACAAGGTTTTGGGTGGGAAATATGTATCTTTAGCCAATATGCTGCCTGCCATCAGGTGCGCTGTGCTCTCCTTTGTGTTTAGCTCCAGGGCCCTTCACCATAAGGCCCTTAAGGCCTCGCTGACCTTCGGAGGTCCTACAATGCAAGCTGGTGTGGGAGCTGCTTCACAGGCTATTCCTGTTACACGTCTGGCTGTGTTACATAGGATGATTCAAATCCGGATTCCACACTTTTGGATACACCGCTGAAAACTAATTAGAGATTAAACCAGTGCTTTTGTGCTAGTTTTGTTTCATGCTTCTTGGTGATAGCTAGAAGATTATATTACATAAATTCCTCTGTATCTCTTCTTTTTTCTAAATAATGGGAAGATAACTTTCAAAACCAATTAAACTTCTAGAAAACCAATAATCTTCATTTGGGAAAATGCTTTTCCTCTCGATATAAATCACCCAGCTAGATCTCATTAATTCTAATTTAATTCAATATGATCCTTCTGATGTTGTTCTAATGCCCTGTTTCTTTCTTGATGACTGTATCATTAAAGTCTGGTAAATTAGGGTAAGTGTTTCCTGGTCAGGAAGAAACACTCACTCCTGTAAAAATTCAAGATAAAAACTGTTAGAAAAGTCTATACTTGCACAGATGTTGCACATCTCCTTCACTTCAGATATCAGCTTCAATTTTTTTTCCTGCCTAACACCTGCATCTAAATATAATGGGGAAAAAAATGAATGAGAGATGAAAGAAGAAAACACAGCACTGCGTTAATGTCCATGTGCAGCAATTCCATTCCCTAATGACTAAGATCGTGTTTGTCTTGGCTGGGCTTTTCAGTGCATAGTGGCAGAAGCCATCTGGTCCACTGGGAGGAACAAATACCCTTTGTCCTTATTTCCTCCCTGCCGAAAAACAAATCACATGTTCAAGTGATAGCAGCGGATGTTGAAAGCTGGAGTTACAGTGAAAGTCATTTGTTCTCACCTACAGTGATTGCCTTTTTTTGTATTGGTCCTGGAGGTCAGTAAATGGAAAACAGTAACATATTTAAAAATATTTTATGCTGACTTTTCTATTTCACTGTCAGGGCACCCTTACCATGTCTGTTTTTGATCCCATAGTTTAACAAAATCCTCACAGCTAATAATTGTACACATCTATTACGTTAAATAAATGTACATCTGCTGAGCAAAGCAAGTACTTTAAAAATGAAATGTTGCTATTATTACCATAGGACTTCTTTGGTTTTTGCATATCTCATGTTGCTCTCCATTGAGATATATACACACACACACACACAGACACACACACATACACACGCACACATATACAGGTGAGTGTGAAGCTTGGGGTTTGAGCACAGGGTCAGGCAGGTATCCGGTTGCCCTGAAGATTTTTTTGGGGGTGTTAAGGAGTGGAGATGTGATGATTCACAGGCATAGATGCATAACCCATTAAATCACACACCAGTCCCCAAAAGAAACTTCTCCAGATGAGTTTGAAAGACCAACCTCTTACTTCACAGTACTAAGTCTGCTAACCAGTTTTGCTTTGCTCAATATTTAGTCATCATTCTACGTTTTTGAAGTTTTATGGATGATTCTGTGTACTGTTACTACTGCAAATCTAATTCAGCTCCACATGACACTTTATTTGGGAACGTTTATAATGCATTCATTGATCATCCTTTCATGGATCATACCTTTGCTAATTCTTGTATGTTTTTTGTAATGTCTTCTAAAAGCACCACCCAGGCAAATTCCTTGTATGGACACATACTTGGCTATTTAAATGGATTCTGATTCTGATTCTGATCCGGTGCACCTTCATAAAGCATTTATAGAACATTCATAAGCAGCATGTAAGTATACCTTAACATCCAACATACAGACCTTTAAGATAACATATATATGATTATAACGTTTGTAATTAATGAATATTACAGCCAACTTGTGTTGAAGGTATTATAAATGTAATGCTTTAAGACATGTTTAGGTGTACTCATATGCTGCTTATGAATGTTCTATAAATGAATTATAAATTCATTATGAAGGTGCAGTTAATGTAAAGTATTACCCTTAATTTCCTATGAACCAGATGGTTGTAAGGGTCTGACCTCACACTATAACTTCTTAAGTAGCATCCAAGAATGATTCTGGTTTAAGGATGAAATAGCCTTGAAGAGGAACTAGGACTGGTCAGTATTGATGTTTATTGACCTCATGGTTGATATCCCATCAAGACTGACACTGGCTTCCATGATCTGGTTCACTCAATACCTAATGTCTACAGTGCAGTAATGACTCTCTCATAAGCTTCAGGTCCTTATTTGTTTAATGGTGCCTTCAGACAGCATGAAGCTCTGTTTCAGCAATCTGCTTTCAGTCTTTGTGCCATAAATGTGTTCTTAGGTATTTTATCCTTTAATCCCAGTACTAAAAGTCTGCCAAGTGAAGCATTCTCCCGACCCATATTCAGTCATAAACAACCAAACCAGGAATATTTGAAGATAAGAGTACTTTGCTGTTTAGTGTAGCCTGTGGTTTATGGGTGTCTGCGAACCAGAGTCTCAGTGAAACAGGGCCTTTGAAATGCATTGTAAACAAATGACTGACCATATCTCTCTTCAACAACTAACAAGAGATTGTTAAACTTACAAATGAAAAAACGTGCAGCAGGTGAGGATTTCCAGTTCACTTGTAGTGTAGCCAAGTGAACTTCAGATACTGGTGTGCTGCTTGTGGTGTTGCAGAGAGCATTAGGGGATTGCTTGTATTTTATGGTGACAAGTGCAGAACGCCAGTCTACTATTTCATGCTGGATAAAAGTTTATCCTGTAAGGGGTGCAGTGATTCTGCAAGGCATCCAGGCAGGATAAAGCAGGAAGTTGACAAGTGTTTTGTTGTAAAGCAGCTCAGAGCAGCGAACGTAAATCTCCTGTTTATCAGCGAGAGCTTCTAACTTCATTCGGGAGGCACAGGCAATAGCATCCATATCATTTTCAAGTGTCCAACTATTGTCCAAGTGTCCAAGCTCTTTCCCGATCCCAGAGCGCTATCAAAGGTACCAGGATCAAATGTAGCTCATAATAAAGTGAGCTGAGGATTATCTGGTATATACTATTCTGAGGTCACACCCCCTTCTTGGTGCGCCCATAAACCTGTTTCACTACTCCTATGCGCTATTGCATAAGAAACGCCACTGAGGCATGAGCTCTGCCATTGTGTTGCGGAAAGTACAGAGTCCGTGACGCTCCTGCTCATGTGGAGCTTATGGTTCAACCCTTGGCTGTTCCAGTCATTCTTCTGGGAATGTTCTTCAGCCCGTTTACATGGCCTTTTCATGCTAATCCTGAGTCATGTCATGTCAAACGTCTGCTTCCTTCTCATAGATCGACTAAAGCGATGTGTCTCAATCCCGTCCTCGGGGCCCCACAGACAGCCCACTGGGAGTTGGGAAGGAGCAAAAATGTAGTCTGTGTAGTAGGGAGCAAAAACATAGATCAAATGTGGGTCCCCGAAGACCCACAGTGGTAAACACTGGACTAAAGTATAATTGTAGGTCCCGTGGGCAGATTCAGTGAAGAAAGATCTTCACATTACTGTAACTCCTGTGCGGGAAACAGCTGCTGGTAGAGCTTTCATTTCTCCCTCGGATAACAGATGAGTTTCTAAGTGAGGATTACTTGTTTACTGTAGTGAGGATTGGGTAGCACACTGATGCTTGTCATCTCGTACAACAACTGAACTTAAAAGCAACCCCACGGGACTTATCTCTTAACATATATTGTTTTTCTGACTTACGCTCTGGCTGAGTACGTCTCACAACACTGCTGCTTGACTCAGTCAGTATCCTGCTTCATTATTTACCTTACGTCTTGAGAGGGTGTTATTGCAAGGTCATACTTCGCTGCTACTACAAAGAAACATCTATGTTAATTCTATTCCCATGTAATTTTGATATGTATACATCACCAACATCCGAAATTGTTAATATCTTTAATGATTAATTGAGTAGTGCAGTAAAGTATTATCTATCTATAGGCACGTATGCGCTACCCAAAGGACACCCTGGATGGGATGCAGATCCATTACAGGGCAGAAACTCACAATTACAGACTTACAATTAAGATTAGATTTAAAGACACCAGGTCATAACAAATATTTTTGGGGTGTGATTGGAAAATGGAGAACCTGTATAAAAACTTTTGAGGACCCCTAAGGTTTGGTTTTAATTTAAATTTGCTTCCTGGAGTTATTTTAGTTCAAGGTAGGAATGTCTTAATATTCTGAAGGTTTATGTCTCTGTTTACTTAATCTCTGCCCTTTTCTAAAAAATCTTCCCACAGTTCACAATATAAGATACATTATCTTCAAAAATATGCAGGCGGGAGGGAACAAAATGGCAAACTAACAACCTGTAAGACGTGTACAAAACTTTCAGTCATGCAGACCAACCAGTTATTCATCACTCTCCAAGTCTGCAGTTTGGAAATGTCGGTGCCTGGGGCAGATATGGTTCAATGTTCAGAAAAGTGGATAAATGATTCAGAAATATCGTTCTTATATATGTGCAAGCAGGGAAGCAAAGTAATAAACCATAATTTGATGGGTGCTACGGATGAAATAATCCGAAATAGATGCTGCAGATTTTTGTGGCAGGAGACAAAGCATTCGTTCTGGCTCCATGAGTCTGAAGTACTGAATAGAACCCCGCCACCCCCCCGTCCCTAGTCCCTTCATGTCATCACAAGGATCCTCCTTCTGGGAGCCTCTTATTATGCCTGTATTAGAAGCCGCTGAAAACCACAAAACCAGAGATAAGCTTTCATTCATATTTAAATGAAACCCCAGATGACATTTAAAAAAACTCATAAATACGGTTCCTTTTGGTGCTTAAAGGCAAGCTTACTGATTTTGTAACACAGCCTTGTTTTTATGTTTGTCTCTGTGCAAAAAAAAAAAAACCTGACGTTCAAGCAGAATTTTTATTATTTTTTCATTTAAAATATAAAGCAGAAAATAACCTTTCAGCTCCTGTCTGACCAGGCTAGTAGCTGATTAAAATTTTTCCTTGACAAAAGGTTAAAATAGCATGATAGAAAAAAAATGCCTGTAAAGGCTATCTTTTCACAAACCATGTCTGTGGTAAAAAATGCATCTTGTGCAAATTGCCCATCAGATTTTATCTTGTAACTTTTGTTCTTTCTTCCTCTTTCTTTCCTAACACAGTGCATTGTGTGAGTTGCTCCTACTATGGTATATTATCAGCATTCATCAAACACCAGATGCTTCACCTGCTGGTTTCATTCCAATGTATCTCGACTGTCAAACGGCAAACAGTGACATCTTACAAGCATTGTGTTTCATTACTGAATTAATAATGGATCACATAATATTTGGCAGCGTGCCTGCCTATGTGATAAAACATGACATACTGCGCCAGCCAGGCTTGGCATTTAGAAGCTGACAAGTACAATTTCATTAATAAGAGAAAATATTAGATTGCAAATGTTACATTATGTGCTAGTCAACATACAAGAGCTTAGTGTTGAGAGTAGAGCAGCAGGGCGACTTCTGCCTTATCAGTTCTGGCTTTTGTCATCAGTGACAAAGTGAAGCCTCAACACTAATAATATTATTAGACAACATTATCATCTTATGAACAATTAAAACACAAAATTAAGCACTAATCTGTCTTGTGGGTGTTCATTGAAATATGTTTACTTTCAACTTTAACTGTGCAGACATAGATGATACAATCGAAACAGATAAAATCAAGGAAGACATCGGTAGAAACTCATAATAAAGTAGTCAACGCAATGTAAGTAGGAGGTATGCTGAACTAAAACTAGAATGGGGAGTCCACTTAAGAATGCGTGGAACACGGCAGCGTCCAAGAATAATGAGGAATGAGGAAACCCAGCAGTGAAGGAAGCACGCTGAAGTGAGGTATGATGTGAGGTCATTCAAACACAGAGGTTATTCAAAGTGCTTTATATAAAACAAGATCAAATAAAAGCGATAATTAAATGGAACATTAAACTACAAGCAAAAGATAAATTAACAGTAATTTCAAAATTACAAATAAAAGACAATAAAAATAAAAGAAAAAGCATCAATGATGATTAGCAGCGCTAATCAAAGCAACTATGGAAAAAAATGCTTTGAGGCTGGTTTTAAAAGGGCCGATATTTGATGCATTTCCGATCTCCTCGGGGGGTTGGTCCCAGGTACAGTATGACACAATAGCTGAAAGTCATCCGGCCATCTTTAATCTTTTTCACTCCAGGCACTATTAGCTGACCGGCCCCTACTTATTTTAACTGCCTGTTAGGTTCATCTTCATCGCAAGAATGCAAGAATCCTAACCTGTGTTTACTTCTTATCGCAGACCAAAAGAATCCATTTGAACCACCTTCCTCTGCGATCATGGAAAGAGTACTGGGCAAAAGATTACTTACAAATATGTAGCTGCTAATAATCAACGTTTTATCACATTTCACAAGCAGAACAAATTCCAGAAGCTGCTGTGGGACACCAAACTGACGGACAGACAGACAGACAGGCAGGAGCGGAACGCATGAATGGCACTAAACAAGGTGTGTTTATACAGATCGAATCCTCGCTCTGCAGCGGCGCAGTGGTTTGCACTGTTGTCTCGCACCTCTGGGACCTGCGTTGGCGTCTCCACCATGGCTCCGTGTGTGGAGTTTGCATGTTCTCACTGTGTCGTTGTAGGGTTTCCTCTGGCTACCCTGGTTTTCCCCCCACCAGTCCTAAAATATGCTGAAGTGAAATGGAGTTACCAAATTGTCCATAGATGTGGGTGAGTAGCCTCTGGGACAAACTCCAGACCCGCCATGATCCTGAATAGTACAAGTGGTTACAGGAAATGGATGGATGGACAATATTATGGAAGCCGTCAACGGTGTATTTATTGAGATAGTTATCTCAGTACCTTGATAGAACTGCATATAAAATACATGCAAGCATGACAGTTCTTGGTTTCTGTGCTACATGTACATGGAGGACACCCAACAGCAAGCTGGATAGTCCTTACAAAATGCAGATTAGTGGTGACCCCAATGGCCATGGAGGATGTCCACACGTATGCATGTAACTTACGCAGTAGAACATGGACCTACAATAGTGGCCAAAATTGTGCAAACACAATTTTTAGAGATTGCAGAATTTTATTCAACTGTTAAATCTCCAGTTACTTATTTAATCATCTAATATATGATATCTGTAACATGCTACGATAGTTCACAAGTATTACCACCAATATTCATGCAGTCATTTTTAAAGCATAATGCCAAAAAAATGCTTGGCGCTTCCACAATTTTTGCCACTAGTGTAGTTTAAGTGGAAATTTGCAGTGAGATTTGATTTTAATTAGATAGACGGTGTCTAAGTCATACTGTCACTGATGTATATCATAATGCAAAGTGTAAGGTATATTATCCTATAATGCAAACAGCAACTACAAATTACATAATGCAACTGTGAAGTGGTCACATGTCCTTATTTCTGCTGTGTGGGCATTTCTTTTTTTTTGTCTCGGTCTTCTTCCTGTGACTCCAGTCCTCTTCCTACCCTCTTTCATCACTTGTACACAGAAGAGGCCTCAGTTTTGGCTCGATGTGATGAAAAGTGGCCTGACATCATGGTCTGATCTGTGTGTGAAAACACTGCAGTCTTTTTCTTTTTTCCGCAGGATAATTTACTTTAATGTGCCCTGTTCATGTGGCTCAGCATCTGTGGCAGCATTTGAATGCGACTGATTAGGCAAAGGCTAAGCGTGAAGCTGCCATCTGATTGGAGACCACTCCTGGGCAAAGCATAACACTGGACAAGCTGATGTGGCTCATTCAAAAAGCTCTGTTATCAGTATTCCAGAATCAACCACGCTGTGCGTTTAAAGATCAAACAAGTCTTTGAGCAGAACTTGGCTTCAGGAATGAAAGCTGTTGGTAAATACTTCTCTGAAGCCATTTGACACGACTTGCATCTGAACTGAAGAGCCTGCAACCTTATTAGCTGCTGTTTCTTTCACCCGCAAAAATCCTGATTAATTTTTCTTTGTCTTTCACACTTCAATAAGATCCAACCAAATTCAGCACCTGCAAATGGCACATCCTAGAAGCAGCTCCGGCAAGCTGTCTGTCACGCTTGTGCTCACCAAGTGAACTCCAAATATACTACTCCATGTATTGCAGTTTTCAGGTGACACAAAGGGTTTCTCTCAAAGTGGTTCACCCAGCTAATCAGAGGGTGATTTTAACACATATGTATAAATATTAAGAGGACTTATTATGTGCTTATTGTAGCAGGGAAATTTTAAGATTTATCAGATCTTCAGATAATCACCATGATGTAAAATTAAATAATTCAATGTATGTTCTGAAATGACCGATGTGACAAGGGGCTACTTGCTCTTAAAATATTTTTATGCAGGCTTCAGAAAGTTTCTTTAGTCAGCGGGATTGTAGGTGAGTCTACACCTCCTTCGGCATCCAGCAGAGAAGCCCAGTATGTTCGCTGGAAGCTTGCAGTCTACAAAGTGGCCTAGTTATTCCCGGCAACACAATGGTCTGGCAGGTAATTGGAAAAAAAGAAGCTTGAATGGAAGGAAAAAGAACTCCACTGAAACAGGAAGACAATCAGTGCAGGGGAAGTGTTATCCTCACTGCCAGCCTAGAAGATTCCACTGAGCTCGACGAACTGCCAGCAGAACTCGATGACTGAAGTCTTGGCAAACAAAGCAGGAAATAGAAAAGGTTATTTGACCATCATCTACCACTGTTGCCCCTAAAAAATTCACTTTACAGGAATCAGCCAGCACCAATTTCGGTAATCGTCATGTCAAGCTCAGTCACATGTAGCTGTTTGCTTACTTGTTGCCAATTTATTGCTGATGCTTCATTTCACTTAGCCTTTCCTTAACACATAGCAGAAGATTATTCTAGCAGCCACCGGTTTTACATCTAAACAGCACTTTGCATTTGAATCACTCATGCCGTTTCCCCTGGGATTTGTTGAATTAGCTTGTGAAACACATCTGACTCTCGCTCGGTGTCCGTCAACTGAATGTGTGTCACAAGGTGGAGGCCTGGACTCCTACACAAACTGTGGCCTCTGGCACTCAATTCCATACACAGCTACACAGCTTTCTCACTGGGGGCAAACGGTCGGGATAAGATGCAGAGACTATGTGATACATAGCATAGTGTATAAGACCTGTATCTATGCCCAGAAGGATGTTATTGGGTCATTGGCTCTGTTATTCAATTGTATAAAGTAGCATATCACTTTATACGGTGTGCAAGAATAAATTAATTTCAAATGAAAAAATATTACGCTGTTTGTCTTGATTGTCCTTGATTGTTTTGCATAACATTGCCTGAATTGAATTCCTCATTTGTAAAACTACTTGGTGATAAAATGGTTCCAATGCCTACTGTTTCCTTATAAGCTGCTTAATCAAATTAAATTAAAAAAAAACATTCCAGCTAACTGTTGCTGAAGGTGTAACAAAAGGTGAAACTGTGCTTCTATAAGTCAGACTGCAGAGCACAGAACAGTGAATGTTTCAAAACAGCACTTACAGGCAACAGTGAGAAGATTGTGTTTGTAATACTCTGTCATCAACATCACCCAGCAAAACAACAGCAACATCAAAATTACCAGCTGGAGTAGCCGCAAGCTCCATTTTCAGCTTTACAAAGCAATTAGGGAAATATAAATATATACATTGGAAAGTCGTGGATTAGGCTGTTGTAACCCAAACATCTTGTAATTTCTTGTTTTTCTAGCAGTTTGCATGGGATTTACCTACAGAATACAGTTTTTGTTGTTGTGCGGCTGTGGCGGAGAAGCACGCACAATGGAGGTCCCCGGTGGGACAAAATGTCACACGTTAAGAGCTGGGAACGCTCTTCACCACGGCCAGGTGCTTCCCTGCTTAGATGCCAACACACATGCCTGACGCATTTCTTTTATGGCTTTGTGGACACAGATCAACTCAAATCGTCAGATCATTAACACATTAGGGGACCACAGCGGCTGCCAGATTTTGACCCATGATTAGGAAAGACATGATACTGAGAAGATGTTGTGTTTATTCATTTTATAGCCAATCAGATCATGCATGACTCTATAGTCTTTATTTTACAGGCAGTCAGATATCATGCCATTGTATTGTTATAAATAAATGTAAATGCATTTTGTAAAAACTACCCCTGATAACATAGGGGGCAGTTAAGTACCCTAGTCTTCTTTTCTGACTGATGGCAGGAACTATTCCTAAATGAAAGATTAAATTATTCATGGAACATTTTGACAACGTCAGAATATAATTTCCTGTGAATGCTATTAAGGCACATATCTAGATTCATGGACATGTAGGATTCACTTTGTGTCCTCTGACATTGACAAACGCACATCTGTCTGGCAACCACGGACACATCAGACTCGCTGAAACTTGTCTAGCTGAAGGTGGACATCATAACTATGTTCCACTGTCTCTCTCTATGTTACGGTATGAAATATTATGCTGGAAGGTATTTGGGGTGTTATAGCACATATTCTTTTTTATGAAGCCTCGATTGGTTCTTCTCCTCCCACATTTTGCGCTTTTTGCATTTACATATTTAGCAGATGCCTTTGTCCAAAATGACATGCAAGTGAGATGAATAGCACATTACAAACATACGCACTGTTGAGGAGTAAGCTAGGCATAAGTGCAGCTGGGCTGAGCTTCCGATGAATGCCCAGGTGGAAGTGTCACCAGTACTGCAGCAGGAGCTACACAACAACTACACAGCTACACAACAACAGCTACACTGCAATTTCTAATATAAGCAAGAATCTAACACGACTATTCAAGGACCAGAAGTGAAACATATGAACATTCAGGGAACAAAAACAGGCATCATGTATCAGACATGCAGTTAAGGATAATAGATGCCTTGAGATGACCCTTGTAGTGTGTGAGTGTGGCTGCTGTTTGCATGCTCTGTGATAAGCTAATGTCAAGTCCATCCCATATCCTGCTGTTTGATCTACCTTACTAGGGATGCATTCTGGATCACAGACAATCCAAGGGCTGTTGAATTCAATTCATACAGATCTTCTAAATACACAAAAACTCATTCAGTATGCTGAACGTTCAACATCTGCTAACATCCTCTTTTCTTTCTGCAAACAGTAGCTTCACAAAATGCAATACATTATTGTTCTCGAGGAATGTATGAAAAGCCTTCAGTGACTGAATGCAGTAACAGGACAGAGAAAGCTCTCTATGCATGCAGAGCTGACCCAGCTTTACTCACTTTCCATCAACCGACATCCTTTCATCGTCTGTTATTCACCATCATGCAGCACGGTTCTCTAACGCAGAAGTTACAACAAGTCTGCTGGTACGGGCTAACGCTGCTGGTATCCTGGCTTTTTCAACGTCTTTGCCTCTGACAATAAATTTAAATTATTGGGCATCTCTAGAAATTCCTCTAATTGACTAAAAGATGCCTTAAATGCAAGGGACTGAGAGCGACTCCCCATAGTAGGGCAGAGGTCCCCCGGGGAATACACATGAAATCCTTTTAGTTACATATTCAAAAGTGGGAATTTAGGAACGGATAGAACCAATAGACCTTGACACATTGGCGTTTTAATGAAGACTCTTTGCCGTGTTAGTGGGGGGGCTTGTATCATGGGGAGTACTAGCAGGTCCTACCAGTCTATGGCAGAAGCAGGGAGCCCAAAGCAACCCCTGGGAGTTATTCATGTTTTAAAAACTGAAGCAGATGTCCTATTTCTTAAGGATAAAAGACAGAAAGAACCTAAGCTCTTTTCGTGGGTTCTTATTAATAAAGACATTATTGATGCTGAATTTCATTTGATTTGCAATTTAACAGGCCATGTGCACTGTCAAAGAATGTAATTAAATGACCGAATATTGGTCAAGGAGAAGTGAGCACTGGTGAAGGTAGTTATGGGAAATGCAACACTTTTCATGCCCTGTAGTCTTTACTAAATTCTAATGGAATATTATGGAATTACTTGGAATACTTAATACTATACAAAGTATTAATATCATTTATCACAGTCAAAGTAATTAAGTTACCTAAAGTATCAGATGAACAACTTATCACAAAGATTAATACTATAAATCAATACAACTGATCACGCTCTACATACTGACATCGTACTGTCATGAACTGAGTTCTCATGGCAATGTGTAAAAACAGTAATAAAGGTTAAAAGAAACTAACTCCACTGATCTTATATAAAATTCCCTATGATACTTCCTCATCTTACTCTGTAAGTGTGTATAATTACGTTGCTAAAATAACAGTTATTTGAAATTGGTGAAAACAACAATTTAGCCTGTCCTCCTAACTGTAAACATGGCGGCATTCACTCTTTCTGTAAGATGGTTTAAATCCAGGAATTCTCTAGAATACTGATGCCATCTGAAATGAGTCGAACTTTCGGGGCATAACTGGTAACACCTAAAGATTTGATATTTCCCTAAAAATTTATGGTAACTTTGCTTTGTGAAACATTTATGGTTCAGAATAGGAGCCAGGAAAGTTTTTTTAAACATTTAAATAAAAGAACTTTATAAACGTTGAAAGAAATTGCCAATAATTCACACCAGTTTCGAGAATCCATGAATCCTCTATTGTGATAGCAAATGTATCAGCTATTGTGCATGATAAAGTAATTTACACATGCAAGTTAGATAGTGCAGACATTTTTGTTGATCCTACAACAAAGACAGAAAAACTTTCCAGTTCAAGGAATGTGATTGCATAGCGCTTTAAGTAAGCACACTTGAGAGTTAGTATGTGCAGTTCAAACACACAGCCGTAATGATCAGAATTGTCCAAGACCTGCAGGGATACAATTTAAGATTGATTTAGGCACTTTGTGCTGTTTCCATTTGTCAGCTTGGTGCTTCTGAAGTTGAGGAGATCCTGCTGCTTGTTTGGCTCAGCTGGGTGGGGGGTGGGGGAGGGGAGCACAAGAAGCAGACAAGACAAAAGTCAAAGACAGCGAGAGGAGATTGAGATCTCCTTCAGGTATAGGTTGTTTGATGTTTAAACTGTAGAATCCAACAACAAAGTGGTGTCTAGGCTGGCCTAGTATGGCCAAATGTTCTCCTTCTGAGAATTCAATCTAAATGAATATACTGTATAGATATTTTCTGTATTTTTCATAGTTAAAAAGGATGCACATACAACTCTTGCAAATATGAAAGGAATTATCTGAAACTGAAAACAAAAAAAAAATTTGGTTTGGGAACCTGTGACCGTAATCTGTGTTTGGCTTAGCACTCTTAATCTTTTAGTCCTAACATTAGCTGGGTGAACTCTGGTTTAATTGACGCCATGATAAGAATAATCTTCTCTAGAACATGCTTTCAGATCAGCTGTAAACAATTCCAACTCTTGAGGGCAAGAGTTCAGACGGCTTAAAAGTTATCTCCAATAAGGGAATGGCCTACACCTGAAATTTGACGTCCCTGTAGTAAAACATTAGAAGTTGAAGCTGACTGAAAACACTACAATCTTTGGACCAGAAGTTGCTAGAAAAACTAAAATTTCAACAAATTCTTAGAAGTGTAACACAGCCCTTTTACTTTACCAGATTATGACAATAGTTTATGTATACGTAGGTGATGTTTACATTTATTCACTAAGCTGTATGCTCTATAAATGCTCTTTAAGACCCGTAGTTCAGGAGTCCTTCGCTTAAAATGGTGCACTTCCTCATACCATCATGGATGTTCATGCTTATTAAAATTTTTGATTGGTTAACCTGTGACAGTCACATGTTGGTAAAACGAGACTCAAAGGTTCCAGGCCTGACCAATCAAGTATAGAAACAAAGGACTTGTTTTTCTTGCATACATTTACTTTGTTGTTAATTGTGCATGATACTTATGCGACATAAACAAAATGGATAACTTTTCATATGATGACCTGCGTGATTTTTTTGGATTAACTACTACACGCTAAATGAAAGAATATGATTTGCACTATGATTGAGAAATACGGTTGTAGATATTATTGGATGCATGTAAAGTACATGCATGGGATGCCAGGAATAAACCCAGGACAAAGTCTGCCTTACGGTAACCCCTTAGGTAACACGGGGCTGCCTCCTCTCACGTACCTGCCGTGACACTCACACTTTCAGAATCTCATGCTCATGCAAGAAATCTTAGGGCAAATCGAATTATTCCATTACAAACCTAAAATTAGCATCATCACAAGTGTTCGGGTAGCATGCAAAGACTATTTACAAGGCAATAAAACTGTGACATCCATGCAAATGCATGTGTATGTGTACAGATTTGTCTCAAACTGAAAATCTCATGCCAGCCAGCTGACCAAAGTCGACAATCCTGCTGATAGCTGCATTTGTTACCACCAAGCCGGACGTTTCATTGAGTGTGGAGATGTGGTATTGCGGAACTGGGTAGCTGACGCTAAGTCAGTTAGCTTTGTTGATCTTTTTGGCACCCCTCCCCCCGCTCCGCTGCTGTTGTGCTCATGGAAAGTAAACACCTGGCAGATGCAGCACAAGGTTTCTGGGCATCTTCCGCAACTCTGCTCTCCATTCAGCTAATTAGTGATTCATTTCCTGTTTGGGCTTGAGTTCTTTTATTTTTTTCCAAGGCAAAAACGCTTATGATCGGACACAAACAATTCAATCTTCCCCAATTAGACCTGACTCAGACTTTTCATTCTGTGGGATCAGACATAGGGTGTGAGCAGTACGCACATGACAGAGGGGGCAAACAATTCTATGTGAGTAAGTAACAGAGGCCCTAAAAGAATTATGCAGCAAAGGGGGGTCGTCCCTTTCCGGGCCGAAAGAAAACAGCAAGTAAAAGTAAACACAGTAAAATGGAATAAATTGGCTTCATTCTTGTTAATGAATCATGATGCATCGATTAAGTGGTTCTGCTCTATCTTTTAGTTATACCTACTGTACTAGCTTTCAACTAGTTTAACTACAAGAAAAACAATGCGAAGAAAGAAGCAAAATACGTTGAAAGCATAGATTCCTACATATTGCCTCATATGCATAAGGTGCATAAAAAACTATTTTATATTTTCAACAACACAACCATGAACATTTCATATATGAAATATTGTTATTTATGCTCTTCTGTCATTGTGATGGGGTTTTAAACCGCATTAATAAATAATAAAAATTCATCCGATTTTGCTGCCATAAGGTTCATGGAAATATTCTCTTACGTGTTCAAAACACACTCTGTCGTACATTATATGGACCAAAGTAATGGGACTCCTGACTGTTACACCTACAGGAACTTCTAAATCCCTAGGCACCAATATGGAGCTGCCCCCCTCTTTGCAGGTATAACAGCTGCCACTCTTCTGGGAAGACTTTCCATAAGGTTCTATGGGAATTTTTGCCCATTCATCTAGAAGAACATTTGTGAGGTCAGGCACTGATGTTGGATGTGAAGACCTGGCACACAGTCTCTGTTCTAGTTAATCCCAAATGTGTTTGATGAGGTTGAGGTCAGGGCTCTGTGTGGAACAGTCAAGTTCTTCCACACCAAACACACCCAACAATGTCTTTATGGACCTTTGGAAGCATATAGAATTGCCCAGAATGTCTTGGTGTGCTGCAGCATTAAGAATTCCTTTCACTGGATCTAAGGGGCCTAGCCCAACCCCTGAAACACAAGCCCATACCATTATCCCAAACTTTACAGTTGGCACAATGCAGTTATAGGCAGGTAATATTTTCCTGGCATCTGCCAAACCCAGACTCGCCCATCAGATTGCCAGACAGAGAAATGTGCTTCACTGCACAGAACATGTTTCCACAGTCCAGTGGTGGCATGCTTTACGCCACTCCATCTGATGCTTGCCATTGTGCTTGGTAATGGGATGTTTGCATGCTGCTGCTCTGCCATGGAAGCCCATTCAATGAAGCTCTTGCCGCACAGTTTTTGTGCTGGAGTCAATGTCAGAGGAAGCTTGGAACTCAGCAGCTATTGAGTCAACAGAACGTTGGTGCCGCAGCACTTAGCGACCCGGCTCTATATTATATGGTCTGTCACTTTGTGCCTGAGTTTCCGTTGTTCCTAAATGCTTCCACTCTGCAATAATAACACTACCAGTTGACTGTGGAATATCTAGCAGGGAAGAAGTTTCATAAACTGACATTGCTAAAGTGGCATCCTGTGACAGGACCACACTTGAATTCACTGAGCTCTTTTGAACTACCCATTCTTTCACAAATGTTTGTAAACCTGACTGCATGGCTAGGTGTTTGATTTTATACATTTGTGACAATGGATCTGGGTGAAACACCTGAAATCAATGACTGAGAGGCATATCCAAATACATTTGTCAATATAGTGCACCAGCATATGATTATAATCCAGCCTTTAACCATTAACTGTGCATCACCGCCTATGTGGTGCAAACTCACATTTATGTTTTCAAAAATATACATTTATAACATAATATTACTACATTTTAGCAGCTTCACATTCCAGTGCTGTGGCTTAATGTGAATCACAAAAATACAGTCAGCGGCTTCATCTGACTGGTCAGCAGCAGCACTAGTCCTGCTTAAATTAATGATCTTTTCTTACTCTTTAAGAGTAAGAGTAGCTATTTTAGTGTTATGAGAAAAATGGAACTTTCAAAGGAAGTGTCTGGGGCCTTTTCTGTTCATACTTTTTGAAAATCCTTCTTTCTTTTTGTCTCTTTCTCAGCATGTGACTGAGCATCACTGGGGAAAGCAAATAGTTTTACTTGGTAAATATTTAATCAATTAGTGAGAGAACCAATTATAATCTGCTCCTGGAATATTGGAGCCTGAGAGATATGAGCATCACGTAAGAAAAGGATGAATATGAAATAATCCTTTTGATATCGACACTGGGCACTGGAGAATTGCTG
Source organism: Mormyrus proboscirostris (assembly GCA_026779585.1). NCBI lineage: Eukaryota > Metazoa > Chordata > Actinopteri > Osteoglossiformes > Mormyridae > Mormyrus > Mormyrus proboscirostris. The sequence continues at coordinate 17,348,113 of JAODKF010000147.1, read as the reverse complement.
AGAGGAAGAGACACAGTGCAGTGGAGGGACGCTTAATGATTGGCAAACACTGTACTGCTGAAGTAAGTATTCCCTCACAGAGGCACACTCTCGCTCCTAGAGGCTGCTGGGAATAAGTCTTTGTCAAAACTCATCTGCCAGAGATAGTGAGGCAGGCTTTTTTCTTCTTCTACATGCTGAACTCCATAGGGGAAAGTCCTCTGTTGGTGCTATTGAGCTTTTGATGACACTTGCCATTTGTTTTGCGGGAACACCAGTGCGTCTTGCACCCCCCCTC
>JAODKF010000147.1:17314999-17326756 GCA_026779585.1 Mormyrus proboscirostris | reverse complement strand
CCCCCGAGGGGGGGAGCGAACACGGCTGGAACAATGGTGATATAAATCGAAATCCATCACAGCATCCGATGTGAGGTGCGGTGGTGACAGGGTGCAGCCGTCGCTGAGGCCTGGGGGGTTGGGGGGGTGGATGATATACCCAGCCAGGGGGTGTGAGTTATGAATGGGCTGATTGTAAGTGGTGAATGGTTTATATATATATAAACAAACTGTAACTAACCTACGAACTCAAAACTCAGGTTTCTGACAAAATCCAAAAAAGAAACTCGCCGTACTTTGTTAATCATAATAAAGCAACACTGATTTGTCTGATTTTTGTGAACTTTTCTGACCCCATTAAGCTGGGAGTTCACCGTCCTCAAAATGTTTAGGATTTTAGTAAATATTATTTATAAATGACATTGTGACACATAATCAGAGTTCCTACAGGCATTTGATGTTTCTGTTGCACTGAGAAAATTAAATTGTACTTTTTAGGTATTTTTGATTTAAGAGATCACACAACATTCTGCATTCATGTTAATATCTGGATTCATTCTCCCCTCCACCTGGGTTTCCTTGGACGTTATTACACACTGCCTGAACACTGATACAGATATTAATACTATTATTTAGATTTTATGTATTTGAATGATTGACACTTTAATTTAAATGCCTGTGAGATTGCATTCACTTTCCACAAGGCCACTGCAATATGCATAAGATTTCTCCATCAAAACACCTATAAAATAATAACACAAGCCAGACTTAGAATATGGCCCTAAATTGGCCCAAGATAGTATGATCTTAATTTCTTCCTGCAACAGAACATCAGGTTAAATTTTGACTCCAAGGTTTGATTAGTCCTTGGCTATCCAGCTGCAAAAATGATGTATGTCACAGGAAAGTATCTAAATAAAATAAAATTATATCTATTTCTGAGCATGGCAGATTTGCTTACAGGTGCATCAGGTGCATAGATGTGAAGAATATTAAAAGTATCAAAAGCGTTTGCTTTTCACTTGCACTTGTGTACATCTTACAAGCCTGACGCCCATTAATCCTGAGACCATTGCACTTGTGCTGTATCAAAAAAACAACAAGAAAAAAAAACAAACAAACAAAATGTCTGATTGTCTTACACGGACACTGCTCTGTGTATGAATAAGCCTCAAAAATTGGAAACCCAAAATAGGCCTTTGCTGAAGCAGTCAAATCGTTTCACCCCAAACAACAATTGATCAATTGTAATTACCTGCCTGCGGATTAGACTTGCGGTCTGCCCTGGCCCCTGAGGGGCTCTGACAGAAAGAGAGAGATGCAGTAACAGGTAACTCCGTAGGACAGAGAGGAGGAGAGAGCTTTTAATTGCTTTGTGCAGTGTGTAATTGAAGGTTCAAGTGTGTTGCCGTGAGGAGTGTGACTCCACTTGGCCTTGTCTAATTAATCCCGTCACACAAGCCTTCTGCCTTCAATTTTCACATTTCATTCTCATTGTGAGGTGAGAATAAAACTGGAAATATACGTTGGTAACTGTATGCCTCTTACTGTGCCAAATGCACACAAATAAAACAATATGGAGGACAGCCCCGCTCAAATGTGTCCATTTCGCTCAGAAAGTCAATTTCAAGGATCTGACACTCTCAATAAATAGCACAATGGGAACAAAGAACAGCCCTGGGATATATCACTGTACAGTTTCTCCTACTGGGTGCTGGGGTGAGTCTCTGTGCGCAAATTGACAGAGTACACAAGAGATTTACCTCAGTGACTGTCACAAGTAAGTGTTTCTGAATCATTTGTTTCACTAGAGACTTATTTAAAAAAATTACAAATAAACTGAGACCTATGGAAATTCACCACAGCCACATGTTTGCATTGTTAATGAATTTATCAAGTGGCTACTAGCTTAGCAAGACATTATGTTGGATATTGTGCTAAGAGGTGGCACATCTGTGATCCTACATCCACCTTTTTCTAGCACTGTGGGGTATGAACATACTTTCCTATCAGCACAAATAAGTGTATAAACTAATTGAACCACATCTATGTTCCTTTACTATTTTTTTACATCTATTTTTTATCATAACAATACAATTACAAATGTTCGTTTGCTAGGAATATACAACTAAAAGGTTTTAATTTTTTGACAGTCCACAAATCGTACGTTTCTAACACAGTTCCAATGCAGGCAATGCCTTTCCATCATACCCCGACCACAAAATGAGTCAAATCAAGTAATTAACTCCACATGAATCTCGCTGGATGTTCTCTAAACTGTTTCGAGCATTTGCTTCCTTTTTCTAAACTCTTCGAACAGACTTTATTAGTCGCAAGTTGCATGACGCAGAAACAGAAAAGGGCTTCTTTCTTAATAATTAGTAACTTTAATAGTTAATAGTGATTTCAAGACATTTGGTTGACATTTGGTACAGAAGCACCAATATTTATTTTTTCGTTTGTTATTTATTTTTTGTTTTGGCGCGCCCGCGCCCGCGAACAGCAAAGCGGAGCCGGCGCCCATCGCGAGCTCCGCTGGCATGGGACGGCTCGGCGACGCGCGGCGCGGCGGCAGCACGCGCGCAGACCGTCCCCCTTCTGTTCGCGGAGCAGCCGAAGATCGCAGACTGCACCGGCGCTCGCACTCCACAATCCTGTTGTTGTTGTTGTTGGACGCCAGCCACCGATAGCGAGCCAACCGAGTTAACAGACACTTCCGTTCATCACATAAGGAACCATCTGTTTAAATGTGAAAATAAATAAATAATACCGTTTCTATACCACACCTTTCCTCTCTCTCCCATCCCTGCGTCACCACGGTTAGCGGTATCTTGCTATTATTTCTGCACAGCATTTCTGGTGGCATTCATTTCGGTTGAGAGTGCTCACTTTTAATTTAATATAATTTAAAATGCTAAAAATGTTAGGCCTATCCATTATTAATTAATTAAACACTGTATATTAATGACAGTGGTTGTTATTTTTTAAGAATTATAAAATAGTGTATAGATATAGAAAATGTATTATATATATTCACCGTGCGTCCGTCCATCCATCCATCCATCCATTCTTCAACTCATTTAATAATTTCGTCATGGACACCATGAGACTGAATTTTATTAGCATTTTTACTGGAGTTAAATTGTTCACAGACAGGCTTTGTGTAATCAGTGAAGTTCTGCTTTTGTTTTAAAATCCACAAATTTTCCTATATTTTTATTTGTACGTTTTTACCTTCAGCGGCATTTACCTCTAAAAATTAATCTTAAAACAAACCACCTGGATTGGGGGGGAGAGGAGGGGGGGGAGGGGAACTGGACGTAGACAAAAGGCCTTTGAAAAAACATATTGTCCTGGCTTACACACCCAGACCATCTCCCTTCTGCAGCCAGGACTTGACAACAGGGGTTTTGCCTAAATTAGTCTCCACTCGACTGACTTTACGAAGGGGCTGGGTTACTGCCTTTGTATGAAATAGAATCTTTTAAAACACAATCTAAAATGTAATTATTGACTTAGAATTAGCCCATTACAGTGTGCAGAGTTGTCTGGTAGCATACGATTCACAATATCACACAAGCTTTTTGTCGCCGTCATGGGAAGTCGGAAGAAAGACCCCCTTGTTCTCGGTACCCTGCAACTTTGTGCCTTTAAAATGGAAATAAGTCGCGTCTTTGTTTCGACTGTATATTGCGCCATCTATTTCTAGCGAGCCTGCTAAAAATACGATCCAGTGCGCAGTTATGAGCTTATTTATTCTTAAATAATATCAAGCAAATATAAATATATTTGGTTTTACTGTACACTTTTTAGAGGTCTTGTGATCAGTTGCTAATTATAACGCTAGTTTTTATTGATTTCTTTCACTACTACATAAAAAGTTGTAAATTGCAAAAAAGATACAAAATGGCATAACATGTTCACCCCCACAGAGTAGCTCATCACTGGGGGATTAAGGTCCATGACTACTTAAAAACTGCATTATTTATTACACTTGACGTTCAGGTTATACATCAAAACAGGGAATCAATTTCTCTGTACAAACTACACAGGGGAGACAACTAAATTGCATTTTTCACCAAAACTATTTCCAATGTTCCTATTAAACCTATTCCTGGAATATAAGGTGGTTACTAATGCGTGTTGGTCTAAATTTACCTCCACAACATCAATCACCCTCAGACTTCTCAGAGTTTTTAGACTTTGAGCGTTTTAAGGCCGGTATATTAAAAACATTAAGGGAGCGCAGGACTCTTTAATATGAGAAATGTCTATGGACGAGATAAGCTCAGGGGGAAGAGAATCCATTTTCACCTCATGCCTGAAGATGTCATCGCCAAAGCAGTTAGACCTACAGCAGGTGTATGACAGGAGGATAATTTTAAGTGAAAATGATCGTTTTTGCCAGCGTCTCAAAGAGACAGACACGTAACGGATTCACAAAGGAGCAGTGCTGACCAGCGCGCCGAGACGCGTCTCAGAACTTCGGCGAAAGGAATAATTGGCCGGGACTCCGTTTTCCCGGAGTCGTAGACGCCCCACTCCCTCTCAGGTCTTGGGGCCAGCGACAGATGGCTCACCACCTGATAGAGGCCAGTCTAATGTAAGATTCATTGTGCCTGACAGGATATCAGAGATCAAACGACATTGTGGAAGGTGAAGAGGCGCCTCGCGCGCCAGCAGCACCGTGCGAAGCGCGGCGGAGGAGTGGCGCTGCGGCCGGCGAGGAGGCCGGGGATTCTAACAGGCTCCCGGCCGGCGTACAAAACGGCGGTGCGCGCTGCTGGCAGACGGCGCGCGTCAGGGCGGCACGCGGGTGCAGCTCTGCACCTGAATCGGCGCGCGATAAGAATACCTCCGCCACCTTGGAGGGGAACCAGTCGGCAGTGAATGACTTTCTGAAAGACCCCTTAGATACAAGTGTCTGCAGACCTAGGAAATAATGTATTGGAGTATTTATGTTGATTTATTTTGTGGGAAACACACACAGATGCATTTAGAAATGTAGCACCTATTATTATTATTATTATTATTATTAATAATAATAATTATAATAATAATGATTTATTTTTCGTATGAACAAACCACTATTGTACTTAGGTGTTGCCTTTGCTTTTGTGGCCATTCCTTTCTGACCTCTCAGTAACAAGGTATTTTTAGTCACATACTTAAAGTGTGACCAGTTTATTGGATGCACATGCTTTTAAATGCAAACAGTAAATTACACAGAGTCAAGAAGTTCACTTATTGTTTGGCTGAGCATTAGATGCTTGATCAAAGCGAATTTCAATGTGCTTTGTATGTTTGGTGCCAGACGTGGAGGTTCCAGCAGCTCAGAATCAGCCACCTTCCTGGGATTTTCACACACTACGGTGTCTAGAGTTTACAGAGAATGATGCAATAAACAAAACATATCCAGTCTGTGCAATGGTGCTGGGAGTGAAAAAAGCACAATGCGAGAGGTTAAAGGAGACTGATGAGATTTGTTAAAGCTAACAGAAAGGCCACAAGTGAAAAAATAGCATCTTGGTATATCAGCGATGTGAAGAAATGGCGTCACAGAGCATGCAAGCCAACATCTACCTCAGAATAAGTCTTGGAGGCACAAAGTGGGTCGTACTACCTGGTACTATATATATATATATATATATATATATATATATATCCAGCTTCACACATAGCTTTCTAAATATGGACCATCTGCTGTTTATTACTGTTACATGCACAATTTAATGACTTCACCTCACCTGCTTTCTATCTGAAGTTTGCTGGTTAAATAGTGTTGAGGGGGTGATGCATTTCAGGCACTGCTAATGCCTGGGAACTTACCACTGCTTCTTGTTGACTGTAAATTATGTTTGTTGGGTTGGGTGCTTTTAGGAAACTTCAGTCCCTTGGGTGCTGCAGTCGCTGATGTAGAAGACGATAATTGCACGCTATTTGAGGCCTAATATTTTGATAAGTACATTAAATTGTGTTTCTGGTAAGACAGCCTTAAAAATAACATAATTGCATAATACAATAAGATATATTAGATGATACATAATGAGATTGGCTATAATATATTTTATAAAAAATGATTTTTGCAGGTGGTTTCTGCATTTAAAATCGTGGCCCTAAATGCAGTATCTTCAGTCGTGTCAGACCTATATTCCACTAATTTAAATTACTCTAAATGTACCTGCACAGCTGTACCAGGGGCTGTAATACTCCACATAATCTTGAAGTTGGTATTAATCTCCCTGCTCTACCTCCGGTGTTTTCATAAAGCACTGTTGTTCCAGTGAATTACTCCTGAATGATTTATGTTCAGTGGCTCCTCCACTTAGCGACACGTACGAGCGGAGATAAAAACACACTTACAGCTTTTTCGTGGGTAAACACGCCGTATTAAAAGCCAACTCGCTTTGGAAGTTCAAACACGTTCGGCGTGCCGAGCGCCTGAATGTCATTTCACTTTACAAATACCGCGCCATCGCAGCCAATCGGGCGGCGGAGGGAGCAACACAAACCATTTAACCTCGGCAAACATATTATGTCATAAACCAGCAACGTGGCTTAAGAGCCTCGGCAAATATGAATGCGGATGGAAGGGGACAAATAAAGGCCTTCGGCGAGGGCCCAGGTGAATGCTGGCCATTGGCGTAATGGGTTCGCGATGACTCAAGAAGTAATGGCCATCTGCTAGCCTCCGAGAAAAAAAAAATGGCCTGGCGTGGGGTTGAAACAGCAAAAAATGACTTTCGACCATAACAAAAAAAAAAAACCTTGGATGCAAATAACAAGCCGTTCAGTCACAGTTTTAAATACGGTTTACTTCAGGGGATTGTCACACAGTTTTGTGTTAAAGCACAACTGATCACACAAAGAAAAAAAAAAACATAAGTCTGTGTCCGGCTCCAAACAAATTTGTTTATAAACTCATCCTGCTCTGAACTCTCGGGCCCATAGCAGCTGTCATTTCCCTGATGACACAGAAAGACACCACATATTTAAACGATGGGTGTCTTTGCATTGGATTTCAATGTTGGAGTTTGAATAAACCACAGTGATTTGTGTTTTGCTTGGAGCCGTGAAGTACAGCAGAAGCTGCCAGCTCAGTCAGTTTCATAGTCATTTACAAATATTTGGTCACATTAAAGATTGTCTTTAAAAACAGAAACAATTTCTGAGCGTCTCATCTAAATTTACATTGCATGTGAAGTTATGTGCCCAGATGTAAATAACTAAAAATAAATCACAATGTTTATGGTAGTATTTGTGGTGTTCTCTCAATTCCTGCAAAAACATTTCTTAAGTTAGAAACCGATTTTGAGGGTTTGTGGAAAATTGACCCAACATTAAAATTAGCATTAAGAACTAGGAAATATATGCAATGTCTAGACTATTATGCACAATGTAAAAATATATCTGCAGCCACATGTGAAGCTAGCAGTTCACCTGGGGAATAACTTCAGAAGCTATTGCTCTTTAGATATTTATATCTGTGGTTTAGAGAAGCTTTATACATATCTTGTGTTTTGTGGATCAGGTGATGTTACTTAAGGGCAATCAAATGAACTTTATAACTCAAAATCTCGTAAATCAGCCATGCTAAGGATACTGAATTGTTTTATCCTTTGTACTCTAAAATACAAACAAATATTAAGCAATTAATGTCTTTATACTTTCGTAAACTTATTCTGCTTTTAAAAAAGGACACATATGCTGCAATTTTTGCAGAACCTAACCATCATCTGTATTTATTCTCATAAAATAAAAAATGTCATATACAAGGTATATTTAGCTACATATACATGTTGTTTTCAAAAATGAAAATGTAATGTTGCTAAAGAAAAACCATAAATCTATCTAAATGTCACAAAGACGCTTCTTTCATTAGAAAGTCGGGCGTATTTTCAATACACTATGCAAAATCACAATTTCCAACCAAAAAGTACTAAACTCAGATTTAATTATATAATTATTATATACCTGTGTTTATGAAAACAAGCAGCTTTGTATCTCTGGCAAATACAAACTCACATAGTTGTAAAAAACAGAGGCTTGACAAACAAATGGACAAATGGTCCCTGCTTCATTTAATTATCTTTTTTTTTTTTTTTTTAAATAAAATACCACACAAAACTACCAATAAAAGCCTCAGTGTGTCGGGTACATTTAAATAATTACGAGGAGGAAAAGTTTCATTTTTGTTTTTATTTCTTCAGTTCTGGCTTCCAGCTCCTTGATGAACTTATTATAGGTGAATTGTATGGAAATCCTGAATATAGTGTACATATGTGTATATATATCAAACCCTTTACAAACGTCTTAAGTTGAGAAGTGAAAATGAAAGTAGTGAATAGAAAAGGGACCACACAATGCTGGAGTCATTACCGTATATAGGATGAGTATTTCCAAGCTTCATGCAGTATTACTGAGTCTGTCAGTTGCCTGGCGGCTTTGTCGGAGGAACAAAAACAACAAAAATAACTTTTACATTTATATTCAAGGGTCTCTGTAACTTTACATGACAGTGCCAGCACTAGGTGGTCTTGTGTATATATACGTGTATATATTTAGGTATACCATTCTTACGATACTCATTTGACTTCTTGTATTTTAAAATCACATCCGTGGGTAAAATGTGACTTCCTGTTGGACACACTGCGCAAAGACCATCTGACGTACTGGCTTCAGATTATATCTGAGAGAAATGTCAAGGGAACCAAAGCTTTGCAGAAGCAGGTCCCACAGTGGGCCTGTCTGAACAATGGGGGCAAGTCGATAAAATTAATAATAAAAATAATAGGGTCAATGCTGTACTGACCACAGTCCTCTGCTGTTTCACTCATTATACATTGTAGATGAATGTACCATATTTGTGTTTACATGCTGACACTTGATCATTCAAGTCTCAATTCCAAACTAGCACACATTTCATGAAATAAGCCATTAATGCTATAACACAAAATATGAAGGAAAAAAAATCCATTTGCTCAATAAGATCTAATCTTTATATATAAGAAAACAGAAAAATGTAGTCCTAGTATTTGCTTAAAATGCCAACTAACTCCAGGCTCTTATACAGAGTTACCTCGACGTCTATAAGTATGTCAATTCACCATAGAAGCATTTTAAAAGAAGCATTTGACATTTATTGATCTGAATTAGTAAAAGAAAAAAAAACATGTATATAGAGGTTGACTTTTGTGTTAGACAATGAACAGATACAAATGAAAAAATGGCCCTAACAATCAAAGTTTTTTTTCACACATTCTCTGAACATTCTTTTTTGTTTTGTTTTGTTTTTTTGTTTTTTTTTTTAAGGAATATGGCAGACCTATACAAATACCCTTTTTATAAACACGAGCAATGATATGAACTTGGCCTGGTAGCTTACACTGTCAGTCCTTGTTGTTAAAGTGCACTCTCCATCCTGGGATAACAGTGGCGATGTGAGAAGAAATGGGGTCAGAAGGAGCAACGAAAAAAAATTCTACGTCCCCCCCAAACACAGTACCGGAATGGTCCAACTCTTCAGATGTTAATAGACGTAGCCTTCGCTGTATGGGTGGGGGTTGCAATAGCCCCCTTCCTGCACGTAAGCCATGCCCTCGTCAAAGTGTGACAGTGGGACCGTGTCCTCCTCGTTGATTTGCCGCTCAATGTCAGTCTTCAGCACAGGACGCTGATTGTCGGGGAATGCCATAGAGAACAGGGCCTCCGGGTCACAGACAAACTTGTAGACATATCTCTCTCCCGCCACCTTGGAAAGAGACAAAACAAACTCCGACATTCAGTGCATGGCCCCCGTCACGGAAACCGAACAGCTGACATCTGATTCGGGGTCCTTCTTGGATGTTTTTCGTGTCTCACCTTTTGCATGATCCCCTTCTCGTAATAATAACGCAGCGACCGGCTCAGTTTATCGTAGTTCATAGCTGGTCGATTTTTCTGAATTCCCCATCGGCGAGCAACCTAAAAAAAAGTTTTAATTAAGGCAGCATGTAATGTATTCTGGACGTCCTGTGAAAAATGTCACATTTTCAATGAAGGTTTTATGCTTAAAATACATCCACCTTGATAGTGAACTAGCTACTGAATAGTTAACAATAGCAATGTTAATTATCCAGAACTTGATAATATCTTTATTCTGTATTATTACTCTGCAGTTAATGCCTTACTGTTCTAAATCATGTTTCAATACAAATTCATACATTAATATCATTAAGCAAAAGAATCTGAATGAATCATAAATCATGGTGACTGATAATTCAAAACAAATGCCTAGTTTTTTAAAACCAGTGTAAAAATGTATTTAATTTGTGTTTTATTTCTTTTTCTAATTATTTCAATTCCCGTACAGAATAGAAAATGTATAAGACTTTTAAATTCCTTATATAAGATGTTGTATTGATATGTATTCATGGGTAATATCACACACAGACACGCAGATATGAGATGAAACTGACATTGAATTGACTGGCATGTGGCAGAGCCAATGAAAGGCAACACGATTAAAATTTACATCTCATTACCAGACTTTGTAATCTATCATGTAAATCACACTACGGCCATAACCAAGGGAGAGATAATAAAAGGGAGCTTAAAATAAGACATTTGAGCCAAAGAAATTCTTGGGGCAAGGTGCTAAAAGTACCATATCATTCATCTTCCAAAAATACTGTGCACTTGGCTCCCTTAAATCAGTTAATAAATATTTTAAGCTAATTACGCGACACCACAGAGAGATGCTCATGGCTTGCGGATGCGACACTGCCAGATTTGGCCAGGTATGAGTTACGTGCATCTCCACGAAGGACTGATGTCACCAACGGCCCTTACATTCCCAGATTATGTCACCAAAAAACCATCCGCTCCATATTAAATGGAAGAACTGGATTTCCGTAATATAGCAACGCTGAGAGATACAAGCGGCGAAATTACAATTAAGGAGCAGCATGGACGGCACGTTTGCGGGCTGGAGCACCGATAATTGGAAGTCATCCTGGACGGAGCAGACATCGGAGCAGATGTGACAGCACCTGTGCCTCGGACCACCCACCCTGGTGCCGTCTTCAAGGCCCGCTTCCATTTACGCACCGGGGCCGCGTGTGTGTGTCCCTTCATGAAGCCCACTGTGCATTCAGGTCCTACACCTGCCGGGCCAGGGCGGGGGGCTGGGGATTTACAGCAACCGGCCGCACAAAAGCGAGTGCGTCTCGGTCACCTGACGGCATGAATGGTGCCCCTGTTCGCCGCAGCTGACGGGGCCCACCGCGTACGCCCGTGGCCGTGGACGGGAGCCAAGGCCCCACACCCCCAGCCCCCCGCACTGAGCCTCTCTGTCCAGGAAATCATGGCACAGGCCCGAGAGCTGAGGACGCTCCACAGCTCCTTTTCAGGCACAACATTTTCCCCCTGGATCATCCAACCCTCCATCGCAGTCGATCCCTTGAGTCACATTTTAGGTTTTTTGCAGCTACTCCTTGCTACCAGATCTTCATTCATAATTTTCTGGTCTGAGGGTTTGGTTGAAGGAATAATGTTAAGCCCTGCTAGCGGAAGATCAGGCGGGAAATGCGGCTGGTGGGGGTGGGTGTGTGGGATGCTCACCTCTTCTGGCTCGATGAGCTTGAACTCCATGCCTCGCCCGGTCCAGGCGATGAAGTGCGAGTTGGACGGGTCGTCCAGGAGGGCGACGAGGAACTGCCAGAGCTGGAGTGACCCTCTGCGCTGGTACGTGGGGCCTTCACGGTACAGGCCAGACTCCTGTTTAATGTCACCTTGGGG
>JAODKF010000147.1:17300438-17311903 GCA_026779585.1 Mormyrus proboscirostris | reverse complement strand
CGGAGACGGTGGAATGTCAATCAGACAGAGCTGAATTTTGGGTACGTAGCTTAGACCCTCCGTGACGGTCTCTCTCCGTTGCGATTATGCTCTTCGTTGAAGAACGTGATCAATCCACGATTTACTAGATCGACGTGGTCAGGGGTCCCTTGGAGACCCCAACATGTGTCGAACCCTTGTTCCCACTGCCCACAACAGGAAGCCCAGGGCCGCATGCAATACAAAATGCAGTTCCCACAACATGGATGCCACACAGGCGAATGGAAATGTGTTCAACTGACATCCAGCGAGTTATAAAAGCACAAAGACTTTCATTCAGTGGACCCACAAACCCCCCTTTTATTACTAAATAAAGGCATGACAAAGAAAAGTAACTCCAACATGGCTTCTAGCAGCAGCTACAGCGTTTAATCTCTCATTCTTCATAGGATGATTAAATACAGGGGACTAATTTAGAGGGCTCTGACATTTTCTCCGTAGGACTTTAAGCAAATTGTCATTATCATTATCAATGTGGTTGTTTCACTCAAGTGTCATTTGTCTTATAAAAAGGTCTGTTGCTTGCATAATTACAGGAGCATATGGGGAACTAAATGCCACTCACATTTCACAAATCAAATCAATGTAGCCCCGGGCGTAGCCAGGCAACCGTGCATTACGTACGTTTGTTTTTGCACATTTGAAGGTACAGTTTATTGAATTTAAGGCACGGTAATTTTGACATAGTAAAGCTGTCTACTTTTCCATTTCCATTTAATACATGTATTTTGCCGCAGTAATGGGCCTATATCTCGGTGTGGCCTGTTTACGTGTCCGAACGTCAACGGCCTGTGGCATCGCAGAACGATCCGTTTCATTGGACATTACTGTCGAGGGAAGTTTGCGAATGGAGGGAGAGAAGCAGAGCAGGGTTTCCATTTTTTAATGACAAAACTTACTATTTATATTTATCACCTATAATCAATTATGATATGACAGAGTTTTCAGCGTCTGTGTGGCGCAGTGGGAGGGGCGTGGCTAATAATTCTGAGCCCCCCCGTCACCTTTTGCCCCAGCAATTAAATAATTTCACAGTCTTATGTATTGAAGAGCCCCGGTAAAGTCCTGAGCCCCAGGAATTGGCCAGGACATTCAAGCCCCCATTACACCCATGCTGCCTCAACACACAGAAAGCAGCCACAAGTTGCATAAGCGGCTGTTAATGAACAGAAGCAGCGACAGGACTATAACTAAGGGTTTATATGGGGTGGGGGGAAATAGATAAATAAGGTCAATTTGAGGGGGCCGCAGCCTGGCCCACCTGATGTTGTACAGGCACTTCTCCCCATAGCTCAGCTTAAAGGGCCGATCCTGACTGCAGGCGTGGCTCAGCTCCAGACAGGGACTGTGCGACTCCCGCTTGATCTTCAGCTGCAGTCCGTGGAAAGCCACTACTGGGGGGGGAGGGGGGGGCAGGTGGCGGGCGAGAGGGCAGGGCAGGGCAGGGAGGGAAGGGGAGGGGGCGGAGGGGGGAGCAGAGGTCAGGAAAAAAGGCGGGAGGCAGGGAGAGGGTGGAAAGGATTAAGAGGGATTAAGGATTATTCATTCCCTGGCTAAATAACAACACTGTGGCATTTACACAAAGAACGCCCCCCTCAGGCATCCACATGACAGGGCGCGAGAGGACAGCAACACTCATTGTGCGATGTGATTGGCTTAAAATAGCATTTTTGTTGCAGTTACAAAACGGGAATGTGCTCCCAAAATGCCCCAAAGCCCTAACCCCCCCCCCTGGTGACCTCCTCGACATCACAACCCCCCTTTCGGGGGATCACCAATAGTGGGTGTCCGGATGGCAGAGGTACCATCGATTCTGGGATGGCCGCTTGCCTTTTCTAGCGCATTAAGTATCAGACGATTCCCGATTAAGTTCCCATCATCTGGGGTCATGATCGACGCTAACGGAATTAGCCGCGCCGTGCGGCACCCCGGCCCACTGACGCTGGGCTCCGTAAATACGAAGCGAATAACATCGGAAAAACTAGTGGGCTTCAACCATACCGCCCGGCTCCGGACACCAACTGGGGCTTCCTTGTTAATGAATGTCGCGTTAACGGTAAAACAAGAAAAGCCCGTCTTTTAGTTTAAGGCTAGCACATACTCAACGAACTTCTATTTTAATTTTAAAATAGAATTTTAAACTTGTTGTAGTAGCTCTAGGAGTCCCTAGACGCTTCTCCTTATATGTGTACCTCTGTATACCCTAATGACAATGAAGCTGAACTGAATTTAAAATAAGTGTTAAATTTATTTGCTTTTAAGCATTTGGATGCCGTTTTTTTAAAACATTCAGATCTCCTGACCATTATGACCAATAACTTTAATTTATTATGCATCAGTTTCCCAAGTTTATAACTTACAACCGAAATTGTCACACAAACCAAAATATGGTGTGCTTAACAAAAATCAATCAAACATACAACTTTTCCAAAATCTCGGACTTCAAAACAAAGGTTTTAATTATGAAAAAAAAAAAAAAATGTAGTTCCCCTTAGGAGTTAAGCGACCCCCCGCTGATATCCTCAGTCCTCATTGCTTTACAGCTGGGCTGAGCACACAGCAAAACCAAAAACACACTAAACAAACGCCTCTGTCAGGGGATGGTCCATGACTCGGGGGCACTGGGGAGTCAGGGGCGGGGGGGCGCCGGATGTTTTTTCTCCCCCCCCCCTTCCCGCTTGTCCACATGCTAAGCAGATGCCTTGTGTGGCGGCCGGCCGGTGTGAAATCAATCTGACAACATGACATCCGAGGTCTCTGTCTCCCGGGACACCGATGTGGCCCGATCGTTTCAAGGCGCGGTGATTGTTAAGGCTCCTCCGAGGGCCGTGACCTTTACGGGTCAGTGACGAAAGGTCAAAAGAACACTTCCTGAGGAGATTAACCCCCCAACTGTATTAGGTTAATTAGCTATTCCTACCAGATCAAACCAGGACTAAATTACGAATGCTAAATAATACAATTGTATTCTGTCAGGTACATGATAAGGCTTCTTTCATTTCTTGAATGTTATATGACAATGCTTAAGTTATAATAGGTAAATATATAATTGAACTTTCAATAAATACTGAAGCCTATTTAATTCTAAGAAATAAATTATTATAATTTGTTCCTCCACACACATTCCCAGCGAGCATCTCTAAAAAAATTCAAAATTTCCTAATTATTTGCTATTGGAAGCTTCCATTTATGTTGGAAGGATGTTTAGGGCAGTAGCAAAAAAGTCTTCCCATTATATCAAATCTGACAGATATCTCAAGGACACAGAACCCCTTTGATTGGCTTATTCTTAAATAACAAGAGAAGAAAAAGACAATAAATGTGCAAAACCACAAAATCCTGCAAAGGCTGAGTGAGGCTAGCGCTCGTAGCGGCGTTAAGTAGCTGATGAGTCCCATGACAGATGGCAGGAAAACCACTCGGGACCTAATGACAATGAACTATGAAGACCTACGAAAATGCGGAGACAAATGAAAGCTCTTCTGCTACTTTTCCTGGGGCCAAACCCGGCGTGAAAACACTGGAAGAAGTTCAGCCCACGCAAGGCCGGGAATGAGACATAAGCAGCTTTACCGCCACAGCGCCGCTTCTCCCGTGTAAACGCGAAATGACTCATTTTACCGTATTGCAGACCGAACAGTTTCTGGCAGGACAGACGGAGCCATAAAGGACCCGGAAATGCCAGTATAGATCACACTCTAGTGAAACAGAAATAAAAAAATAAAAGCACAGCGATCGATTAAGGCCTACTTTCCCGAAGGTTCTGGAACATCATGGGCGCAATGCGTCAGTCTGACACAGCTGTCACATATCGCCTCACATTGACTTTCTGTGATCAACACAGTCTCGCAAAAACACTTAAAACAGTAGGGGTAACACTGACCCCTGCTATAAGTTACCATAGGACACATATAAAAATATTTTCTGTTTATGTGGGGTGCCTATGACGTATTTATCACTGAAAACCAAGTTGAAAGAAGGGGGACATGAACATTCAAATAATGTGTTTTATTTGAATATTTCTGCAAGAAAAAAAATCAATAAGAGAAATGCCGCACTTTGAATTGCTGAGACTATCACTAAAAGCTGCCAACCTGTGCAATAGACCCTTGAACTAACCCAGTGAACTGTCAATGATTTTTAAACGACACCACACACACATAAAGCCGCCATACTGCAAAGCTAATTACCCACTTCTCTAATCAGTCATTTGGATTTTTAGTGAAGTGAATGCATCCTCTCAGTACGGGGCACCAAATGTACGTGTTTTTCGTGTATTTGAATCAACCGACAAATGGTCCAGCAGACATTAGGGCAGAAGTCCGACATGAAGCTCACACGCAAACAAATAAAGTGCTAAGGAGGCTTTGATGAAAATACAGAGGCGAATAGGTTTTTCAACTAGATTTGTTATCTATAGTGTCTCGCAATTCAACGGCAGTTTGGCTGGTTCTATTGCATCGGCACAGCTGCATGGTTACATTTTTACTTAAATTTTCCGAAAAATTACTTGTGTAATGGTGGCTAGAAATATTGACTTGTAGTTTCTACATTGCTTGGCATTGACAGTTGTTTTTCTTAAATGCTTTGCAAGTCAAGCAGAACGTCCATGTTGGGGATGGAAGTGGCATTTGCGAACACTGACCCCATCACATAAGAAATGAAGGAGCATCGTTTGAAGCAGAGCCCCCTGGCGATTACCGTTAAGCACTTTTCTCCAGCTGTTCCTCGTAGCGAGAGCGCGGCTTCACCTTAACACCCCCTCCGGTGACATTAATGAGGTCGCAAAAGTGACACTTTCTTTTTACCCAGCGTCGAGTCACAATAATCAAAGAAAAAGAGAAAAATCTAGTCAGCACCGGGTCTATGAAGAGATTTTGTCATGAAAGCTGTGCTCGGAAGGTTAGGGAAGGCGTGTTTAAGGACGCGGTTCTAGATCGATGTGCAGGAGAGAACAGCACTCACTAGCACAGGACGGGCAGCCTTATCCACCAAAAAAGGGCTCTTTTAGAACGAGCATTAAACGGATAAAGTTGCCAACATAGTCAGCAGGTGGCCAGTGCTGTGCCAAGACTCAAACCACCGCAAACACGCTCCCGTGTAAGACAAAAACGTGAGCCGATGTAAACATGACTCTCCCGCCTACTTCGCCGGAGCTCCCTGGGACGAGTGGTACTGACGGGGTGGTGGTGCTGGTGGCGGGGGGCGGGGGGTGCCCCTCCCGCCACCCTGGAGTTCTCCGGCAAAATCCATATGGGAGGGCTGCAGGCTGGGACGCCTGTCCCGGAGCCCAACCACGCTGCCCTCGCCCTCCTGCCATCTGTTCTGGCCTCCGCATCCTGCTCCAACATGCCAGAAGTAGATCTAATATGGTCAACGGTCTCCTGATACGGAGGGGGCGGGGGGGTGCGGGGTGGGCCGGAGTGAGTGGCAAGACTGAAGGGCATTTGTGGGGAACTTTGGCGATTGTGTCGTCTATTAGAGATCTGGCCTATGCGCAATCGCAACACACCGGTCAAAAGTTGCCCGGTACACTTTGAACTTGCAATAATCCAAATGCCACATGCAAAGCATGATGGGAAATGGACTGAAAAGGTGTTTTTTTTTTTTTTTTTTTAAATGACAATAATTATCGAGTTGTAAATGTTATAGCCTTAATGGTTTCCCATTGATGGGATGTCAAGCTTCCCGCTAGATTCTGTAGCTTGTGTGTTTTGTGAACATATAAAACTGTTCTGATGTTAGATAGATGGACATCCATAAAAACAAAAAAAAGAATGTTTATTTCAAGAGCATTAGAATTTTTGATTAATTAACATGACCATGAGTCATTTACAAGAAGGCACTTTTTACAAACCCTCTACACTAAAAAGAAAATAATATGTTGACATAACCGCGCAATGATTTATCCGAAAATAAAGTTAAATCCGTCAGTCAAATCCACAGCAAAAATTGGTGTGTTTAACACTTGGGCTCATCCACTTTTACTAAATAAATAAATAAATAAAGTAAATACCATGTTTACTAATTTCACTCTCATTTATAATTAATAATAGCTGTACTGTACATAACGATGGGGTCTAACTGAAAATATGCATGCTATCAGGAACCGCATTCTGCCAAGCATTCGGTTAGAAGGTTAACCTGCATCGACTCAAGCATTTCCTACATTCAACAGACCCTTGGGTAGACAGTGAAACATTATGCCACCATCTGAGAATACTAGCTATAACATAAAATAAGAATATCATATGAGTGAGCAGATTTCCACCCATCGTCATTTAGCTGCCACAGTGCTCTGAAAGGCAGAGTAATACAGCCAAATTAACCTGTAAGGTCTCACAGCTAAGAAACAGTGCAGGAAGGGATGGCTGTAACATGTATATACATAACAGCTATTGAATATATAGCTACTGAAAACATGTCACACACTGATGGAGTGCTGTAAATTTCTACTCCAAGTGATCTATCAAGTTTCCTCAAACCAGCACCGAGCCTTTGATGGGGGAGGACAGGTGAGCGATACAGACAGAAAAGGGGGGTGGGGGGGGACTTCCGGGGGGGTCATACTTACAGTTTTCGGTCTGAAAGTCTGGAACAAATTGCTCGTCATTGTCAGGGACTTGAGCTGCGGACAGAATCAAAGGCATAAGAATGGAGGAAGGTGATTCTATGGTACATGGTTATATGACAACGAACAACAGCTAGCTGAGCCTTATGGCCACGACAACATCACAGGAGTCTGGTAAAAGATCACGGGAAGGCCAGTTATAAAATCTTTAGCTCTTTAACCAAAAGCCAAAGCTTTGTTAGAAGTTATTTCAATGCACATACTTTTATTTTCTGGATAAGGGACAAAAAAAAAATCTCAAAACCGATAAAAGCACATAACCAGCACAGCCTGAAAAATGATCGCAAATAGCGATCACTGCTGACAAGATATAATTTGTACGTTTCTTGAATGCCCTTCAATTTGAACGCCTTGTGGGATCCTTCCCCAACGCAGCATGCGAAAATCATTTCATAGTCGGGTTATGCCAATAGTGTAATATTTCACCTGTCATTCACACATTTACCTGGAGGATTAATGCTAAAAGGGACTCCATAATAGGTTCAATTACCTATATATATAATACATTTACACTTAGAGCCAACTGTTATGTTGAAGTTTAAGAACTGCTAAAGCGAGTTGATGGGAGATTTAACTGTGCATAGTCATTAACACATTTATTTATAAGCATAAGACATGTGGAACCTCATTTTCAAACGTTTAATTGGCAACGCCGCACGGACAATTAACGTGTTGAGGCATGCAGGTACGCCCGCATCTCTCTTAAAGGACAAAGCCAGCGGGACCACATGCAAAACAAAAATGAAAGAAACACGTGCAGAAATTCGGCAATAAGCTGAACAAGCCGTTTATCAATGAAGGCCTTGATACATTTTTACACTTTTAATAATGCGTAAATAAAACATTTCCCGTAACGATTTTAAAGGGGGAAAAAAATTGTTAGGAAGGATACAAATGTACTATTTTTGCACCCATTATAGAATTTAGGATTATACCCCTAGACGTTATATCAGATAGCAGATACAAAACTGCGTCGTGGTAGTGAAGGGAGCATATTAAATATAAACGCAATCATGGTGCAGCTTCCCATTTCCAACAATAAGCAGAAAAACACACGAAAACCCGCTCAAAGTCAGCCGGCAACAAAGTCTGCCGGCTTTTCCATGTCACCGTGGCTACCGGGGATCGCACAGGTAGCACGAAAAGTCGCTCTGCGCGGTGGAGGCGTCCAGCCCATGACTGCACCCGCGGCACGTGCCACTGGCCCACGTGAAGGGAAACGGCACGGGATTTGCCCAAATTCCAACGATCCCGCTTCACGCCATCGTGTTGGGCAAAGCAACATGATGCGGCGTTCCCGCAAACCAAGTGGGGCCTGTACGGGTTGGTGGGTGGTGTTTGGTGAGGGTGGTGTGTGGGGGGGGGGGGGGTGGTTTTCTTGGCCAAGCTAGCCTCTTCAGGTTTTAATTAAAACCTGTTCCCCGCACGAAGACGCGGAGTAGTAGGGGGACAGGAGAGCAGGGGCCGGCGCCAAGCCGGCCTGTCGGATATATGAGTCACTCCAAGCTCTCCGTGAATGGGACAGCTGATCCAGGGAACAATTCCTGAGGACAGCAGGGGGACTGGAGCTCTGCCGCCATTCACAAAAAAAAAAAAAAGGAGAGAAACAAGTGAGGGCCAAACACAGGCTGAGCCTGAAGGAGCACACCCTGCGTGTGTGCGATCTGGAAGCTACTTCCAACTTGAATCTGCCAGGACCTGCTTTTTTATGCTATTTTCTTTTTAATTTTAAGCGTCTTTAAGGAAATGGATGTAGTATACAGTGCATGTTTTCTGGTGGCTACAATCATAGTTAGCTGAAGCGCTGCATTCAAAAACAATGCATAGACATTACGCGGAGGACAAAATCCACTATCCAAGAAGATTCATAAAATAATAATAATTATTATTATCCTGTAGATACGACAGCATACTTTTAAAATTCATAACAGTGCACTACATGACAAAGGTACTGCTATACACCCAACACAGAGCAAAAGCAAAAGCCTTGATCGCTTCTTTCTGGGAAATACACCTGTAATGTCGCTGAGACTCATCATCTTCTTAATCCAAGTCAGAGATTCAGTCTAGTATAATCCTTTCTCTTCTTTCCAATTACCTGAACTAATAAATCTTCGAAACAGGTAGTATTCGTTTTTATCTTAATGGACAGGAAGTAATTTATTAAATCTGGAATCCTGAAGCGCACTCCTCATTGATCTAAGACAGGTAGAATTGTAATCCTTACAGTAATATCTACACCAGTGAACAAAGTCATTTTTCCCTCTGACTGAAATGCTGAAATATTAAAATGATGTCTTATTCGCTGAGCCCTGCGGTATATACTTTATAATCTTACTAGCTCAATGCACTGGTGAAGTATTCCCAAATCTATTTTAAAACAAATTTCATTTTAAAGTCTTAATTTATACTGCTTGCATTTTGAAACGTGTTAAAGAATAGATGAAGCTGGTCTTAGAGTATAAAATACCAAGTTGCATTTTTCACCTGTGTAACGGTGGGGATGCATTTTTTACATGCCTGGAAAAAAAAAACTGTTCCAAAGGCCAGCTTTCTCTAAAACACAGTTAAGCATATATAAGCACAAATTTTCATGAAACCATTTTTAAAGTTAAATCTCAGGTTTGTCTCCAAAGGCCCTTTAAAGAGCACATTCCATGTAAAAAGATTTTTAAGGCTTACAATTCCATTTTCCAATCATTTTTGACAAATAAGTTCCAATTAAGCATAGAAAATGTATATAACGCTTTTGCATAAACTTATTTTAGTATGCTTATTATGCATGATAACCTTCTGTTTAACTGCACTGAATTTTAGCAAACATCATGAATAGGCTGACCGTGAACAGTATCACTGTATAATGATGCTATTTTAAAAAATATATATTGCTTATTTTTTATATATTTAACATATTTTAAAGATCAAGCTGGGATTACACTTTGTAGTAACAGATCAAGTACTGAACTGATTACACAAAATAATCTAAGAATGCACTAAACATTTGATCTTGTTATAACTGTCTTGATTTTTTTATTTTCATTTTTAATGAATATTAATTTTCATATTCATTTTAACATTTAGCGTTAGTTGATTTTCCCACCCAGAATTTTTATTTATGTATGCATTTTTAAACTTATTTTAAGATTTTAGAGAAAAAAAACACAGATTACTAAAAAATGTTTTTAAGCAGATTTTTATATATTACAAGTACCTGTGTTTTCTGAAAACACAGAAGCTTATTCATTTTAAAACATCTGACTTTAACTTTTTGCTTAAAAATGATGGCTACCAAGTATTGTGAAGAGTAACATAACTACCTGGCCACAGCCCTACTAGCAAATCCTGATTTTTTAAGTCTTTCCCCACTTAAACCTTATATTTAATATGGTCAGAAGAGGCATCATAAATTTATTAAATATTCACTCTAACTGTATATAAACCAACTACAAAGAAGTGCATGCATAATGTCATGAAAATTTAAAATAAATCACAACACACACAAACAAAGCCACAGTTTCACAACTGAACTACAAAACTCCTGCTTCATGCTACAGGACAACCTCAGCAGAAAATTATTCCATTATTCCACCAATCAAGTTCCTTTTACGAGCATGATTAAAAGAAAACACTAAAACTGAATGTCTCGATATGCAAACTCTGGTTCAGAAATGTCTGAGATTTAAAACCAATAAAACAGCACATGGTGTGAAAGAACCGGAAAGGAAACTCGTCACCAACCTAAACTTCGGTGCTGCAAACAGGATGGAAAAAAGACACTTGCACTTAAATCCTGAAGCATCACGTCTGACTGAGACCACAAAGAGAAGTTCTTGCCATTAGAGAGAAGAATAAAAAAATAGAAGTGCGCACAAAATAAAAAAAATATATGCAGCAAAGGTGGTGGATCAGAAATCAACACTTCTGCGCACCTCAGAGAACATAAATCCACTGTTTTTTTTTTTTAAAGAAAAAAAAAAGCACAACAGCAGTGAGTACAGCTGCGGAGTGAGCTCTGGAGAGAAGCGGCGCGGAGAGAGACGGGCTTGGAGAGGAGGAGGTGGCGGCACGCTGCAGTCGCTCTTGGCAAAAGCAGAAGAGACAGTGAGCGGAGAGAGATTTCTCCTGGTAATCTGTGATGACACTCTGTGTAGAAGCTCCTCAGCCTCCCTTAAGACCAAGAGCTCATCACACACTCTAATGTATGCATGACACGCACAATGCTTCTCTCGCGCTGCCATTAATTGGGCTACACATTAGGAAAAGGTAACTTCAGGCAGATCTCGTCCTGCGCTGCTCTTCTCACTCTCTCTCTCTCTCACTCTCTCTCTCTCTCTCTCTCTCTCACCCCTCTCGCTCTCTCCTCTCTCTCTCCCCATAACTTCCCATCTAACTCGCCCGGTGACTTTGTAGTAACATGGGAGCCACGTACCTTCGGCAAGCCAGGTCTCCTGCAGCTGACTGAGGTCCTGAAAGAGTTCTAGGGGCAAAGAAGATATACAGGCAGTTCACACGGCACGGTCACAGTGAGAGAGCAGCACTTATATGTCTGCACACACTGGCTGAGAGGCCAAAAGCACTACCTCACAGTTCCGGCTAAATTTGTAACTAAGGGAATCTATTGGGGAGAAAAGCCTTGGCACTCTAGTTCTCTAATTGAGATTTCTAAGCAGTTTCTTGCAGGATGCAGGTGGCCACAAACAAATTGCATTTTGCTAAATGTTAAGAAGCCGTGAAATGAACTTGTCTGGGGGGGGGGGGGGGGGGGGGGGGGGGGGGGGGGGGGGGGGGGGGGGGG
>JAODKF010000147.1:17286962-17300338 GCA_026779585.1 Mormyrus proboscirostris | reverse complement strand
CCCCAACTTACCTTCAGTGTCCAGAGCCAGGTCAGAGTTAATGAATTTTCTTTTTCTGTCATTTGCCGTTCTCTCATTACATTTCTTCCATTGTGGCTTCTAGAAGAAGAAGAAGAAAAAAAAATAAAGGAACACAAATCAATTTGTCTCAATGGAATGATTCTCTGTCATGTAGTGCATTTGACAGAAAATGGTTGAAGAAAACTAGAGGTTCAATCATCAGTCTCTCTGGTTTCAAACTTGGCTCAGGTGTTTCATCTCGAAACCTGTCAAAGACAGTCAATCCTGCATTGGATTGTCAAAGTAATAAGGGCTTCAAAAAATTTGGATCATGAGAGTAACAGTACAACAGGAATAAGAATACAATCATAAAGGAATTTTAAACTTATGTCTAAACCTCGTTATTCACAGATTTAAAAAGTCGTACAACTCAATTCATTTCATTTGCAAAGGCTGTTAGCGAGTTAACTTTTTCTCACTCACATTGGTAGTCACGTAAGGCACTTGTTGGTCGCAAAATCCATCCATTCTGCAACTCTAACGTTACAGTTTATCTGACAAGCAACTACAGTCGATCTCCGCTGAGTCTGCCGTCCGATCGCCCTTAAAAGATACAAGGTGGGTTTTAGCAAACGCTAGTAGAAAAAAAAGCATGAATGAACCGTTAGAATTTGCCAGGCTAAACAGCCCACAGCAATCCCATTCACAAAAAAAACACGTTAAAAATGACCGCCCTAATGTCAGTGCAGCGATCCTAAAGGGACGGGGCGAGAGGAAACATCCGAGCAGGCTGCAGCTGGCGCGTGCTCTCCTCGCTCTGAATGCGTATGATTACCGCACCATTTATTTACTCTCGAAGCAGAAAAAGATCCGGCTCGGTACTACAAGATACAGTAGCAATGATGGCGATCAACACGTCCTGCTCTTACGGATTAGGGACTGGCAAGCCCATAAACCGTGCAAAATATATATGCATATGCATATACATATATGCAGTGATGATGGCCATAAACTCGCGAAACACATACGGAATATCGGAGGATCCAGCGGAGCACTCACCTAAAAAACATTCACCCTTAAAGCTTCACGCAGAATGAAGTTGGAGGATAGGTGGGTCGGAGCCGCTCGCTGCACCCCGGAGCTCAAAGCCCGGCGCCGGAGCTCCGCTCAGCGCTTCTGCCTGGGTTTCTCCTCCCGGGGCCTCCAGCCCAGACTGACGGTGCCCTGCTTCCTATTGGCTGCCATCTCTTCCAGCGGATCAGATTTTCCGATGTCAATCAGTCGCGGCTTTAGGGTTAAACAAACTGTCCCCCGAATAGCTTTTCAAATAATTATTGTCGCTTGCAGGTTAACTACCCTTTCGTCGGTTTAATCTGCGGAGCCATCTGCTGCAAAGCACGCTGCCATTAGAAGCTGTTCAATTAGCAATTACACTTATTCTCTCTGAATATTTCGTACCTGTTATAAAGAACCAACAGCTAAATCTTAGTATTATAATCATACTCAACAACAACTAATTTGCTCTTATTTCAGTTAAACACATCTATTCTCCTATTTAACAGAATTACAAGCGTGTTCGTTTTATTAGTGTTATCCATTAAAAGAGAATTTAATAAAACACACAACGGGGTTGTTTCGCAGATCAATACTTGTGTAATACTATGGTGATGTATTTATCGCTCTATAAACATTGTACATATAGTGTATTTGTCTAGATATACTGCAAATGTATAGATTCACAATAAACAGTACAAGGTGCAATTATACGAATTGGAATTTATTTTTATTACTAGTATTATTTGGAGAATGTCGTGAGCAGATTGTATAATATCAAGCACATAAAACACAACAGTAAAGCAAATTTCTTATGTGCTGAATGTATCTATTGTGTAAATCGCACGTGGTTTTAAGAATAATCTTTTGTTTGTGAATGGCTTTTGTGTGTGCTTGTTTTTTGTGTGCATACATGCATCTCACATTCACTGAAACAACTTCTGAATGCTTTTGAGTCATATGGTAAAATAACATTGACATATGCACTGGTTTGGACAATACTGTATCAGTGTCACAAGAAAAATGTATAATTTGGCATTTGTTTAAATGATCTGTGGCACAGCTTAATGAATAAGAATTTAAAAATGTTTCAGATCTGATGACACAACAGTTATCTGTAATCTATAGTAAATATCAAGATTAGCTCAGTGTTTGACTTAGAATGACTTTTGCTGAAAAAGCACAAAGAGTTGTATACATGCCTGCAAATGATTTTCCGAGTAAAAGGCTAAAAAAGCTTAATTAATAAACAAACAAAGAATTTAACTGCAATTAAGGTTTAATGCATGTGACATCCCACAATATAAGGAAAAATGGTTCAAAATGGTATGAAATGACAAAGAAAATACAACACCACACTCTCAAAATAGCAATATTTGAAAATATATATCACACATTTATTACACAAATAAATTGACACCTAATTGCATGTTATGTATATATTACCTTGCAGTGAACCCAGAGGGCATGTAACATAGTTCTCAGAGGCATATACAACAGAACCAGTAACGAAACTCAAATTAAATATCAATAAATATCTCCGAGCTTCAAATTCAAGACTAATTTAAACGCAAGACCTCTACTAAATGCATGAAATCCAAAACAATCTTTGTAAACAATGCCAAAGAATCTGTTCCTCAAATAAGCCCCTAGAAAAATCAGTACAGCATTCTCAAACTATTCATGCAGGTAAAAATATAGGCAATAACACAGAAAATGAACACTAGTAATCCAGAAGTCTTAAAGAGATGCTACGTATGAACATGAGCCATCATCGCCGTATTTCTTTTTCACCAATATCTTAGAATTAGGTTAGAACTGTGTGCTATGGCCCAAGTCGGATACAAGGCCTGAAACTGATTACATCAGTGCCTGAGTGTGCAAACACGGCACTAAAAACATAAAGTAATAAGACGTGCAGGAAAAATAAGGTTTGCCCGCCGCCTATTGTTTATTGTGAATGATACTAGGGTATTCCCAGAGGGCAACAGCAGGGAACAGAGCTTGCATCAGAGCAGAGAAGCCACAGCTGGAGACAAAACATGGGAGGGGGTGGAGATTGGACCCAATGGTTTTTCTTAATAATACAAGCGTGGTCAGTATCAGTGCCAGGCCCAATCAAGCACTTTGAATTAAAGATCGGTATATTTGTGAGGGATTTACATTTCTATCGTTTTGTGTCAACTTATGTAAATGTAGACTTTGGTCACAAAGCACAGAAAGGGGCCTCGGAAAGACACTGAACAAACACTTATCAGTGAAGGTTAGGGAACCTTAATGGGCTTTGGTTGTGTTCTGTGCCCTCCATGCAACAGCATGCAAATTGCAGAATAAAGCATGCAGATGAGTCAATATAATGATTTCTATAGGACTGCTGAGTCAATGTAATTATGGGACTCATGTGGCGTGTGTTCTCCTTAAATATTGATGTATATATACAGTACATGCCCACATCCTGGTTCTTACAGGACTATTACAAAAATTAATAAAAACAGGCAGAATATTAATGCAGGATAGCATACAGTGACGGTATTCCTGTTTTCAAATTTGAAACTGTCTTCTTAGAAAATAGGACAAAAATATTCAGTGGTGGGTTAAATCTTAAATTAATTGGCATCATAAAAATGCTTCCTGATGCTTCTTCCCTTTGTCACATTTAAAAAAACCCGAAATATCAAAAATCTCAGGAAATTTTTAGTATAATACGCACATCTGGATCTTGGTGATGAAACTGTGAAATAATATCTTTGCAGTGGAATGATGGCAGTTAAATGATCATCTCTGACAGATGCAAATAATGCCATTTCCCGCTCATCGTAAAGCACTGCTTATTTTTACATACAGGCACCTCGATAGAAGCAGTAAATGCAGTTTTAAAAGCTTAGATCGACACGGTATGTACGTCTGTGTGGATCAAACAGCAAATAAGACACGGTAACAGAGATACGGCTTTGTGACGTTTTAATTCATGCACCAACGATACCTGAACTTCAGAATTCAGAGGTGGTGTGCTTATACTATGAGAGAGTGCAACAGCCAAACAATACAAGCCTTTGAAAAACAGAGCTTCCTCCAAGAAAAGTAAATTCTGGAAGAATGTCTGTGGGTGAGAGATGCTTCAACATATTACCTTGTAAATACAACCACACTTTACCGGCAAAAGTATTTCCTTCAGAGAAGAAAACTTAAATGGCAGGCTGAAAAGAAGAAAAAAAAAAGAGCCACACAGAAATGGCCGTGCCAAGCAATCTGCTCAGGCAGATCATCTTCTATGAACTGCAGCACTGTGAAGCTTAATTTACCCCAAATAACTACAGGCGGGTGTTGCCCCAGAACACTTGCTGTCATCTCCTCCCCATTTTTCCATCCTCTTTGGAGGATTTCGACCCATAAATTAACCTCTGTCTGCTGCACAGGTAGCCTCGATCTTCAGGCGACGACAGACACGCCCGTAAACGCGATTCCCATGCAGGCGGTTTGGCAAAGGGAGCAGATCCGGAATGGGAGCCCACTTGTTGGCGGGGTGCGAAGGCCGTGGCGGCTGTTAAATTAACCTGGTGCCCAACAGTAACGCTGACACTGGCTACACTGGAGGGTCCTCAGCCCCCCCCTCCGACGCTGTACAATAATGACCGCTCTCCTCTTCACCGTGGGGGTGCTGGGACAATGCACCATGGTGCAGCCCCTCTACTCTCTGCTCTCGCTCCGGGACTTCCGAACGACGGAGGCGAAGAAGCCGCTCTTTTGTGGGGGGGCCATCAGCATGGGCGCCTGGTTCTTGTGCATTATTTCAATCTGGAAGGAGGGGTAGAAAAGTGAGGTGGTTTGGGGAGATGGAGAGATGTGCTGTGATTCTGGTTTACAGGCCATCTGCATCCCCCCTCAAATTCATGTAAAAATCAACATTTTTTTTTTTAAATGATTTTGCCTGATGATGGTTCTGTATCTATGCATGGGTGGGGTATTTATGAACACAGTGTCTTGCTGGATAACATGGCAATTCACTTGTAACCCACTTAATAATAAAATTAATGACTTAACCCTCACCAGGAAAAGCAGTGTTAAGCGATTTTTATACCATACATTCTGCAAATATTTCCAAAAAATGTAAAGGAGAACATATCGGAATGAGTTAAAGTAACATTAGCACCCAAACCATGGTTTCAAATAAAAATGCAAAATGGAAAGCGCAAAAAAAGTCAGGTCAAGGCTGTATGATGTAATTTAAATGAATATATAAATTAATATATAAAATAAATGTTCTATAAAGGACAAATGCAGTATTGCCCTGAATGTAATACAGTTTAACATTTAGCAAATTGCAATTTGAGTCATCTCAAGTAATTAGGGTAAATCTGAAGAATGATCAATCGTACGCTAAATATCAACTGTTAACTACCTCCAAATTGCGCCAGGTGCTTGATTCATAAAAGCAGCTTTGTTACAGGCGTACAGTAGTTAAGGTAAATGGTTTTAGGCAGCTGAAGGAAAATTTCACTGTCTTTCATTCAGTACTTGTGAACCGTAACACCACAGGGTTTTGGGGCACATGGTCACATGGTCAGCAGCCAATGAGCTTCAGGCAGCTCCTTATGTGCTACACAGAAGAGGTGTCAAGGCTCAAGCTAGGGGAAGAAGAGGAAGTCAGGGTGCAAAGGTCAGTCTTTATGTAGCTGCTGATGGGAAATGTAACATTTAACACCATGAGAAAATCCGTCAGAGCACGGTGATGTTTGTGAAATTTATACCGTAGACTGCAATGGAAATATGAGCGAACACAATACAAAAAAACAAATGCTTTAGCTTTACAATTAATAAATAAACACCTTAGAATATGATTTATAAGGACAATCGTCACGTATAAATTTTATTTGCAAGCTAAGGGAAAACTTACACCAAAAATGAATGTGGAAATGAACATGGCATGAAAACAAGATGACAGAGATCCTGACTTTATTATTATGAAACCTGTTCGTTACACGGTTCTGAAGCAGGCACTTTAATAATTAATTAATGATCAATTAATTAATGATGTTTAATAATTAATGATTCACTATAGTTCTCTTTGCGCTTCATGTTACTTTACCTTAACTGAGTCAGTAAAATTACGATCATGCTGGGAAGACCGTCATTCACTGGAGCTTGTCTCTCTTTGCCCGGGGGCGGGCCAAATGCCCGGGGGCGAGGCAAACAAATGATGGGCAACGGAGGCACGGCCACACCCCTGAACGGCAGGCAATTTATGTCTGTTCAGAAGCACGTGGGGTCTCACTTTAATGAATTGTGACAGAATCTGGCCATATCACACACCATTCCCTGAGGTCCTCTGAAATCACCGACAAACTCATTCTTTCTCCGATTGAGCAATGTGTTTTGTGTTTTGTTTTTTGTTGCTAGTTAATTATTTTAAACAAAAACAAGCTGCACAATAACTATCAAATAATATTATGACAACCCTGTTGCATTTCTGGGCCGTTCTGTTTGTGTTTTGGTTTGGGGTATGTTTATGTAACTGTTCTGTTCCCCTTTAAATAAATTTATATGTTAATGTTAGTGGATTCCTCTGTGTGTGTGTGTGTCTGCGTGTGATGGGGTCTGTGACATAAGGGACAGGGGTTTTTACAATATATTTTATGATCAATAATAGATAGATGGACGGATAGATAGATAGATAGATAGATAGATAGATAGATAGATAGATAGGTAGATAGATTCCAAGGTAAATTCAGTGATTGGTTGTATATTATTTGTTTTTCAATATTCAACAGCTAATTTCAATTCACCTGTATTTCTGCTGAATTAATAGATGCTGGCGATAGAATAATGGGAAATGTTGCTGCAATAAATTGTTCTGCTCTACCTTAATTATGAACCTCTTATGACAAATTGCCTTCCTTTTTCCGATTTTCTTTTTTTGGAAAAATATTCAGTTGTTATGTAGTCAGTAGGCTCCAGTTCACGCTCAGATTCGCAAACAATACCGTCAACGAAACTGTTACATGTGTAAATGAGAAGAGCGGCATTAAAAGTTGTCTGTGTGCCTAAAATTGAGCGCAATTTGCATAACCGCCATTGCTAATAATTAGTCTGATAGCAGCCCATTTTAATTGTGGTGTCTGTAAGTGTTCAGAAGGTTGGCCGTTTCAGGCTTCCCTTTAGTTCTTAAGTCACCATGGAAATAACGAGACTGCAGGTACATGTCACTGAAATTAATTGCGTTTATGCTAACAGGTACAAGTGTGCCTCAGATGAATACAGCTGTCATGCTGCAGACTGTCAGGCAACTAGTGAACAAGCCATATGTAACCCGTGCTGCTCTGCAGAGACGGCACTCTCGGGGAACGTGCATCCCAATTAGAACCAAACAAATTTTAATTATCACAAATGAAGTGTGATCCTCTAAAAGAGAATTCAATAAAACATACAACGGGGTTGCTTGGCAGATCTATACTTGTGTAACACCAAGCAGTGGTTTAGAATGCCGCTGTTATGGTGCCGTAAATGACTGACAGATATTGAGCAATGCATCGCCAGCACAAACAATGGGTGCCATCATAATGAATGACATTTTTGTTGTTTGATTGCAATCGCTTCTTTTTGCTCCGGAAGGACTCACGGTACAGGGGGTCTGCATCCAAGGCTCTCCGTCAATCTGCATGGGGAGGGATTTCCTGGTCCTGGGGGAGGAACGGTAATGTGAACATACAATGAAACATTGTACAGACAAACACGGCATTTAGTGTGTATACTTGCTTATATGAAAGGGCACAAAGCTACACACTGTTTTCACACAGGGTTATTTGAATTTTAATCTTACAATACGGTACACCAGTGCCCCAAAGGGTGTAGAAATAGAATACTAGAGCGGTGTAGACATTATTATTCATTTATTATTATTAGTAGTAGTAGCAGTAGTATTGTTGTTGTTGTTTTGTTGTCTTTTTAGAGACATATTAGAATCATTACTGTATATTATTACTATCTAGTATATAATTTCGTTGTACTTGTTACAATGACAATAAAGTTATTCTGATTCTGATTATTGTATAACGCTTTGCATTAAGTGCACCTTCATAATGCATTTATAATGCATTCACAGAACATTAAATGCACCTATATATATAGAGTACACACACACACACATATATATATAAGCGACATTATAATCGGAAAATGAAGTTGTATGATAAGAAGCTGACTGTGTCTGAAGAGACCCTGGCCAGGCTGACCATGTTACCCAATGTTCTCTGTCACTGCAGAAGGCTCTGATTCATCGAGAGGACGGGGGGGCGTCACCTGATGGTAACGGAAGTGCACTGCGCAAGGCGCCTGCCGGCGCTCTTCAGGCCCGTGTAGATCTGCCCCATCTCCATGGCCCCCTCCAGGCCCACGACCTCCAGAAGGTGATCTGACGGGTCTGGAATCAGAGTACCCGGTTACCGGGGCTCACCATCGCCATCGCGACTCCCAAACGCGGCCGGGAACAGGCTGGCTCAACGGGCCCGACGGCAAGGATGGGGGGGGGCGGGGGGGTGACAGGGGCACTATTCAGCCAGAGGGGCACAAAAGTGGCAGCGGGGTCTGTGAGGAAGGAAACGGGATATGGTACCGCCCCACTTCCGCATTCTGGGAAGCACCTTAAAAGCACCTTCGCTACTGGAAACAAAACAAAACACCTATTAATTAGATTGCGGCACCGATGCTTGTGTTCATATATAATTATTAATTTCCTTTTTTGAAGTTATGAGCATTGATTTTTTCCCCTGTTGGATACCTGCATCGCGCTGGGACCATCTGTTCAGCTCCCCGTCTCCGAAGGGCCTCTTTCTCAGCAGTCGCTTCTCGGCCCGCCGTGCGACTTGCCCCTCTCCTTAAACGAATCTGTTCTCTCAGTACTCATGTCCAGATGTCAGATTAAATCCTGATATCTCCTTTACCGTCGCGGGAAAGGGGCTCACGTTTAATTACAGTGCAGGCACCTCAGAGGATACCGCTTTTAGGTGCGTTATTGCTGTTGTTAAGTGTTCTGCTGTCGCCATAGTGATGATTCGAGGCCCTCCCTCCGTGTTCCCGATGGATTTGGGTGGGGGGTAACTGGCTGCCTGGGTCATGTGGGAATTGGCATACAGTGTCCTGACTCCAGTGACCCTTCTCTGCAAATCAGCCCGCCTGACTTGTCTCCTGGAGTTAGAGCTGGCACTCAACACAGGCCCAGCTGACGGACAGCAGCCCCGAAGCCCTTGGAGAAAGATGGGGGGGGGGTTGAGTTGGGGTTCCCTGGCCACAGAGGCAGAAATCGTGGCCTATTTACGCAAGGGTGCCCCAAGTGAGTAGCAGGATGCTAACGGCTTCACAAAGCTCCAGCAGACATTAGCGGCAAGAGAGAAGACTCACCCATTCGACAATCTGATTCTATTGGTAGCTCAAAAAAAAAAAAGCTCAAATAAAGACTTACGGTCCACATTGCCCCTTGGAGCTCCAGCTGCCAAAGCAAAACTTTTCTCTAATGTGTCACACATTAAGACACTTGCATCCAAACTGAACAGTTAGATTAATGGATACAACAGAGCAGGTCACACTGATTGCACATATAATTGCATTATAATTGCAAATTGCATGCAATATATGTTACATACTACATGTATGGATGTATGTTGTCTATATGGTGTCTGTGTCAACTATCTGCACTGCATAACTAGAATTTGCTTAAACCACTGTATTTATCACGTTTCAGATTTATTCAGTCTGCAATATGCCCTAGCTGTTCATCGTCTTTTGTCATGGCGTCCCCAACAATAGCGAATGGTCATGCGGCAGAAAGATTTTGATTCTGAAAAAGGAAGGAATCAAACGTGAAGATCTCAGTGCCCTTAATAGCTGCACGTGAGTCTCACATTTATTCCTGTTGAATGCAAATAATTAAAAAAATATTCCTAAACGTTTCGCGTGCGCTGCTCCCTCGATATTTCAAAAATCGTAAATGTTTTGCATTAATGAGACAAAACTGTAAACTCGATTCGACGGCACAGCTGCCTGGCACTGCCGCTTTTTTTGCGGGAGGTCGGCTAAATATAGATCACTGGGAACGACATAATGCAGAAATAGCGCAGAGCGCTGCTTACTGTCATCCGCTACAAAAAAAACAAAAACACACAAAAAAAAATACAGTGCATCTAACAATGAATTCATCCTGACACGAAACAGCTACGTATAGCTATTCAGCTGCTTTTTAGCGCGGCTGAGCGAGGGCTAATAAGACTCGGCATCTGGGGCCAAGGTCTCGCTGCTGCCAAGGTTTAAGGGGGTTGCAGGTGTCACCGAAGAAAAGGCACGGAATGGCACGCGAATGCCGAAACGCGGCACGGGGGAAAAAAGCGCGCTGATGATGCTGAAAACGCACTTCAGCGGGGAGGGCTCTCTTTAGCGGTGCTGAGGAAACCCAGCTTCAAATTTAGCCTCTTTCATTCCCCTTCCCCGCTGTATTGGGAGTGTGCCTGACTGGTCGGTCGCGTACAGAAAGAAGCGCCTGACACACATGCCCATATATGGCTGCCTTTCTGCACGGAGGGGCAAAGGAACAAAAAACGGGACGATCGAGACCTCCGCAGCTGCGGCATTCATGCCGGATAAACAGTTCAGTGTCTCGACGATAAACAGGGATGCGCAGCGGGGAACCAAAACATGGCGGGACCCACTAACTTGGGTCGCCAAGCTGGGGCCCTGAAATCCGGCAGCGTGCGGCAGCGGAGCCGGGGCCAGACTGCCTGGACCCGGATTCCAGGAGGCCGGTCAGAGCGACGTCCGTTCCTGGTTCCGGTTTATACTGGGCCGGCGGAGCTGACGTGGGGCGCGCCTCGTGGGAGCCTGCGGGGCCAGAAGGCTTAACGGGGGGGGCCCTCGTTCCTCGAACCGCTCTCACGGAGCGTGTCACAGGACATTAGTCATCCGCACCCCGCACCCGTGCTGAATAATTCACCCCCAGCCATTCCTTTCCACCTGAAGGGCTTGTCTCCTGGCGTCACCAGCGGGCGACTTAACAGCTCCCAAAAGGTCAGAGTTTTCAGAGTTTGATCCGTGCTCTGCTGGCAGCCTGGGGCTAATGCACTCCATGTTTGTGGACCCTCTAATACCCCATTCTCTGCTACGACAAGTTGGGCTCTAACCTTGAACGTACCTTCAACAAGGACGGTGCCACTAAGTGCCTTCTCAGATTCAGCCGAAGAATTTCCACGCAAAAAAAAATTGGATTTTTGTGTGATTAATGGAGGAGAATTGCTCCCACAGCCATGTACTAATTGATCACCTGGCCCAGCTTTTTATTTATTCTTTTTACAGTAAACAATTTCTAAATCAATCCCGACAGTCCGCCTCCTCCCGCAGTCCTCCCTCGCAAGTCGACGAGCAGATGAGATCCCTAAATGGATGATGCCGCAAGATATAAGAAAATACATGCCTGATACAAATTGGCGCATTCATCAGTGCTCAATGCCCATCGATCGAGTCTAAGGGGACCTCTTTAGCTGTCTACAGTGTAGTAGCCAAGAGCCAGATAATAGATTTTATAGCGTAATTTTTAACTGATAAGGACATTAATAGCTTAATGAATGGCTTTCTTTGCTCATATCGCATTACTGTAGCTTTCATGCACCAAACTATGTTGTGATAAACATGCTAAGACATCCTCAGCATACTGTTATAATTACTGCGTAATTTTGCTATGCAAGACTTTGTTCCTGTCTGTGCAAAACCCTGACAATGGGCTACAGGGTAGGGAAGGAGTATAAAAGGAAAGAGGTGCAAATGATCAAAAGGCGTGCAAATACATGTCAAATACTTAGAAAGATTTTTAGCCTTTTTAATGTACAGTCATCTAAAATATATTTCCCTGCTACAAGGTGTAGCAGTGACTAATACTAAGAAACTAATTCTGCTTGTATTATTATGAGGCGGAAACATCAGATGTATTACAGGAGAGTGGTATGAAATCCATTAGACAATAAAAGTCAACTTATTTACCAAGAGTCCAGCAGTGCATTTCTTTGCAAAAAAAAAATATACATAGGCCACCCATATCTGTGGTTGTACATTTTTCTAAATCTGCAGCTCATAGAGAGTGAATGGGGATAGACTGGAAAGGAAACGTGCCTGAAGATTCCCTGTTTTGTTTACACAAGCGTGTTACAGCTGACAGGCAGGAGCTGGACCAATTATCCACGAGGCCCACATCTGTACAAACAAGCAATCGGCCGGTCATGCCTCTCGGCACGCATTCAACAGACACTGAGTTTTCAGTATGATTTGCACGACAGTGCAGTTGTCAGGCGTGTGTAGTGTGGGATGTGTCTTGTAAGGACGCATGTTTTTATCAGCGTGCTTTTGGACTAAGGCTGTGTACGGGGCCTCTAACTAGGCCTC
Organism: Mormyrus proboscirostris; assembly: GCA_026779585.1. Lineage (NCBI taxonomy): Eukaryota > Metazoa > Chordata > Actinopteri > Osteoglossiformes > Mormyridae > Mormyrus > Mormyrus proboscirostris. The sequence continues at coordinate 17,287,870 of JAODKF010000147.1, read as the reverse complement.
GATCCCATTTTTTACCCTGAAAATGATTTTCTCTCTGGTGTCCTTCCACTAATACTGATTGACGGGTTCCTTGAGGTGTAAATCTGTTCACTGGCATAGACAACATGGGGGCAGAGGGAATCAGATCAGTCTGGTCTCGTTTGGCACGCCGGTCAGGTGACGCTTACAGGAGCCATTAGGGGGCAGCGGCGATGCAAAACAGTGACATAGAGCTGCACCGCCTCGCCCCGAACGAAACTCCAAAAGAGTTATTCAGCTTGTCACTGGTTAATAATTTATCACAAAAGAAAGACAACTTCACCAAATTATTTTCTGATTCATGAGCTCTGAACAAGGATGCGTTCTTCGTCAATTTCCTCATGGACAAGTACTGTATATTTTTAGATATTATTCACAGTCAAAACCTGTATGTTATGTTAATCGAAAAAGAAAAAAAAAAAAACGAATTCTTCTTCATTTGTTTCGTTGCCAACCGTTCAAAAGTTAAAAAAGAAATCACAAAGCAAGGGACACCTTGGACAGGATGCCAGTCCATCGCTAGCATAAAAGTCAAATCTCCCCCCTCCAATAAATCTCTGCGACACTGAGAGCAAAGGAAACTGGAATACCCGGGGAACATATGCAAACTCAACACAAAGTACCAGGGCAGGGACCATTCCTAAGAGTGTGTGGATCGTTACTGAAATATTGATTCTTTTGATATGGATGTTTCATTTTGAGAATTGATTGTGATGATAAATTATCAGTCTTTTACATGATAGTTTAAATGTTTATATTATTACAGAGAGCAGGACATTAATTACTACCAAGCCGGGTAGTAAGGGTGGGGGGGTGGCTTAAATGTGAAAGCAATAGCGCTAAAAACTATTCCAATCAAGCTTTGCTATTCAAGCCACAAGAACGCCCCA
>JAODKF010000147.1:17260889-17280325 GCA_026779585.1 Mormyrus proboscirostris | reverse complement strand
TTTCAGTTTGAAAGTAGTTTGTAAAACCCAAAGTAGCTCAAAGTGTCCTCCCTGACATGGATTATCTGGTCACCCTATACTCTTACATTCTTAACTGAGAATAAAGCTTGGGTATGTTCCTTTGGCCCCTTTTGTGAATACGACTGCATTGATATGTTGCCCCACACTCTTGATTTTCTTAACCGTAGATAATCTATATTTCTCACATATAATAAATGCTGACCTGAAATACAATCAAGGAAAGACTGAAGGCCGCATAAAGAAAACTGCAATTTATGTTTTGGAGTCAAACCCTGCAACGGCGATCTATTAGGATAAACAAGAGCAACAATCGCTAAATTATTGATTTCCTCATTATGCCTTTTGTCAGGACCATTTAGTGACTTTAAAAATGAGCTTTCATTAGCCACTTCCAGGAGAAACAAACCTGACATTGATTTATAGCATGCAACATAATCAATAGATACAGTGGAGTACAGAGCGGAGGATTGTGGGACATGATGAGAAAGCCAGTCCTGCGCCTGAGCGTTTGGCCACTGCTTCGGGGCTGCAAATGTTATCTGCTTGCTTATTTTGCATAGCAGACATATTCAGGATGGTTACCCTGTGCATTCAGTATGTCATACATGCCTGCAATATTCCATATAGGTAAAGCAATGAGTTTAATCCCTTTATATTCACAACAATAGCTGTATTTTACAACGGGGTGGCAGGACCATGCTGACCATCTAGTCAAAAATTAGAATGGGTTGCTAGCTAGACTTTGGCATAATTACGTAATGCATATTTTACCCCTATCTTTTAAAATCCTGCAATACTTTTCTTACATGCAATTCATTTTTTTAATCCATTAATCGTGCACTATGCAACGTTTACCCGTTTTGCAGGGCTGCACTTTGCAATAATATTCATCGAGACCTTGTATACTGTGGTGCTGCTTAATGTTTTTGTCGTTTGTTTCTGAGGACTTGGAGACAGAAGGTCAAATCAAATCAAGCCAATTTGCCATGTACTTAAACATCCCGCAAACTCAGTGCTTGGCACTACAACATATAGCAGCACGTCATAGCCTGCAGAAAACCTGATTCATGGCTTCTCATCGGCTTAAAGATGTATCGCTAATACATACAATGGAAACAGTCGTGATCCCTCCTAAATGGCCTGGAGGAGTACATGATTTCAGGACCATTACTGTATAATAGCACAATGGATTATACATATTTTGCCTTTTGTGTACAGATTATGTGCAATATACGTTTTCTCTAGGCAAGTTGTTCTTTCTGAGTATAATCATTCAGCAAAGGCAGATGATAACAGACACGATGCAGTGTCAAGATGTGAAAAATAAATTTGCAAGGAGAGATATTCATAGAAAAAAATCACGTTTGTAATAACAGAAATGCAAAGCTGAATTTACCTTGACCAAAAAGCATCATCTGATTATGAAATTTATATTCAGTTCTTTGGTTGTTTTAATTGGTTCAGGTGACAGAAATCCCCATCTCTTACACTGTATCTTGGACGCTGGTTGGAACATTCCCCTCTGCTTCAACTCCAGGTACCAGGAGGCTATTTTAACTGGTCACCAAATGGAAACTCTTCCCACAGAGACAGTGTTGAAACAGCACTGATGATGTCAACAGACCAGCCAGGTTTCCGTGGTAATGTTCTTGTTGCATTAATGAGAATTATCCTCAGAGGAGAAGGCTTCTTCTCCCAGGGACTGCCTGTCTCATATTATCCCGGTGAGACAGCTTATTGCCCGGAATAGAGTGCCATTATTTTAATCAGTTTTAACTACAAAAACCTAACAAAGCCAGGACTAAGGTCTGTTCTACCTTTATCGAAATAGAGAATAGCAAAAAGATCATATAACAGGGAATGACAATACACCGGCACACTTTACAGTCAACTCTTGGTACATTACACAACAAAAGAATCAACGACATGGCTAGCTGTGGCCTGGCCTGTGTTGCAGAATGTACACTGGAGTATGGCAAACACAAGCGCACACAACACTGCAGCTCACTGGGAAGACCAATAAAGATCGTCTTCTGGCTCTCTAGTCGATTCTCTCCACTTAACCTAACAAGACCGTCCCCACGACAAATCACGGCCTACTCTCATTTCTCATTAGGTAATTAGGAGTGTCCCATTCGTCTAATTTGATTTCCATCTGTTTCCTTTCGGCTGGTGGACACTATGGCCATCATCTCCATCAGCGGTGCTGACAGATGACGTTGGGTCAACTCCAACAGCATAAGGCCTATAGTGAGATCATAAATACCATGGGGAGTAATATGTCTCTGTAGCAGTATTTCCCAATCGGTTTCACAGTCAGTCCACGTTCTTGCTCCCTCCATGTTTCCTGCCAGACAATCCACACTTTTGCTCCCTCCCAGCTCCTAGAGGGGGTGCAAAAACATTCTGTGTCTGTCTCTGTCTGTGGGTCCCCAAGGACCCGATTGGGAAACACTGCTCTTTGGTGTCACTTACAACACTGGGGAGGCTTCAAAAATGTCAAGGAAGTTTCCTTTGAGAATGAAAAGACAAGACTTAGTCTGCTAAGAGGATGTCCAGATGGAAGTAAAATCACATAAGGGCAGCTGATTCAGCCATTTAAGAAACATGATCCTACATTTGATCTTTACACTGGTGGACTTTTGGTACTCAAAACATGGCGTTTACATATATGTCCTTTGGAGTAGCTTCTATCGTTTAATACGATACAAGAAGTGTGCATATTATGACTGTTAACTAACCGATAGCTGTATTTTAAGCACCTGTTGCTTTGCTGTTTCCATTGTATAGCTGGCCAGCCACATGGCCGTTCACTTGGCAGTTACTCGCAAACCTGCAATGACACAACTTTCAGTTCCATTTCATTCTTTAAAACGCTTCACCTGAAACTGATAACAAATTCATAACAAAAACCATTTTCATCTTCTGACATCTTTTCACCTAAATTGGGGGAGTTTCATTTAGACAAGACATAATGAGAAGTCAGACACATCCTAGGTCTCATTTTGCAAACAGCCCACCTAAGAGGTACAGACCCAGCAGTGCCTACCAGCCTATTTGTCGAGTGCAGCATCACCATAAAATAACATGCTAAAAACACGGGCTTCGCGGCTGCGTCGCTCCCCCTGGGCAATGGCGCTCCGGCGCTCCCACAAAGCCGCAAGACGCAAAAAAGGCATGTTGTCATCGATTTTGTTTTTTTTTTCTTTGACACTTAATCTAACCTGGGATGATCTATGACCTTATTTTCCCACTAATTTCTTCTTGATCAGAGGTGATAAATATCGCAATGACATAACTAACGTCTCTGCACTGCACCTCTTTGTGTAACACAGGGCTGCTCAAGTGATGCTCTTTCTCGAGGTGTAAAAACATGGACCTTTAGGCTACTAAAGACCCAAAAACTGTCCTGCTTCATCTCCTCCTCTGTCCCGTGGCATGGTCAAAAAATATAGATAAGTATAGAACTTAGATAAGTGGGGTAACTGAACTGCATTAATCCTGTTTTTAACTAATAGTTTCTGACATCATTCATGCTGCATTTGAGATTGAAATCTTCCTTGGATGCACAGGGAACAGAAAACAGCGAATATTTGACTACTATAGACACTAAATATTTAGTTATCAGAGGACTAACACCATGGAATTGACCAGCATCCGTAATGTTAAGCAGGGTTTCCGCAGTTTGAATGTTACTGCAAGACTGACAGCAGTAGAGATCAAATGCCTAAGCGAGCTGGGTGAGAGATCTGCCACTTCTCCGATTAGTGCCACGTCACCCTGAAAGCTACAGTGCGTTAAGATGGCGACCTAGCCTGATACAGAAGGGGCATAGGACACTCTTTAGATGAGTGACAGTACAGCAGTATTATGAGCAGCTCAGTAGGTTTTAGTTAAAAGACTCAAAGGTTTCAAACCTCTGGGATTAGGTTTGGGATTTAGAAAATCATCTCCTTGTGAACACAACGGCTTTTCATCTTCAGCTGTTGGGAAATGACAAAACGACAGACCGGCAAAGCCGCTGTGACCATAACTTCCCCTGATTGTTAGTCCCTCCTTGACTGTCAAAAGGGAAACTTGCTTCAGGATTATGAATGACTCAGTCCCCACTGTGAGAAGCGTTATGTTTTACAGTGACACCTAGTGGTGTGTACTTACACTATTATTGTCACAACATGAAAGCACAGTAAACACATACATACAGTATAGCTCATTTCTGCTTATTTCTCTATCCATTTTATAACACCCACAGAATATCAGGGGAATAGTGTTGGAATATAATGCAAATTATCTACAGCATATGCATATGTATTTTATGAAATACATCTATTAATGGATAGAATTAAATAAATCTGATGGGCTGTGTAAGGATGCAAGTCATTCAACAAGAGATATGTGGCTACGATCCACACAAAAATAGCTAATTGTTACAATGCCTATTTACAAACATTTTACTACTTGTTAAAATATCGAAACGGAAAAAGAAAAGGATTATGGAGAATTAATAAATAGCCAATGTGAGATACAGCTGAGTAGTAGCTGCAGTTTGTGAATGTAAAGCTCTGCGAATATGAACGATAATGATCATGGAGAGGTGTGTAGCTGACAGCTGGTGGCTCAACGGGAGTTGGAGGCTCCGCGCTCGTGCTGGGGGAAACTCTGGGGCTGGTGGACGCTCCAATGAGTCCAGCGGAGGCGAGGAAGCATATGGACGCGGGGAGGTCCAACCAGGCAAGGGGGAGACTGGCAGGGGCACGGGGCTATGGGCAGGAGAAGCCAACGCTTTAGGTGTCTCCAACCACACCCCCGCATACGAGCACGCTTATGAAGCATGTTTACAAATAACACTCCCGCAGATTGTCCCTGCGAACGCACACACATGCACACACACACACGCACGCACACACACACACACACACATTCACAGGCTAACGCCAGCCAGCCTGCATGCCAAGTGTGTTTACTAATAACATCCGTGCCGACCGTGTGCACACGGACATTTAAAGCAGCCTGACCAGTGTGATAGCGAGTCATCGTGGAGCGGGGAGAAGAGCAGGTTTATTTCCACACACAACCCCCCCCCCCCGCTCTATTTGGGATGCTTCAATGTTTCCGGATCCCGCCGCATCCCTCGTCCCGTCCTCTTACATTACCGCCGCCCGTAATTACGGATCTGAGGGCTGTGGAAGCTGGTGGAGTGGGTGTAAATGAGGGTGCCCCTGTCGTGAGACGGACAGGGCCACAGGTGAGATCCCCAATAAATTACACTCATAAGTGGCCATTAATTATAGATGACAGCCTGCTTAGACAAATTATTTCATCTCAAATGAGGTGCGAGGACTTTCGCTGGCTGGGCCCGGGGCTCCAGCAGGACTGCGTGCGCCAGGGCTGCGGGGTCAGCTGGGCCCCGGCGCTGCACTCACTTTGATGGGGGCCCTCATTATGCTAAACGGCGCTCCATGTCTCGGCATCCCCCTGACTTTGGGAAAGGTTAACTGTGGAATATTTTATGGAGTGGATAAACCGAGAGGGTCTGAGTAAGCTGCTCTGAGACTGAGCTCTCAGCTGCGGGTCGCGGAGCCTTTCGGAAGGAGAGGGAGCCGGCTAACGCTAATTCTATGATGCGAAAGAAGAAGCACTAATATACTTAGCAACAAGGCCACAAATGTTATCTATCCTTAAATAGCGTTTTTGTCCGTGAAAGAAAAGTGCCTTACGATATTCATGACGCCCCAATCCTGTCCCTGTGGTGTGTCAGAAAGACAGTGGGAAATCAGACGTCGTGTCACCCGATGGATGGGACATGTTGATATTGACGTCTTCATTCCACGGTGGAAACAGACTATTGTGCGTACCATCAATCAGACTGTGCATTGTGGGTTCTGTGAAGATGGGAGCGGTGACAAAACAAGCAGAAACCGTGATGGAGCTGAAAAGAGAGGCATTTTTGAGCTTCTGTCTCACACAGAGATTAGTGTGTAATTACAAGGCAGATCAGTGACAAGATGAACAGTATATTTTAACGAGACAGGAGTCGTCCGTGGCCCCGATTGTCTGGTTTTAATCCTCGACCTCATTATCACCTCCTGGTCCGGCTACACCAGTAAATTAATCTATCTGAAAAGTGTCAAATCTTCTCACCTCTCTCTTCTTAATCACCCAAGGTGCAAATCAAGACAGGGAGCCAGGCTTGTGTATTCATCACAAAAGTCCTTCTTTTCATAATTAAAAATGAATATGCTATTATTTTCATGTTAATTAAGACTGATCAAATATTTATATCTTGTTTAAGGTCAATCCTGAGACAAACAAATTTTCTCTCTTTGAATAGGGAAAATTATAAGGATGATGAGGGTGCTGTGGCACTTCTGAGACGTCCCTCAGATAAAGCTGGACTCTTTACCAGTGTTTTGTGTGGAGTGACCCTGAAGACCTGCTCCAACCTTCTTAATAGACCGAGGGCGGGGGGGGGGGGGGGGGAGCCTGTTTGTCTCCGGTTATATTTAGACTCCAGTCACTCTCAGCTGATTTTGCAATGCATTTCTCAGCTGAAAGTCTTGCTGTAGGAAACAACAATGCAGACTTGGATTTGAACTAGCGACCCTTTTGGTCACCATTTTATCTAGTGGTCACCCTTTAAAATAGAGGAACCGCACTTCAAGAAACTCGGAGCCTGACAACAGACTCAGACCCCCTTGGACGATTTTGCAAAAGCCACAATACCTTGAAAAACTATAATCATACATTATTCAAATGGAAAGGATAGTGTGTAATAGAAAGATCCTAAACCCATTCCTTCCAGTAAATTATTCATAGAATTCAAATAACAGATGGTATAATTTTCTTAAAATATCTCAATCATTTTTCAAAATTCGATAAAACAATATCTATACACATAGTTATGTACTACGTCTGCATCATTTTGCTAATTCATTTGTTCATTTTTTTATTCAGATTGTTCCCAACCTTACAGTCACACCCTCTCCAGAATCGAGACAAAGCCTTCACTATAAGCAACACATTTACAACGGGCATGAACACGTCCGACACACGCAGGCTGAACGGACGAAGAGTTCCAGGTGGGCAGGGCTCCTACAGTACACTAACACACGTGCAAAAATACCAGATTAATTACCCAAAGCAAGCTCATCATGTGCCGTGCTCCTCACCTTTACGGGTGCCCATATCTCACTTTTCAGGAGAGCAGACAGTCAACCAAAGACTCTCTTAAAGACTAATTTTATTACGATATAAGAAAAATAAATTTGGAGTTCACCGGGCAAATTGCTGAACTCCAAACCTGGTAATGTAAAATATGATTATGGCCATAAATATGATTATCAAGAACCTCTGCTAAAGCTCCTATGTCATTGTTCTGACAGATAGATGAAACTGAGCCACCCACGCAAATTCAATTTCCAAACCAATTACTCTCTATTGTTAGGGATGACTTATCGGTATGTTAATTATTTATAGAAATATAGATGCCAAGTTTCTAAAATGATATTTATTTTTTGGAAGGTGGTCAAGTTTAGACCCCAACGCGGCTGAATAATTTATGCCTCATGTTGTACATAAAACATCTGGATAAAACATGAAATGCCTTTTGCTCGTGAAATAATATCCTCTTATATCTAGCTGTCTTTGGGAATCTTATTTGACCAGTTGGTTTTCTAGTATCATCCAGAGTGAAAATGCTTATGAAATGTTTTGCGGGGAAAAAAAAGAAAAAAAAAAAGAAAATCAAACTTTAAGTGTGAAATATTCTCTCCCTAGGTGGGGTTTAAAATGGCCTTGCATACTCACATCAGCCATCTTCTAAATTTCAATACTGTTCCCTTCCTCCAAATAGAACATTATTTGAACCTTTGACAATAATATGTCAACCTTCAAATATAGTTTTCAGCAGTATTCTCCTAGATACGTTCCTTAAAAGATAAAACCTCACTGTTGTGTATGATACGGAAAATAAAATGGACAAACTTTCAACATCTGCATTTCCCAGTTTCATAGTTGCCTGCTCTCATGCAGATGTTTACCTGTGTCCAGCAAAAGCAAATCTTGGCCTGTGTTCAACGGACACACAGCATCGTATTGGGACAGGAAGGATTCTGATACAGCATCGTGAACCACCTAAACACCACTTAGTCCGGGGGTCCGGCTGTCACTTATCACAAGGGGAAGTGGGGTGAAATAGGCTCACCTGCTGTTGAACCTTTCGGGATGCTTCTCCCGCATGATGTGGAATCTGTGGGCGATGGAGGCGTCCTATAAAAAGGAGACATGAGTTCAGCTTCCTCGTAATTACAGTTTTATAGTGGCTAAAGTCAGCTAGCGGTAGCTTCCGTGTTATCATTCAAGCATTGTCACATGTATACTTTTAACAATACAGTATTAAGTGCATCAGGATCCTACGGCCTCTGAGTGATGATAACTTTGGGATAATCCATCTTCATTCACATGGCACGAGTTAGCCGCTAAGTGATGGGCCTTCACAGAGCAGTAAGGTTTCAAGGCTACGCTACGAGCCAGACATAACATCACCAACAAAAGGGCTGAACAGCGTGGTTTCTCCACACAGTTTAATTAATTAAACACACATTGCGAGTAATCACAGCTCCGACCGTACAGAATCCCGCTGACTCCCATGGCAACAGTGCGTCATTTTCGCTCCCTGACCCCGGGCAAGACGAGCGGCTATGCTGCTAGCGTGTTGTGTGTGTGTGTGCGTGTGTGTGTGTGTGCGCGTGTGTGTGGGGCGCCTTGGCAAACGTAATGACGTGCCTGTTGGAAAGGCTTGCGCTCTCCTCCTTGCGGTGGGATCGCACTACAGGTAGCGGCGGTCAATGTCATAATCAGACATTTCGAAAAAGGCGGAATAAAGTGGCAGTCGTCCCGATGAATATTTCAAACTGACCGAGTGTCACGTTAAAAAGGAATAAGGGACGTGCCATATAATTCGCTTTCTGTCTTTTTTTTCATGCTATATTTGGATTCTTCACATGCTTTGGTAGGACGTCGCCTCTTTTGGGGCTCACTGCCAGGCGATTCGTCTTTGCGTGAGGTCGTCTGTTTAGTGAGCATCGTGCCCCTGCGTCTGCCGCCAGCCCGGGCACATCTTTTGCTTTTTTTCTGGTTAAAAAAAAAGTAGGGTAATTATTAAACACTGTCTTATTGATGAATGATATAACGCGGTGTGACAGGACATATGCAGAGTGTGCAAGTCAGGAAAATCTGCAGATTCTCCGTCTACCTTCTGCCATGCTCGGTCTAGTTTTGTTGCATTCATTCGATAAATATTGACTGAGGTAGATAACATGTGAATGATACGAGAACTGCATGAAATCTAGCTGATGTAAGCCATGTGATCTGAAGGTTATCTGCATGTTTTTAAAAAGCAGACAGAACGGAAGTACAAAGTCACGCAACACAAAGTAATACTGTACAGGGTCTTTTCCCGTAAGAGCTAAAACAAACAAAAAAAGTTGAAGAAACTTTTCTTACGCCCCATATTCTTTATTTGCCCCACAAAAGCAATCTGTTACGACCACTAGCTTCTTGAGTCTCGCTACTGCGTCGGTAGCCATAGAGAGGACCCCCTGCTGGTTCACAGCGCAAAATTTAGGATAAGCCAAGAAAAATCAATTCTCTCTCCCTCGCTGCCCTTTGAAGGCACAGTTAAAAAGTTTTCCCTCATTCCCCAACGACCACACTTTCTTCAGCACGGACAAAAGGATCTAAAGTGAACGGATGCTTCTGAAAGATGGTTACTTGATCCCTTACAAAACCCACAATAAATCAAAACAAGAAAGCAAAAGATTGAGAGGTAGTTTCTCCTCCCCACTGGTTTAAGTTTTGATACCTGCTCCAGAGCCAAGCTATCCGTAGCGGAGCATGGGTACCAGGAACGGGCCTTCCTTTGTGTGCAGGCAATTATGAGGCCAGCTACAAAATGGCTTTTGACCACTGAGCCACAAACAAGCCATAGGGCGGACACCACAGACACTGCACCCTCAGGGATTTGTGCTCCGATGTGGGATAGCAAAGCAGAAAAAAAATGTCTCCCACCCTCAATCCGAAAGAAGCTTACCCCATCTATAATGGGGGTCCCCCACGAGACATTCATTCTCCACCCAGTGCCGATAATTACTATCGCAGAACTTCAGTGCCCAAATTAATAAAGGACATGTGTAATGTCTTCTCATAGCTCAACATTTAGTCCAATTACCAGTTTCACAGGCAGATGATGTTCCTTCACCATGAGAGTAATGACTTTGACATGAGTACAGGGTCATTAGAAGACTGACGACATTATCTTTGGGCCTCCTGTGTGATTAGCTCCCGCTCTCACTCGCCTAGCCTGATTTGGATCATTACAGTTCTTAATGGGGGATTATTCAACTAGTTAAATTAAGTAGGATAAATCTGGATTAGTATTTAAATGGTACATGATTAGCAAAAAAAATCAGAAAATCTCATCACAAAGTTTATTTGAAGAGAGGAGAGTCTTCGCTGGACGTCCACTTGAAATCTTTGAAGTAGAAAATGCACAGAGACTTAAATTGAATAAAAAAAAAAAATATATATATATATATATATAACATTTTATTAGCATAATGCTCAGACATGTTGGAGGGATAACATATTTGTCTTTCCCCAGCGAAGCAGCAGCATCAGCACCTTAAAGCAGGAGGCCGGCCTGGCCGGGTTAATGAGAGCGCTGTTGTTGCCATGCTAACAACTCCCTCAGAGTGCCAGCAGGAGCACGCAGTGCAAAGAAGGGCGGCTGACAGGGGTGTAACAACAAGAGGTGAGGAAACGCTGCCCTGTGTCACACACAACAGGCATGCGAAGCGTATTCATAGAAACAGAGTCACATGTCACTAAAAACAATTCAGTGGAGGCTTGCTAGGTTTATTTGCAACGTTATACAGCTGATAGCCTACAGAGAGCTCCTTGTACATGTTTACTCTAAATGATGGGATTAAACTGGTTTATTACATTGGTATGTAATAAGTTCTGAAATAATCGCACAATCAATTCAAGTCTACAGCTCATATCCTGCACTGCTCTCTTTTATAATTTGCATGGTTAAATTTTTAACTTCCATGTAATCTTCAGTATGCAGTTTCCTCGAAGGTGTAATCCTTTTAAATCTGCATAATCTCTGAAAGGATCATGAGGATGACTTGTTTTGAAATCTTTGCGCTACCAGATTTTTCTTTATTGTAATTGGGAAATTTGATTTGAAATGTGACACAAAATGTCACACTTCATTCCACTGAGGTTTCGGAATCCTCTTAATCTTCATACAAACAGCTTAATTTGTCAGACTTCTCACACAATGTGAATTACCAAGTCAAATAAACAATAACTGAACTTGAAATATGTCCCCGAGTGGCCTGCAAAGGACACTGGGGCTGCAGTGTGATTCGAAATCTACATTCTCCATTCAAGAATTTTGGTGCCACTTTTCCGCGAGTAAATGCTCCAGTCCACACAAATTCGGTGACAGCAGGTAATAAACACGAGGACGCTGTAGGATTCCGGGCTCCTTGGTGGGTCATGGAAGATTCTCAGGCTATCCATTGACAGGATGTGTTCTGTATTTTCCCTCCAAAACAAGGAGGAATTCTTCCATCTTGGGATGCTGCTGCTTACTCAAGATGGTACCGTGTTATAAAATGCATCACGCTGTATCAGCGGCCCTACATGAAATACGCCAATAAAATGCACCCTACAGACTTAGGGAATGACAAGATGATTTACTGTTAGAAATATACACTCAGAGGTTTAAAGGTCCGCAAGCTGTCAGCGCGCATGTTCAGGTCCAGTTATCAAGGCTTTGTTGATGGATGAGCATTTGTAGTTCATCATGCCTTTTTATCACGGATATAAAGTTTGGTAGCTATTCTCCACGCTTCAGAGAAGCGGGGGATACCTCGTGCCCTGACGGGTCTGTGTGCACCGACCCATCTGTGGTCCTTAGTCACCTGAGGCTGTTGTCTGGCCATTCTCGTTAATGAAGGACACTCAGGCACGACCTAAACTCTGACCGGCACATGTTTGCACTTCTCTGCTGTTTCACCATCCCTATCCAAAGCACACAAACTGCTGGGGGGGGGCCATATCAAACCAAAATCTCCCAGGTCTGATCTTACTGCCACGCTCATTCTAGATGTGAGTTTCCTTATTTTTTTGCCAGCACGTCTTTGTATCGATCTATTTTACAGCAGACTTTAATATCCCTTTATCAAATGTATATAAAGTCACTATAAAATTGTGAAACAATGAGTCTGGCTTGTTACAAATTTAAAATTTTAAAATGCTGACACATTAGCATTCAAATGGAAAAAAAAACGTTTAAAAATCTAAACATACAGCTAAAATAATATAACTCTGAAATTATAAAAAAACAGAGGCCTGCTTTTGTATCAACCTAAAAATAACATTTTTCACACATCTTTGCAGACAAAAAAAGAAGCCTTTAAAAATCTAAATCCATATAAAATAACAATATTTCATGAAATTATAAAACATAAAATAAAAGCCTTCCCATCAAATTTATAAAGATGTTCAGATATCAGCTTTGCAGAGAAACAACACCTTTAGAAATCAAAAGACCCATATAAAATTATGAAGAAATTAAATTATGAAAAGTACAATCAAAACTTCATGCATCAATTAATATAAAATTATGAACAAATAAATTTATGAAAAGTAAAATTACATGCATCGATTTAGTAATAAAATGTTCACACACCAGCTCTGCAGGAAGAGGAGCAGAAGTCTGGCTTCTGTGAGAGCAAAATCCCTGCTCCACACTGTCCACAGCAATTTCACTCCAGTGAGAAACGTTCCCATACTGAACAAAACCACAGAATCTGACTGCCTGCCTGAAAAGTTGCCGAGAAATATCCCGTCCTCTGTCGTTTCAAAACACCACGCATTCTACACAGGCTTTAACTACAACTAAGACACAGTTTACGTGTAAAGTGACCATTATAATCTAATTGGTCTCCCTTTAAATGAGCCGGTATTGTTGAAGAAATAGCATATATTCATTAATGACAGAATTGGATATGAGAATGTTGCTGGTCAAATTATTATCCACACAAGGGTGCTATAAATGTCACATAATTTATTAATAAATAATGGGAACAACAATAATCAAATATTCTGTGTTTGCTGTTTGTCAAATGAACTACTTTAGGCTCATAACTGTAATGTTATGTATATGCGGGGTGTATTTTGGCCATATGTGAAATGTCATATATTCAGTATTTGAGATCGACAGCAGAGAAAACCTTTACTGAGAAGAAAACGTTTCCAAAAATAGTTTAAGTCCATAATGTACAATGACTGTGTGCCTTGATACATACATATTTGTTGGCATTTATAGGTGTCGAATTGACAGTAATTTGTAGCAGTCGCCAGTGGAAGATGATTGCCTGGTAGTTATGTGCCAGAAAGGGACACAGCATAAAAATGGACATCATTTAGCTAACATTTGTGAAGGCATGCATCGCTTATCTTGCCATCAAATTATAATGTCACAGCGCAAGAAGCAGACTAGGCCCTAAACAGCAAATGTCAATTGCCGTATTTCCAGTGACATTTGTCTGTAATGGCCAACATGTGAAAGCCGTAATCTACCTGATTAGACACCCGAGGTTCCGAAATCATCAGTGGGACACCGAGAGCTGAGGATTAGCTGAAAGCCAAGTGTATGTTTAACGGCTAATTTTTTGTTCCCAGAAACATTTACTACAAAGGCTTATGCCAATAAAGACACTAAGTAATGTAAATTTCACAATAAAGTAACAAAAGGGATCTTTGAATAAATTTTAATATACACACACAACTCCTGTGTGAATGAAGATATTGCTCTCTGAGAAGCTTTTATTAAGAGGCTACAATTCTGCTAAATCCAATAAATACATAATATGTGGAAAACGATGGGAATTGGCCCAAAAAACATTGTACGTCAATAATATTTCAAACTGGTTCGGGAGTTTGACCAAGAAACCGTTTTTTACTTTGGAATCGTCGGCTTACAACTGATATTTTTTCATCTATGTGTGGGTGACTATGAAGCCAGTATAATATCTTGAAAATTAAAAAAAGAGTCATATTCAAATTTGAATTCCTCTAGGGGGCCTGGGCCACTTCTATAAATAATAACGAATCGACCGGCTGGTTTTCTGCTGAATCTTTTGTTTTTGGACTAGTGCACACAGGATTACTGCTGGGAATGTAACACTCACCACTCCGATGGAGAAGTAATTGTTGATTATGCTGTAAGGCACAGGGTCGCCCTTCTCGTCTTTGTCATTGGGATGGACATCGATCTTCCAGCGGTCCAGCAGCACCTCCGAACTGTTCTCAATATCTTTCAGGATCTTCATAAGACTCCCTCCCTCATAACCTCACATATCAAAACACTGGTTAGACCATGACAAAGTACAGAGGGACATCCACATAGATTTAACACCAGCACTCACCAGCCATACAGTGTGCAATAGGGACTAACTTACCCAAAATAGCTATCTATTATTCTGTTACATTTCCAGCTGTTTCTCAGAAATTTAGCATACAATAACAAAGGCTACATGTGTAACTACTACACTATAGGTTAAGAGTATTTTACTATTATATGAAATTCACCAACTACCGTAATGCTAATATAAATATCCATTTGACAGCACATAGTAGGACCCTTTTAAGTTTGGGCAATTGAATTTTCATAATAATAATGGCAGTTTATATAATACCTCCTCCCCATCTCAGGCATCGTGCGAGGTCATTTCCTGTGCCAAGAGGAAGTATGCACACAGGGGGATTTTTCTCCAAGTTGGCTTTATCTGTCAGTGAGCAAAAAGAGGTTAGAGAACTGGCATTATGCTTTGACAGCAGCGTTACTGTGGGTCTGTCTGAAAACTCCATGTCTCATTTCCAAGTGTCACACACAGACTCACATTATTTTATTATAAGATTTTTAAAAGATTTATAAGACATTTTTACACTAGCATCACATATTTGATCAGCAGTATAGGAGACAGATGTCCTTCGGAAACATTTTTTACGTTTTAATCTAATTTTAAAATAAATACTTCACCCAATAATCAGAAGTAACACACTTTTTTTTTTTGCAATGTTAGCCATAGCTAGCATCAAACTCCCAGTGAGAATGCTGAGTTCCCCTGCAGTTCTGACTGCTGCCACTATTGACCAAACCACTTCTTCATTTTGTTGAGAATTCTCACTTCCTGACCTCAAAGCCGACTTTCTCTTTATACCATTATTTTGTTTCCCTTTGATTGATAAAAAATTGAAGCAATTTTCAAAAAGACAAAAACAGCATCAATTTTTCCAAAAACTATATATATATATATATATAGTAAGAGAGAGAGAGAGAGAGAGAGAGAGATTTGGAGTAACCGTTTTTTTCAGTCTTATTAAGAGCACCATTTTTTGTCCAAACGTAATCATTACATTTTTCCTTGAAAAACACTGTTTTGACTTTAATGGAAATTGTTTCTTCAAGTATATTTGAAAATGTTCACCAATAGGAGGAAAACGTAGTGTAAATGTGTAAATGAAATTAATATGTGCAGCTTAGAAAATGAAAGAAGGGAACTGATAATTTGTTAATAAAATTGTTTAATAAAAAGTTTGTTTTGTTTGCAATGTTTAAATGATCTGGCACATTTGTGACATATTTCCATCCAATTTGCACAGGGTCATGGGGAATTAATTGACAAGTAAAATTCCTAAATGATAAAACAGCAACTGAATTTTTAGAATTTTACCTATTATGAATAATTTAATAATAATTACAAATATTCACTCAAGGATATTTTCATCTTGTATTTCTCTACTTTTAATTTAGTTAACATTAAAATGAAAAGCAATACTGCATATTAATGGTATGGTTTGGTGCACACTCATTACCGCTTACACTAAAAAAGTTCATGATGTGTTCAAACGAGTCTTAACTCACCGATGCAATCAAGAATCCATCCAACTGTGCCATCACCACCGCAGGCAAGGACTTTGAAACTGGAAACATCTCGGAAGAAATTCAACCTAACATTGGAAACAAGCATCAAAGAGACACACTGAGACACTCATTTTTATTACTACAGCACACAAATACAGCAATGTGTAGGCTAATGGGGATATACAGTAGCATGTGGGCTAACTGGGACATTCATAAGTGTGTAGGCTAACTAGGACATACTGCGACTTGTAGGCTAATGGGGATATACAGCAGCATATAGGCTAACTAGGACATACTGCGACTTGTAGGGTAATGGGGATATACAGCAGCATGTGGGCTATCTGGGACATACATTAGCATGTTGGCTAACGGGGACATTCAGTAACATGTAGGGTAACCAGGACATCATAAATGTGTAGGCTAAATGGGAGGATTGGGGTTTACTGCACAGATAGCTGGGGTGACTGGCAGCTTGCAAAATTGGTGCTCTGTGTGTCCCCATGTTTGAACGTGTGGGAAATGGAGATGAGATAAGACACGGGAAAACTGCACAGAACAGAAACACCTACTGCCCAAGCTGCTATGGGGTCTAATTCTTTATTTAACTGGTCCACAAGTTAGGGCAAAATCAACTTATTGCCATATTTATTTACATGTTAGGCAACAGCATGTCGCATAAAACTAAAATTTTCACTAAAGTAAAATTGCATTTATGTACTGCCAAGATAATCCAATGCTGTGAATTGATTAAATATGCAGGTTTGTATGAACCTAAAATTACCTGTAAAACATAAAGGGATATTACTTTTGCCCATCTTTGAAAATATCCCAGATTTAACCATACAGTGCCAATGCAATTCATTATATTGGGACAAGAACTGATATTTAATAAATCTAAATATTTATAAAACATAACATGAAAAATTAAAGTTTTATTGAATGAGTGGTTTTCAGGTGCAAAGCATTTCTTTCTTTTTGGATGGTAATGAAATTTAATGATAATTTGTTCCACAGAAGAACATTTCAGTAGAACTACACACAACTCATGCATTGAGCAGAGAGCATATATTAGCTGCACTCAGAAAAATAGTCACTTTTAGCTTGATCTACCCACCCATAACCATTTTATGCAGCACAGGGTCGTGGTACTTTTTCCTTGTTTTAACAGTTCTTTGCACGATTTATTACATTTTTACAGAGATTTTTCAATAACAAAAAATTTACTTTTTCCGCTCAAGTCTGTGTTTATTCAGACACTGTTAATCTAGAAAGCATCTGCAAAAGGCTCTAATTTTGCAAAATTAGGCACAAATTACTATAACAATTACTCATTCACAGAACTGGCCTGTTCTGAGTCTAATCAGATCAAGACGGGCCATGTTCAGTCCAACTTCTTCCGTTCCTTCACAATAATAAACCCGTAACTGAATGAGGAAGCCTTGGATCATCGTATTGTGGGTAAATGAGCCGTTCAATTACTCTGCAACTGGGATTTGCGACGACCACAAACCACATTAGACAAAAGGCAGATGGTCACGCACATGAAAGACAACTTTGGAGATATTTGAATATGAAAAAACAAACACTTAATTTGTCGTAATTGCATTACCATGGCCGCTAATTGACAGAGGAGAACACGGCTGTTTTTACCTTCAAGGCCTCCACAACCTCGCAGAGAGGAGCCACATTATATACACAACTGGGTTACATGGTGGTACAGTCATCGGGAATGTTCACAACTATGGATTAAAGGATATCCGCCTCATAGACCAACACCCCCAATCACATCCCCAAGTAGGTTTTACTAGGAGCTATTGTGAAAAACAAAACACCGTTGCTTCATAATTAATCACTAGAAGTCTATTCAAAACATGCATTGTCGGGAAAACATCTTTGAACGGTAATAAACACACATGGGGTGACGTGAATGGCTGAGATGCCAGTGCATCTCATTAATGACCTGATCATGTTCCACAGCCACAAGTCTGAACAATCCCAAGTGTGTTCCCTGGGTGGGGGAAGGGGGGAGTGTAACCATCGTTGGTATGCGCAATCACATGTGAGCGCCGGACGCATACTTCCATCCCCATCCAGCCATGCACCTGTCAATCCGTACGCAGTGTCTGGGCAGCTAGCTAAAGACGCCCAGCGACACAACTGACGTCCAACCTCACCTTTTAATAATGCACGCATTAGCCTGTGATTCGGCAGAATATCCAATTTACGTGTTCTGTCTTAGCACAAAGTGTCCCATATCGATGCCGCACAACAGTGGAATACATTTGCATGAGTACGGTAAACACATGGCGGGTCTGTATTGAACCGAGCTTTACAACACAAGGCCCCACTGCGGGATCCCGAGGGGACGGATGCAGGCTCCGCTTTCGTCCGTTCGCCTGGAACTTACCCCGGCATGGGTCCGTTTTTGGCAAGGCTGTACACCTGGCGGGGGTTTAACAAGTACTGGAATTTCCTGTATATTCTGAATGAGAGAGAATAGGGGGGAAAAAGAACTCCATATGTAACTCCATCCCCTCCACATGTGACATCTCAAAAGCTCAGATTTAAGACACAACCTTTGCCAGTTGAATTTTCACCACAATCCACCCCCCATGGAGAATGTTCTTGCATCCTATCGACACATTAAAACGGAATATAATCACGTCAATAAGATGGCTACAGAGACTGAGAAAGGCCTAAGAAGTATATAAAACATGCTCCTTAATTTCATTGGCTCTTTAGATCACAGGTTTATGTTTATGCCTGGGAATGCAAAAGTCAACCTCTGAGGGTCCTGCCAGAGGAGTGAGGCTGCCGCTAGCTTGAACACTCTGTAATGGCCTTTCCCGTCCCTGCCAGGCCGGCGTGCATAGCCCATCTCTGTGTCACCAGCAGTTCCACTCTGGACATAGGGGAAGGTCATCTCGCGAATCCCCCTGGGGGAAAGGCCATTATAAAGAGTAATTCCTTCTAATTTCTATTTCATTATAACAACTGGGCCAAGTCATATTTTGATCCCATAATTTAAATAGATGAGTAATAAAGTAATAAAGAGGCGAATGAATGTGTTCAGTAATTCAGTAATAACCCAATTAGTCTGGGGGGGGGGGGGTCCGTGACGACAGCAACGCGGGAAGGTGACAGCAGGGGGCAGTGCCGGGTCAGGTCAGAGTCAGCAAGGTGGGTTCGGCCAGGAGGAGCGAGCCAAAGAGAGCAGCCATTTCCCGCGACTGGCCCCGTGCCCTACCACAGGCCGGACACCGTGACAGGCTCCGCCCACGCTGCCCTACCACAGGCCGGACACCGTGACAGGCTCCGTCCACGCCGCCCTTCCACAGCTTACCGTTCTCCCTGCTTTCCTCCGCTCTTCGGATTGACAAACACCAACAGCGGGCGAGTGCCCTCTGCTGCT
>JAODKF010000147.1:17240062-17260865 GCA_026779585.1 Mormyrus proboscirostris | reverse complement strand
AGGGGGGGGAGTGTGAGACAAACACTTTTGTGAATTAAAAAACATCTGCGAATAAAAAAAGAACCCCGCTTCAGGGAGAGAGCTGAAATCAGCCGGCGGCAGATCTGCTAGTGCTCCATAAGAAATCCCAGCGTTTCGCTTCATCCTACGAATCCTGCATCATCATCAGTATCGGGACGGTGTTCCCTCTCCTCCGCAAAGAGAACAAGAAATATGATACGTTAGGTATTTCAAACAATTGATTATTTAACTTAGGAGGAGTAATTCAATATTACATTACTCTCCCAATAAAAGACACAATTCGTCTTTCGTGACAGACTACCAATTAAAAGCAAAATTCACAAAGCCCTTCCAATAAACATTATTCTGAAAGATAGCGTGGCGGTGATGGCGAGAGGCTGGTCTGTGCCCGCTGCTGCTTGGGCTCTGGCGGGTCAGTGACAGCCTGCTTAGTGACACAGACGGAGCAGTTAACTCCCTCTGTCTGCCGTCCCCGTGGAGCCAGGTGAATTAATGAGGCCTATCCAGAGGTTAGGAGAGATCCATTACTTCCTCTAATTATAAATAATAACCCTGATTATTAAAGATGGATGTTCCTGGATATGATTCATCATATGCTCCGAGCGGCACGTGTGGACACCCATTGGGCCGAATTCAAGCCGTCAGCCCTGTTGATACCTTCCGTTTATCTGACCATTTTTGACTGATTGATTGAGTAGTTGAATCCTAGATGAGTATCTATTAAAACAATATCGATATCCCAGGCATATTTTTTATAGATCTTTGGCAGATTAAAACACATTCGAGATTTCCAGGATTTTGCTGTTTCGGGAGTACAGTTTTTTTGTGCATGTTTCAAAGGCAGATAAAAACAATATAAATTATTAAATTCATTAAATTAAACTGTAGCATTGTGTTTCACTTTTCACTTGCTTTATTATTAGCATTTTGCGCGCGTTCACTTGTTGGTTGTTTGTATATGTAAAGGAATGATCTTTTACGGCAGGCTGCACCGTTGCCCCCACACCTGAAGTCCTTGCCCATCCACGGTCACAGAATTGGCTCGCCGCATCATTCCTCTGCCTCCTGATTGGTTTGCTCTGGAATCTTTCCTCAGTGTAGACTGCCTTTCCTGTTGACCACATAAAGACAGTCAGGGTAACCAAGCGTAGCTCGCCTTTCCTGTAGACTGCAGGAAAGACATCATAATGACAATCATGGTACCAGCATAGCCTGTGTTTCCTGCGGACTACAGGAAATGGCTCTTAATGATGAACAGGATAAGGGCACAGCCTGCGTTTCCTGTAGACCACGGGACACAGTTCATAATTACAATCGGGGTAGCAGCACAGCCTGTATTTCCTAAAAACCACGGGAAACAGCGGTTAATGACACTCAGGACACCTGGACAAAATGTTATGCATAATAACAGAAATATGTTAATACCAACAAAGGACCAGTGAATAAAATAATGACAGGGGCACCAAGATGAAACTCTTCCTCTTTTTACTCTGTGTTACCCGATCACTGAAATCGCACTGCACGTTTAGCGATTGGTTAACTGAGCAGACGTGACAGACATCAAGTGTCTACCTCTTCTCTGTCGGACGAGTAACGAACTCTATTAAACAAAATTCATATCTGCTGGCAGAGCTGAGGACAGCTTCAGGTGGAATCACAGAGAGAGTGCAGGGTCGCCACGGCGACTCACCAAGACGACGGGGCAGATGGTGGTGGGGGGCAGTATGTGGTCCCGGAGCAGCCCACAGTCACACTCTGGCTTCATGTGGGAGGCGCACTTATTGTGGAGCTGTGGAGAGAAAATCCAAGTCAACCTCAGTGCAAAATCTTTACCATATGAAACAGGACGGACCCTGGATACTGTAAAAGCCCTTTTTTACCAGTTGGCAGAGCATATACTTATTAAGTTACTTACAGTACTTAAGATGTACTTATTAAGTAACTTAGGGTCAAGATTAATAAGATTAATAATAATTAGTACAAATATTACAAGTATTATTATTATTATAGTTTTTGGAATAGTAGTAACAGTAAATCATACATAATAGAGTAATCATTCAGTTATTGGTTAAGAAAAATCTTCTAATTCAGAGAAGGGAAGTTGAAATTGTAACCAACCATTGATGAAATTTATGAAAAAAGCATAACGAGTCCCAAAATGCCGATAAGTACAGTGGAGTAATATTTATTCGCTTATTTCTTAATTACTTCTCACAGCAATGGAGCAAATAATTTATACGCTTTGAGGACAGTGGAGCCATCTGTGCTGGCAGCAAAGGAAAGGCAAGAAAAGCGAGAGAAATATTTGTTCATTTGTTAAGCTGTGCTATTTGGAGCGCCTTTGCCAGAGAAAAATAATTAGGCATGTTTGCTGAGGACCCCCCGGATCTTTTCTGAGCCCCCCTGCGTGGCCCTGGCCCCTGGTGCGGGATCCTGAGAGCGAGCCCACGTGCCACGTCCTCCCCGCCTCTCGAAACGCGGCTGCCGTTTCAGGAGCAAACGCGTCCCGGGCCTCAGAAGATCGCAGAGGAAAAACTGGCCAAATAAACGCTCCAGATTCGCCACAATTAGCCGTGGGATGGAGTGGGCCGGCTGAAGGCCACCCCAACTCGCCGTTACACATATGCACTCATCTTCTGTCAGCTGTCCCTCTTGTAAAGGCGGCTGTGAAATTCACTTACTTTTTAATTAACTGCTCGTGAACTGGACACTTAATGTTTCACTTTTCAAAAACTGGTAATTGCATATTTTTAACATGAATCACTTATTTAGCATAAAGCTTTAAAGCATACTTTTCTCAGTAAGTTAATCTACTATGTAAAACATAACCAAGGCTATTTGGCACTATATAAAAACATGTCCAAGGTAATTGCAAAGACCACTGTCTACGAGGTGACTGACAAAACAACTGACTAGCATACATTTATATAGTTTAAATATACGCGCTCCTATGCACATGCTGACTTTTAAAAAGACATTAGAAGATACAAATGCGATGTTGCAATGTAAATGACAAAATCCAAGCCCTTAGCCAATCAAATAATCAAGAGATGATTGGGTCTCTCATTGACTTACAGTGATTTGGCACCACACACAGTGAAGTCCAGTCAGACCCTGGTAGCATTTGATGTTTTTGTGGCACTTGTCACATTTGGACGGACAGTTTCCTTCTACCCAGAAGTGGTGCATTACCTTTGAAGGGGAGAGAATGACATAAAAAAAGAGACTTATGAGTAACTCCTGATACAAATTTTCTTATTAGTTATTTTAGATACAAACATTGGTTCCTAACTGCATTAAGTGTGAAGGAGCCCTTGGTTTTAGCTCTATGGAACGCTGGTGTTCCACACACATGTATACCTGAACACTTCATCCCGACGTACCTCCGTGTTCTTCTTGGATTTGACGTATGTTTTGATACAAGAGGGCGGAGCTCTAGCCACGCAGCGTTCGTGGACCGTGTATTTGCAGACTGCGAGGGGACGAGATGCACATTACAGCGACCGTTCATTTTAAATCAAACACATGATCCATCCGTGCTTTTTCCAAGGGAACTGGAACCCCATGCTAGGTCACAGATAGCCGGGAAGTGCAGGACAAAGCACCAACATAGGATGTCAGTCCATCATGGGGCAATAACAGCAAGAAACAAACATTGGGTAATTTACCATCTTAACTAAGCAACATTTAGAACATGACAGGAACCTAGATCACCTAGAGAAAATGAAAAGAACAAAATAGGTCCACACAAATACACACACAGTGCAGGGACAAGAATGAAACCCACGTCCTCGGTGGGCGGAAGTCACTAAAATACAGAAACAGAAAACAAATTATATCTAGGTCTATATAGAACAATAAAGGGGAGGGCTTATAGAACTTTCCAGTTGCTTTTCAGAAACACAACTGTGTCTTACAGTGGCCAAAATGGCACCTGTTGACATACAGGCATTGAAATACTTTCAGGCTGATTAAACGCTGCCATACTCACAGGAGCAGCAGAGGCCCTGTTTACCCAGCCCAATCAGCATGTTCAGGCAAAGGTTGCAGTAAGCTGGCTTGTTGAAATGCTTCAGCCTCCAGACGTGCTGTCCGTCATCTTTCACATTCTGACAGCAAGATCAAATGAACATGATCAATGGGGCGGTCATTGTCAAGGAACAACGACAAATTTAAAAGAAGAGTAATAATAAATAACAGAACAGCCAAGCATATGCATGAATATTTATAGTTTCTATAGCATATGCTATCAGCATACTCCATCATCAGTGTTAATTGTGGAAGACATTTAACAACAACTAACATTCTAATCAGGCTCCAGTAGCTGTCTGTTCTTATTCATTGTGCCATTAGCCTGGTAAACAAAATGTAATTCTATGTGAGTATTAAAATGAAACAAAATACTGATTGTGATAAAAACGAGTAACAGAAAAAAAAAAACTAAACTGAAAAAGAAAACTTGGAAATATAAACTTAAGCAAAGGCTCCACCTTGTGGACATTTTCTACATATCCCCAGGAAGTAAAATTTCAAGTTTCTCAAAAATATCTGCTGTGGTTCTAAAGTGATTTAACCTCAGGACCCACATTTTTCCTGGGCCATCAAGTCACAATTTTTTAAAATTTTGAACCAAATGTACCCCCCCCCTCCAAAAAATAAAATAAATCAATATAAAATAGTACAGTAAACCAGTAAAATAGTAACAGAAAAGTAACAGAGTAACAGTAACAGAGTAACAGAATGTAGTGCAGCCACAGCACCACAATGTCTCTGCTGCTGACGGATCATTCTTAAAAAAAAAATTCTGACAAGAAAAAAAACACATTTTTTTATCTACATATTAAGGCACCCAATGAAAACACTCCTGCAACCCAAATGGGTCATGACCTACTAGTTGAGAAACTATTTCAAGGACAAGTTTAACTATATTTCACTCTTATAGCAAAGCTTATACAAACTTCAAACGAACCTTTATAGATGTACGCATACAAAAATGTGGACATAGCCTCAATTACTACGTCTGTACTGTTTGTTAGCTGGGTTTTCACATAGTGTTGGCCAGGCTCGCGATTATTTTACACGGCCCACTATTTCCCTCTTGTGGCTGAACTGATAAACTACACTTTACGCTGCTTTTAATGTCAAAAAAATACCTTATGGTTTAGTTTTTTGGTGAAGGAATTAAAAATATCTCGTGCTCGTGTTATATATATATATATATATATATATATATGCTATATTCTGCTACAGTATTTGTTATAACTTGCTATCAGCTGTTCTAAAAATAGACAAAAAAATACATAATTATTATCAAGAGTTTGATTTATCAATACTTATAATTACTGATGAAAATGGGCTAACTGTTCCTTGCTAATGGCTTGGTGCCATAGCTCCCAAAAACCACAATCAGCCAGGTGAGGACTGACATTACTTAGGCTTTTGTCAGGCAGGTATTCAGTGGATCCACTTTATCCCAAAGGTGACACACAACAAAGACACCCTTTTAGCATGAAGTAATGCCTCCGGAAAGACCTGGAGATCAATAATCAATGACAGGGCAATAACTGTAACGCAAATACCATGCTGCGAATACTGTAAACATGGCAGTGAGTAATTTGTGAGCAACTAGTGAGCAAGTGAAGAAATCAAATTTAAGCCCAGAATAACAGTGAAACAACAGATTGAGAATGTTTGATGTTCGCTTTCTTGTTCAAAAATATTCTTGTATTATTTATTTGGCTATCTGAAATAGCCAGTCTTTAATAAAAAAATAAAAAAAAACCTTGCATCTGTCAAATCAGGAACAATAAGCAATTATGTATGCAGGAGTAGCTCTGTTCATTTGCAGACAGCTTACTGTCTCCAGCCCCAGCAGCACCAGCAGGGGGATGGTCGTCATGCCGCCCTGGATCCACTCCTCCAGAGAAACCGTGCCGTCCTGATCATAGTCAATTTCTTGCATCATGTCCTGTAGGATCTACATAAATTATCACAGGCATCAATCATTTAAATAATATTCAGCATCTGTTTACATCTATCTATTAAATTACATTCAATACTGTTCACATCTATCTATCTATCTATCTATCTATCTATCTATCCATCCACCCATCCATCCATCCATCCATGCAGTCATCCTTCCATCTTCCAGAATAATGTGCCCAGTACATGGTTACTGTCAGTCTGGTGACTCCCCCAGGAATTCAAAGTTAAACTGAATCAGATACCAGTCCAGCTACTGCTCTGACTTGGACTGCATGGAGAAGCCAGAGCACCCAAAGGAAATCGCAGCAAAAAATGGAGAGAACCTTCAAACTCCACACACACACAGATGGGAACAGAAATCAAACCCAAACCTTGGTGGTGTGAGCTGATAGTGCTACCACCCATCACGCTGCCCTAGTTAACATCAATACACCATTCATCCATCCATCTTCTATACCTGCTTGTTCTGTGCAGAGGTGGATGGTTCAGGTCCAGAAAGTACAAATTCAAACCAAGATTTTGCTACAGTCAATCAGTTGAGCACTCAGACTCTCTAAATGTGACTCCTTATACTGAACTTATTGGTTGAAACAAAATTTTGGTCTGGATTTTCACTTTCTGGACCTGAACTATCCACTTCTGGTCGTGGGGGTCCAGAGCTTATCCCTGAAGATATGGCGCAAGGCATCTGAATACTAAATAATGTAAAATGCAGAACATAATAACATCATCTTCTACTTACCGGCTTCAGCTCTGTGACGTCCCATTCGAGATATTCTGCAACATGCATCATCTGAGAGATGATATGTTCCAATTCCTAAAGAAAAATGAAACCAGCAGTTACACTTTTTAAACTGGAATGTTTTGGCGAAGTAATGACTGACAAAAAATGTGAGAAGACAAAAGATAGATGTTTTGGTTGATGACTGCCTTCGCTGTGGGATGGCCAACGAAGTCTGATGACGCTGAGTTTCCTCGTTTGTTACCATTTGCAAATGGTATAAATAAATAAAAGAGTGGATGACATTAAAACACACACACACAGCTATAGAGCTTCACAAATCCAGACACAAATCTATTGCTAGTCCTGTGATTCGCTACTATCATGGCAAATTGATATTTGGTCACAAGCGAAAGGCGCAGCACCAGTAGTCTATGGGAGAGAGCAGGTATCAGTATGTGAATCAGTATATAGTGATTGACTGCAAAGCTTACCGAGCTATCCAGAGAGCCATTTCCATCAGCATCATACAGGCGGAACATAACTATAAAGACAAATGTTACAGAACGTTAAGAAAAAAATCGGTGTGTAAAAAACATAACACCATTTAGTTGTATTATTTATTTTATTTTAGATTATTTTAAATTGAATGATCAAAATGGAATGTTGCATATTATAGTGTCATTAGCTGTTTATGTTGTAACTATTTTCCAATTGGTCCCTGAGGACTGCAGGTCTGCCATAACATTTTGCACTTAGGTACATAGTCTGCACTTTAAAGCAGAAATGACTTTTTTAAAAGTGGGAGGAGTTTCATCTGTAGCACATCAGAAGGTACACAGAGGAACAGACATCTTCAAAAGGCGAATAGAGTGTTTGATATCTCAGACGAGCAGTTCACACAGACTGTGCTGCACCACTGTGCCCGCTGTTGTGCGACGCCGCTGCATCACCATGGAAACAGACAGCTCAGATACTAGAGAGGAGATGCGATACGCTGGTATAAGCAGCACGCTCACGTGGGCCCTCAGATGGGCTAAAGATAAAAGGTCGCCGATACTGATATTTTCCACGGGTCTTTGTTAATTGTCAGACTTGCAGGGCTGTTGTGTTGTGATGCGGTGTCCAAGGACATCGCTGAATGGACATCATGCTTTCTGGAGCTTGATAATAAACAGCTTCACATCACTGACTCACTGAAGTGCTCTGAGACATCATATCTAAAATAACCTGTTTACAACAGCAGCACAAGCAGCATTTGGCAGCTGCAGGGGTGACATGAATTAGATAAAGCAGCTGAGATTTGCTGCGATGTTTGACAGTCCCGGTCACAAGAAACACAAATCTTAGTAAGGTTCTACATTTGGCACCATTCCTCCCAATATTCACACCAAACTTATCCCAGCTACCAGAAAATGTTCCCAGAACTTTAGCAAAGCGATGTGAAGCTTTTCTCGCAGTTGGCAGGGAACTGTAACGTTAATGAAACGTCGTTTCCATGACTTACATTATAACAAAGGTTCTGTCTTTACATCAGCGGGATAACCTTATTACCTTAACATCCTTTAATTAATGTTGAAAAATATTCTTCTATAATAAAATATTACTTTACAAATGGCCCATATCTATTTGCTGTCAGCACACCGTCCATTCTTGAACTCTTGACCTCTGAGGTGTAAAGCATCAGTGTTACTGCCTGCTGTCTCATGTCCTTCGCTTGTTTTTATATCGTCATTCTTAGTTGTAGTAGTAGTCGCAGAAATGGGATAACATTCTAGGGAGCATCCGGGAAACCAGATACTTTGAACGCATCCATATCTTAATCATAACTTTCTGTAAATGTTCCTAGAACGACAAATTACTAGCGGGGTAGATTCCAGCTTCTACTGCTAATCGTGAGGAATACACTGGTATGCAGTGATTTTGGTGCCACAAAGCGTTTTGTTAAAAGTCGGACAACGACTGTCCCCATTCAGTTGTTAGCTAGTCCTGCAAGTACAACCTCTACAGCCTACACCCGCTTTGGTAATGTGCCCAAATCCCACGACAAGCGATGCCTTCAGTACATTCTCCTCAACCGACACACTGAAAGCAGAAGTGCTATGGGCATCGCAAACGGTTAGCCGACATCACTCCTATACGTCCATTGATGATTCACACTGTGGTGAGCAATTTGCTGGGGCACAGTTAGTAATTGTAGGAAGTTGTGGCCTGCATACCCTTCACAACTCATTCAAGACTGGTTTTGAAGTGTGGATGGTGGAGAAAATGCTCAAAGCAGTACATTTTCTTTTCCATTCTGCACCAGCCAGAAGAGAGGACTTCACAGCTGCAACATCATCCTCAAGATTCCTTCTACCTTTCTGTGGCCATCAGTGACTCAAAATTTGCCAGCTGTCAAACGAGCATTGGAAGTCTGGCCCTCTATTGTGAAATATGTGGGCTTGGTGAAGTTAAAATAGGTGAAAAACCCAGGGATACCTTCTTTTCACTGCATTTGTGAAACCCGAATGGATCCCCTTCTTCTGGCCAAAATACATTTTTTCATGGCTCTATCAGGAGCATTTCTGGCTAAATACCAGACAGGTGTTCCCATGATGCCCTCCCTTGGGAAGGACTTGGCAGATTTGATCTGGGTAAACATTCACCACCACAGTACAACAGCAATAAATGAACATGCAAACACGCACATGTGAACTTAACTCTAATTTTATTTTCAGACTATCCTTCAACGCTACATCCTTCATTTCATTTCGCTGCAAGACCTAAGACACAAAAGCTCTTGCATTTGTTATCACACACAAGTTGCACTGGAGGAATGCATTATCTCAAAAACTAGAACCAATGTGATGTGTATTTTTAATTCAGCACCTGCAAAATACCCTAAATCCATTCAAAACACCTTGGCAAATGAATTTTTTTGTAGACCTGTGATATAGGATGTAAAAATGTTTATCATAAAAAAATCTTCATGTAATTCTACTTTGTGCACGGATGCTTGTTTTACAACAAAGCATGAGCAACGTCACTTATCAGCACATTTATACCTGGAAATAAAATACACTCTTTGTAACGCAAAGAAACAAGCGACCCAGAGACGAAATAATGATCACGGTTCGGCGGCAAAATCTCACACGATTCGTTTACAACCTGCGAGAAAGTCTGCCTCGTCTGGACACCTGTTTTGTTTTGTTTTTTTTACAATTATTTGGATTTGCGGTGCCAGGAAGGATGCACGTGAAATCTACTTGTTAAGTGCCTCTCGTTACAGTAAACAGACATACGATGAAAAAGTGGATGGGGGGGGGGGATAAAGTTTTTCGCTACCCTGCAAATTTTGGGCCTCCTGTGGCTCATTATAAACTAGTGCTGAAAATTGCACATCAGCAAGATGCGTCAACTGGGATGAAAAAAATACCCCCAGCCATTCTACCTGCTATCACCATCCGTGCGTTTCCCCACAGCCGTACAAATTGGCTGCGGCAACACTACTCAATAAAGGCCTTTGGAGGCATTAATCCCCCTACTGTTGAAAGAGCTGGTTCCTTCTCTGCAGTTTGCAGTTTTATAAATACCGTACAGGGCAAAATTAAGCCCAGCGGGTAGCGCTGTTCATACGCCATTGTGATGGCGGTGGACGCACATTTATTATTTTTGTTTTTAAGTGGAATTAATTATGCACATTCCCCTTAAGGATCTGCTGGCTAGACTTGTTTTTTTAAAATTATATTACCTAAATTAAGGATTAAATTCAGTCTTACTGTGCTCAACAAATATTTTGTCTTTCAATAAATTGGTTTATCCATGAAATTCTGGCTAAAGGTTGGAAATAGAAACGCAAATGCTGGAAATATGCTGTGAAAATGCAATATTTAGTGTAAATAATCATATACGGATTTATCATCTATGAAAACAAAACTATGGACATTTATTCCTGAGTGGTTCCCCAAATGCCCTTTGTTTTACAATACATTCCAAATAAGCATAAATCACCAATCTGTTTTCCAACTGTTTATCTAATACAGGGACAGAGGAGAGTCTGGAGCCCAACCTGGGCAGCACCGGCAAGCAAACAACAGACAATTTGGAGCAGTGTTTCCCAATTCACTCCACAGGGACACACAGATAGTCCACGTTTTTGCTCCCTCTAGCTCCTGGTAGGAAAAATGTGGAGTGTCCGGCAGGGAGTTTGAAGGGAGCAAAAACATGGACTGAATGTGGGTCCCTGAGTAGCAGAGTGGGAAACACCGACTTAGGGTGACCCGTTTCCATAACTGTATGTGTTTGGACTGCGGGAAGGAATCGGGGGAGCCGTTGGAGATCTGCAGGACGCTGAAAGAAATGAGCAAATCGCCCGCAAAGAGAGCATGAGCGAGTTACACACCGACTGCATACAAGGCAGCAGTACAGCCCACTGAGCCACCAATAACAATTTATTCATTCATTTTCAGGTCATTCAGGTCTTGAGCCTATCCTGGAAAAAACGGGCACCAGACACCAGACCTTTGGCACCTACAGTTTACCTTGCAGCGTGGGGGGGGGGGGGGGGGGGCAATTTTGGGCCAAGCCCCCTAAATAAGCCCCCAAATGTCACCCAGCAAGAACACTGTATTTTATTTTATTTTTTTTTTTTATAAAAGCATTAAATAAATAAGCCTGGTCCATCTCAGGGGCCTGGCTACAGATCATATGCTTATCCAACCCCAACAACTTTAACCACGGCTAACAGCCCTCTGTGAAAATCTCGGGCCCACCTATCGGATCTGTCCTGCCGCCGACACAGAGAAACCACAGAGGCAGGGCTGGGAATCAAGCCCCGGTCACCAGGGAGCTACACAAACCACAGCAACACTGCGTTACCACTCAGCATGGGGAAGTAAAGAAAATAAAAGAAAATAAAACAAACGTTGTGTACCCACATTCAAGCTTGTCTTCGGGTCGTCCGCCCTCCAGCAGGGACAAGTAACATACGATGTCTTTCAGTTTGACTGTGTCCAGGGAATTCATCCTCAGAAACCGAGGGACCTTCTGGGGAGTGGAGTTACCTTTGATGAGTTTGATACCTGAGAAATAATGAAAAAGCACTTTAATATTCATTAGCAACCTTTAAACCACAGTAGTAGCAAATATAATTTATTTTACACTGCAGTAGTGACAAAATAGACTGAATGCCCTATTATTTCTGGGGTGGGGGTTCAAAAATCATGCTGTCATCAAATATACCCCCTGGGGACCTTCCAACAGAGTATGGCAGTATGACTTAAAAGACAACAGTTTAAAAAAAACACTACATCACACTGTAAATGGTGTTAGCGTGAAGGCTTTCAGAAGTATTTTACCCCAATGTTTGAACCCATGATTATATTGCTAAGTGATGCCTGTTCTCTGCCATACGGCAGTGATAAGTCTTTGATTTAGCACTGCTCTGTTGATCCTAAAATCTCCCACTCACTACTCAGACATAGTAGCTCAGTGTTTCTTAGCCTGCATGGTCTGCGTTGTTGCTCTCCCACTCACACCCTAGCTCCCGTGGACCTTCAAGGTGACCCTGAGGACTGGTTTAGCGAGTACTGCTATATCACGAGCATGGTAGATAATTACCAGTGACTTTTGACCTATCGGGAGCGGATGGGCTGGGTTTGGCGGCCTTGTCACTGAAGGACAGGAAGAGCTGCTGACAGAAGCCCTCCGTGAGCTCGTTCTCCAAGAAGGTCGTCATGAAGAGCTTGAAGCCTTCGAAGTCGATGTCCTTAAGAAGACATCGGAAAGTGCCCATTTTAAAGTGCTACGTGACACAGGGTTTAGCAGGTGATGTAATGAATCACATGAATTACATTACCTGATTGAGTATGTCCTGCTTCTACGTAGCGTTTGGTAAAGGAAAGTAAGAAATTTGATGAATGACAGGAAGTAGAAGTATGACTATATTGTATGGAAGTGCATCTAATATCCAGTTAAGTAGTTGTTGTACCTGCTGAGACACTTTTGTTTGAGTTGTTTAGAACAGATGCACCATGACAAAAACCTTTTATTTATTATAGCGGTCATTTTATTAGGTAGACAGTCTCCTCCTCTGAACAGCAAACCATGTGGCTGCAGCTGAACGCTCAGCCCACTGAAGGCTGGAGAGATGCGGGTATTGTTTGGCTAAGAACTGGAGCAGCTAAGACGTGAAATCTCAGTGGTTTTGAATGCGGCATGGATGTTGATGCCAGATCCGGCGCATCCAGCATTTCAGGAAATGCCGTCGTCCTGCGATTATTACACGCTGCGATATCTATAGTTTGCAGACGATGTGTGATGAACAAAAAATATCCAGAATGCCCAGATTCATTGCAGGTAACAGGAAGGCCATGAGTGAAAAACACTGAATAACAGCGATTGCTGGAAGGCTTCTCTGAACACACACCTCATCCACCCTTGAACTGCATCTGGAGGCAAAGTTGGGTTCTATCCGGCACAGGTTATGTGTATCTAATAAAAATGGCCAGTGCTTGTATAATTTTTTACATAATTAATCAAATCAGTAATTTTACCAACAGCTATAATTCAACGCAATTCAAAATCTCAGGATGTTATGTGGTTCACAGTACCCACTAAATAAGTAACCCATTGCCAGGCAGATTAAGTTAAAGGTTGCATGTTACCTCCTCTGGATTGTACTTGGCCAGCAGTCCATCACCATAAAATTCCTGCAGAACATCCTTCAGCTTTTTGGTGGAATCTAGATACAAACAGTGTCAATAGATTATCTTCTACATAGGAGAGCAGGTAGTTAAAGAACATTTCAGAGGTTCAATTTGACCATATCAATACTTTGAATGTTATTTAAGCCTTCGGCAGCTGGGACTGAAGGTCTGCTGTGTGCCAGATGAAGGATGGGTTTTGATGGGAACTGAGACAAAGACTAAAATGACAACAGGCTAAAAGCCGACGATGAGAAGGGCCAATGACACGAGTAACCGAGGGAGCGATGGAGAGGCGAAAGGAGGAGGATCATATGTGGATTTGCGGAAGAACGACAGGCAGGTGACGGTTTGAAGGCAGACTCCAGATGTCTGACCATCGGCAGGCAGTTATAATGGCAGCTCTGTGAAGGCTAGTCTACACACCCTCACTCTCATATCTGGAGAATCACACAGCATGTGCTATATGGTTATTGTTAACGCTTTATAGAAAAAATGCCAGAAACACTTTGAAATTTCAATGCATTATTTACAGGGAGTAGTGTGGAATTCCAGTGAAATTCTTCATGTGATTCATGGCTTAATTCATGCTTATTATAAAAAATAATTACAAAGCAGAGAGCGAGCGAGAGAGAGAGAAAGACAGAGAGAGCAGGTTGAGAACTGAGAGTGGAAGAAAGCTTTCAGTCACTCCTCCAGGGATGGGAAGTTTCCTAACCTGCTGGTACCTCAGCCTCAGTGAAACCCAGACGGCTCAGAGGAACGCTATTACATAAACGGCCCTTTCATTCAGTCTCCAGCATGGAGACAATCAGAGGCAGCTTGACGGCTGCTGTCAGACAGCTGTACGGTGCGGCTGCAATGCACAGAGCAATCAGTGTGAGCGACGCTACGGCCAAGTTAAACATTCCTCTCAGCTCTTCTGGGTTTCACCGTAACTGCAGTACTGTAACTGCTTTGCAGGCAGTCACTTGAGGTCCAGTCAGAAAGAGCCAAGAACAACTCGTGTAATACAGGAACGGACAGAAGGGATAAGTGTACACAAGTACTGTAAGACAGATTATCCATATATCAATTAGATTTTTGGTTTGAGGCAGCAGTTTGTATTGTTTAGGAATTAACCTCAGGTAGGTTACACATTTAATGGGAGCCAGTAACTGATGTCTGATACATCCAATGGAAATTCTGTGTACCTGTAGCTGTTATTTCAATTCAAGTTAGTTTGAATGAATTAAAATCAGTTTATCGTCATTTAATTTCTGGAATGTACAGTTACATGAAAGGCTTGACTGTGCAGTCATAGTACTGCACGCATGCTAGGCCCTGACCAGCACATCGGTTGGCCAATAACAGTGGGAATTACTAAGGCTCCGCAAAGCTATTGGCTTGGACAGATAAGGCACTAATAATGTGTCTGTGAACATTTATGATGAGAAAAGAAGCTATTTTAATAGGGAAAATGCTGACACTACATAGACACCACACTTCCTAAATAACTCAAAAATAAGCAAAAAATAAATAAATAAAAGAAACCAAAAACTATTAAAAACAAACGACTTTCACACTCCTTGCAATCTATTTCAGTTTCAAAGGCAATTTTTTTTTCTGTTGGGCCCTTGAACTTATGTAATAAGATGAGGTTTCTATGTGTCCATTTCAGTTTCGGCTAGCCTGAGGAAAATTTTGATTGGATAGAAAAGAAGTATGTTTTATGGTCTGAAGAGATGCCCTTGTAGAGTTTTTTGTATGAGATTTCACAAAGCCAAGAGTAAGAGAAGAGCATCTGAGGAAAGTCACACTTACACTGCGCGTACTCTTGGAGCTGGGAAAACTCCGCCGGACTCAGGGTGACCCACTTCTCAGCGTTGGTCATGTTGGAGGACTTCTCTTATTTCACATCACCTCAGTCCTGCTCCTCTCTGTAATGCAAAAAGAGCCCCCCCCCGGCGGCAGGTGGAACCTCCAGCCTGGAGACACAAAAGCGCATCGACCAGCTCTTCCCACCCTCAACCCAGGACTGTTATGTATCCAAAGACGACCACATAAAGCCATCCGGTGACACCTCCCAGTTAAACATGTTTATCTGCACATATGGCAGGGGGCCACAGGCCTCTACAATATGTGGTGTTTACCCATAAAGGTGACAGAAAGCTGCACAAAATGGCTGTATAACATACCAAGCAGAACACAAAATGGATTCAACTGCAGTCTCTAGTTACGGCTGCTGTGTCAGTGATACCCACAGTCACTAAATCACATTTCCAAATATCATACATTTACGGCGGCAGGGGAAAAATAAAGACAAAACTATTGGACGGAATATATCATGTCTGTTAACACAATCGTGGCCCAATGTGGCTCTTTTGTGAAGGGGCTGGGCGCGATAATTAATTTAAAATAACTATATAATAGCGAGAGCCTCAGGGGGGGATGTTTTTCTGTTGAAAGCAATACAAAAGGTTGTCTGGTATTCATTGGCAGAATATTCACAGTATACACTGCGAGGAATTACAATTGTAACGCCAGTATGAAGCTGTTTAACTTCACATGTCCCTGCCTAGCGTACCCTAGCGGGCTAACCTGTCTTACGGGCCCAGAAATGACAATGTCTGATTCTGTAAGAATGTGCAAGAAATGCGATACTAATGTGACAGCTTCGTTATGCTGTTTCGTAAACACATGCCGGGGTGTGTACGTCTCAAGGCCGGGCCCACTTGTGATCACCCTGTAGGCGTGTTGCTACTGCTATGGAAACATCCGCCATGGTGAAAGCTGTTCCTTTCTGAGTTTGCTGTGCAAAAAAAAAAAATTGCTATGCAATACTTTTTGTTTTGAGCTAAATGTGATCAGTCGTAGCTGATTAACAGTGCAATATGTTATACAGCATATTTACATTTTTACATTTATTTGGAGGGTGGTGGGTGGGGGGCTACAAAGCATTTTTAGGAGGGCTAAACCTAACCCCCCCCCCCAAAAAAAATAAGCCTGACAACAGCCCTGTTTACAGTTTCTATAGTATTCATGTAATACTATGTTTATTGTTGTGTTAAATATTTATGTTTGTATGTATATATGTATGTTTTTTAAGTCATTATGGAGTCTACCAATAAATTTCATCATACTTGTGTAAACCACTTGCACAATGACAAATAAAAATCCTGGAACCTTCATTATGCTCATCATCATTATGAATATTCGACTTAATAATCAGTTACTGTCACTTAGCTTGATAGCTGTCTCAAATATCCAAAACTATAGTGTACAGCTGGTACTCACAGGTGACAGACTCGTGTCACCAATCTCTGTGAAGCTCGCCGTCCTCCGATGGTACAGTGTCACAAGCCGCAGATCCCGGTTTCCTCGTCTGCTAAGGATCTCTGGCATTACACCTGGCTTATGCAAGTGTCTCATGTGATTCATATCTTTTCTTCCCCTTTGTAGCGTAACCCTTCGCTACAAAACCCTCTTTCAGTTTACAAGACTCTCATACTAAAGGTGCGAAGATGATTCACACGTCCGTCTTTCTTTGCCTCTGTCCGGCTCACCGAGTATGTAGTATCTTATTGTGTGTCCCTGTTCCTGACAACCATCATGTAGCCATGGACCAAAGCACACGCAAAACACCCAACCCAAGATCTCCCTAAGAAATGTATCACAAACGGAAGTTCAGGAACTGAACCTGTGAATTAAGGTTTCTTTGCTGAAGTTCCAGGAGCTACACTTAAGCTGGAGTGCAGTGTTTCCAAGGCCTGTAACCGACTGTAATGAACCTGTTGGTTATTGGAAGGCCACCTTTGCTGGCAGAGTCAGCTGACTTGATTAATTTCGTTTGTCTCTCATTAATGTTTGCCAATATAAACTGATATGCTCTGTTCTCTGTCAGCACCGGTAAACCTGTCCAACCCTAGATGCCCCAGCCCTCTCTTGTTATGCTCTATAAATTCCAAGAGTGTAAATTTGAATTTAATGCTTATTTTGCATCCCAGCACATCCCTGTAAACATGAAAGGGGGGGGGCATGTTTACAGGTTACTCAGTGCTACATGCTAGTGCTACATTACCTCCCTGTGCAACATGCGCTTCTGTTTGCAAACCTAACCAGAGTGATTCTCACAACGATAAAAATCTTCTCAAGGTAGATGAATGTGAAGTCAGTTTTTCCCCACATCAATTCATCTACATCTTGGTTCTGCCAACTTGTCAGGCCTTGAAGCCTTTTTCTGCCAGATCCAATGCATGTCAGTCATGGCAACTATGTTCCTGAAACAGATTTTGAAATGAAGAGGACATTTGATTTGTAGCATAACAAACCACTATGATTGTGTCATGTCCGGCTTGCATATATAAAATGGATACAGTTCACTGCATGAAAACATCACTGAATAAACTTTATGTGGGATCCTCATAAAAGTAAAAAAAAAAAAATACTGTTTATTCATAATCACTACTGTATGTTGCTTGAATCTCCTAAGATAAGTTCTAGAATTTAAGTTCATGGTGAAGACTTATATTCTCCCATTTTCTGTCATATTTTGTTCATGTTAGCGATCCCTTTATTTCATCCACCTTTATATTAAAAGAGAATTTTATTGTTTAAGGGAATCCAGTGTTTCCCAGCCTACTTTCCAGTAGGCATAGCTGACTTCTAATAACTAATAATTAAATTAATAACAATTAATAATTAAATTAATTGTTAACAATCAGTTACTAAGAGGCTGTAAACTCTGAAAAAAATCTCATCATAACAAAATATAACCAAGATCAATAGCGAATGGAGATGTTAGGGGGTGAAGGTGTCCAATCTGTGGAGTGCCTGTCCAGTCCGTTCAGGGCTCGGGGCTCCTGCCTTTGCTCATTGCGTGCTCAGATCTGTCTGTGATATTTTCCTCTTCCTTCCTAGCCCCAGCCTCATAAAACCAGCTTAACACTGCTAATCTAAAGCTTATAGCCAAAATATGCACCTTATATCCTGCACCATTCAGCCTGTGTGGTTCATCCACCAACCACCAGGTCGAGAGTTATTATAGCGTCTCTCCAGTAACATGTCACATTAACTGTACCTTCCTTATGTCTTTATAGTGCTTTCAAAGAACATTCATAAGCAGCATGTAACATCCTAGCATATCATCATAACATTATATTAGGTAATTATATAATTATAATGTTTGTCGTTAATGTATGTTACAGCTGTCATGTCATGTTCATTGAAAATATTATGAATATAAAGCTTTAAAAAGTATATATTGACATGCTACTTATGAATGTTCTATGAACGCATTATG
Organism: Mormyrus proboscirostris; assembly: GCA_026779585.1. Taxonomy (NCBI): domain Eukaryota; kingdom Metazoa; phylum Chordata; class Actinopteri; order Osteoglossiformes; family Mormyridae; genus Mormyrus; species Mormyrus proboscirostris. The sequence goes on along the minus strand of JAODKF010000147.1, from coordinate 17,242,171 downwards.
AAGGTGCACTGAATTTCTATTAATACATTATTCATAATGCATCGCTGTGTATAAGTTTGTTTTGATTTTATTCGGTCTATCATGTACATGCCCATGTACATGCAACCGTAGTTTTAAATGAAGGCTGTCTGGGAGTATCCTGGACCCCCAAAGGCAATATTATATCATACTAGTTCATCATGATTTTAAAGGAACCCCCCCCCCCCACCCCAAGAGTCACTGTTCATTTTGAACACTACATCTTACCATTGGCAGTGTCCTGACTTTAGAGTAAACATTTTACTCTGTCCATCCACTCCATGGGACGCTGTCTTAGACGGTTTTTGGCCACCGGCTCATTCCACCACAGTGTACACTACTCGGGGTCGCTCCTGCCTGCCTCCTCCTGGCACCACAGTGCCTCCTCCTGGCACCACAGTGCCTCCTCCTGGCATGCCGCCCTCCACCACAGCTGGTACACATCAGGAAGCTGCCCGTGTTTGCAATATTCAAAGTTGGTTGCTATCTTGTTTATTATTATTATTATTATTATTATTATTATTATTATTATTATTTTATTGCACATACACTGTATGTTAATTAATTTTTTATTACATCGATTTATGTCCTTAATGTTCCTTTTCAGGATATTCTGGTGAGTTCTGTGTCTGTGCTTGCACAATGTGTACTGTCTGCACCTATCTTGTTTTGCATCTTTGTTTTGTTTGTCTGCACTATATTACCACAAGTATTTCCCCCCGAGATCAAGTAAATTTATCTTATCTTATCTTGACCTCAGCTCATCCTATCTTGTCAGTGCATTGTTTTGTGTCATGGTCTACAAGCATTAATAGCTGTTATATTCTGCAGCCCAGTAGTGATTTGGTCATTCATGCCGCTGAATATTTTACTGGAGTATTTTAGGTTAAGCACCTAGCTGAAGAGTATGGTGGAAGGACTATCACCGGGACCCTTGACCAGCTAGCTGTCATAGAGGACTCTTGTGTTGGTTATTTTGTGAACTCTTCTTGGAATCGTGACCCACTCCTCCCACAATCTAATTGCCCTCCAATCTGTAAAAGGGAGAAATGTATTACACCACATATAACCATCACGCTTTCCAAGAACTTCGCTTTAGTATGTGTTATTAGTCCGCTTTCTCCCCATTTGTTTAGAATATCTCTCGTAAACAAATAAAATAAGCTGGGCTTTTGGGGAAAACCGAACGCAAACAGGTTCTGCTGTTTGAAGGCACGAAGCATCACAGCGTCTAGGATGAATGCAGTGCCGTACGGGAAAGTAGCTTCACAAACACGGCATGACAAGCTCCCCCGGCGCCCCCGGGGCAATTTGAAGAAGCGGCGGCAGCAGGTTCGTGTACGAGGGTGACGCCTCTGAAATAATGAAACGGCACAATGTATCTAAGCCGAGGCAGCTTACTGTGGTCCCGCCGGATAAACAACTGATGAAGCCAGCTGTGCTTCAGTTCCAGTGGAAAAGGAGCGGCCGTCCACACTAGCACGACGGCGACAGAGATCGGCATTCCACTCACCTGCTGTCCAATTAAGGCCACCGGCGATGTGGTCGCAGTCGCGGCTCAGAGGCACAGCTCGCACTGCTCCGTGGCTTCTGCCCTGAAGTCCAGTGTTGACAGGCAGGGCTTTGCTTACAGCGTGTGTCAGAATCCTCAGCGTGCAGCGCCAGATAGAGGCAACCACGGCACCTCCTCTGCCAGGCACGTTGTCCGTATGAGTGCGTCCGTGCAAGCGCACGTGTGTTTGTGTGTGTGTGTGTGTGTGTGTGTGAGGCTGCTGCTGTCTGCGCCGCTCCTGTGAAAAGATCGTTTCCCACTCTCCTGCTGATGTCACCTAACCCTCCCCACACTCACACACTCCACACCAGGCCCTCTGCTCTCATCAGACTGACGTTCTAATCTGCGAAGCTCCCATTTCCCGGTACGCTCTCCCCATTTACCCGCTGCAGCGCGAGCGAAGGCCAGCAATACACTGGTCGTCAGGCTAATCGGCCATGACTCTTAATCAAATCTACGTCAAGGCCGATGTTCCCAAACGTGCCTCGAAAGTGAACCGACTGAGCAGAGAAACCTTCCAAAGAAAACAACTTTTGGGT
>JAODKF010000147.1:17198936-17217340 GCA_026779585.1 Mormyrus proboscirostris | reverse complement strand
GATTTTGTTTCAACCAACCAGTTGAGCAAAAAGAGTCACAGTCACAGAGTACTCAACTGGTTGGTTGAAACAAAATCCCAATCTGGACTTTTACTCTCTGGACCTAAATTACCCAACTCTGGTTATTTCTGTGTTGCAAAAGCTACAGTCCATCCATTTTCTATACCCACGGGTCCTATTCAGGGTGACGTGGGTCTGGAGTTTATCCCAGAGGCTATAGGTGCAAGGCAGGGAACATCCCAGATAGGGGTGCCAAACCATTTAAGGTCACACTCACACACCATTCACACCTACAGGAAATTTGGCAACTGCAGTCAGCATAAGCATGTCTTTAGACTGTGAGGGGAAACCAGACATGGGGAGAACATGCAAACTCCACACACATGGAGCCATGGTGGAGACTCAAGCAACAGACTACTGCATCCGACATGCAAGAAGGAACGCTTCCACAGGTCCTTCATTACATCTGCCGTCAGACTTTATAACACCTCGGTCACCTAAAGTTCATAAATTATGTCGCTATTCTGTATATTGCGCAATATCCGCTGCATAGGAATACAACTATATTTACATTACTCAGTGCAATCTGTATGTATGTGTATTTTGGGTCTGTGCAGTATGTGTAATTGTGTGGACTAATTTTGTTATTTATTATATTTGCTACAGTACACCCTGGTCCCAGAGGTGTGAGGCACCAGCACTAACCACTGTACCACTGTGCCACCTTTTGAAAGCTATCAATCAGCTATTTTTTTTAGACTGTATATTTTGTATATATTGTATGGTAATATACGTGCACTGTGAGACAAAAAAAGCATATTGTCATGTAAGCAAGCTTTGACAAGCACCCCTAGATCTAAGATCAGAGAATATAATTGGAATTACTCAACTGGTTAATAAAATTGTGGGGGAAACATTGTGTATTTCATCAATAACTTAAAAGCTACGTTTCCATTCCCATACTACAAACCCAGAACTTAACATCTAGTCATGTTTAGGGATGCATTTGTTTTGAAAACAAACCTGGATTGACATGATTTCAAAAGTGTTGATTGGATGTGTGAGTCCATAGATGATCTTATCAGCTTCGGGGGTAAACGTACCTGAAACAGGACATGTAAATCAATTCTATAAGCTCACCACATAACAGCCACAGTCCTCCTGTCAAAGTCAGAAGCCAAATATGTCATTATGTAGTCAAGGTCAATGTCCTTGATATAAGCAATCCTGGTTAAAGATTACATTAATGAAAATACAGCCACCCTTTTTGCAAACTACTTGCCTGTGTACAGTAATGAGAACTATGCGAAAGGTATGGAAAAGGTCAACTAACGGAAATGGCTATACAAAGAAGAAAGTAAGTTAAATATTCCATGTCCTCCCTTGGTACAATAAAGAATGTATGTCTGCGCATGTCTATATTACATATCAATGTAAAAACACTCACCAAAGATTCGATCCCATATAATAAGTGTACCGCCATAATTCTTGTCAATACAATAAGGGTTCCTTCCTGTAGTTAAATATATAAAGAGTAAAAAAAAAAAATAAAATGTTAAAACTAACAACTAGCATTCAGTCCTGTTTTTATTTATATGTGCGCATGTATTTTGACAAATGATAAAGGAAGAATATCCTTGCCATGGTGAACCCGGTGATGACTGGGGGTGTTGAGAACCCATTCCAGGGGACCCAGGTTGGTTACCAACTGAAGGAGGGAGACAGGGATTACTGCAGGCCCAAATGATTTGCTGAGAGCGTGAAACAGCTTCCCTCTCATGTAATATTGGGGTGATGCTCCTACTATCCTAAATCTCGACTACTGATCTTGGGAAAATATTTAATTAAAATATTCCATTTTAATCCATTACAAGTACTTTTGGTCTGACACTTTACGTAAACACATCGCTATCAAGTAGAATTCCACTCCAGCATGTATATTTTTAATCCAGCATGACATGTAAAGCTACAAAAACTGTTTGAAAAATGATAAAAAAAAAAAAAACATTATAATGAGAATAATAATTGGTCAAAGAAAAAAAATCTTACGAAGAAACAATGTAGCTGATGGTGAAGTGATCATATGTGCAGACTTGAACATACTGAAAGTTCATCAAGTTCAGGCAGCTTAGTAAATAACCAAGAATAAAGCAAATTTCACATGCTTTGACCCCAAATGTTTGCTAAGCGCAGTCAGAGACTGCTGGAAACAAGGCAAAAACAGGAGGGGTTGAAAATCGTAGGGACCCTAACGGCCCCCTCTCAAACTATGTATAGACCTAATCTCTTTTAAATGACATGTTACCTGCCAATAAATTACTTGGCACAAAGAATCTAGACATAAAAACAAATTACATCCTTTAGAAAAACACAGCTCTTCACAATTTCGTTAATAGCATACTACAATTACTGTGATGGCTGGCAAAAGTGTAGTCACGCTTCTGTTTGCGAGCTTTTATTAAGTGTCATTACTTTTTATTAAGCGGAGATTTGATTTTATGAACGCGAGCATAAATTCTTCGACTCTTGAATCTACTGGGAGGAACTGAGGGAGACAGACACTTGGCAGGCTCCTTCCCCCGAGTTTCTCAAGATGCTCTGTCATCTGTTTATCGTCCAATCACGTGGAACCCTTGTGATGTAGCAACAGTGCAGTAAATAACACTCGGTCGTCCATAGAGTGCCCGAGGATGCCTGCATCCACGCACAGATGTGTTTGTCTTTGGAGAGCAGTTTCTAAATGCACGGTGGAGAAAAGCCGCATCATCCCTAAGGTCGGATGTCCGTCGTATAAATGAGACTCAAGGTGCGTTAAGTGCTTTTCGTCAGCGTTTCCTCTAGACGCCACTGAGGAATGAAGAATTTATCCACTTGTGTTGCATGTGATGCACATCCAGTCTCCCTACTGCACATTGAACATGATGTCTACATCCTGAATGGGTCTGCCACGTCGTTCCTCAAGGTCGCCTCCAGTTTTTCACGGTATAGGACATCCTGCAAGCCAGACTCAGAAAACGCGATGTACTTAGGCCTCCACGCTAGCGGTGGCACCTCAGGGGAATACGGTGGATCGGGGAATACGAGTTTCTATGCGAATGGTATGTCATGGTGTAGAGTTACCAGTGATCCCCAAACATGACTATTGTTGGCGAGTGGATTATAAAGATGGAACCATAAAACCCAAATCTTACAGTCAATGAGATTTTTTACTTTGAAGGCATATGGAACTACTAGTGCCATTCGTTCAAAATGTAGTATTACACAAAATCAAAATGCACAAGCTATTCTTTCTGGTGCAATAATGATAATGATTCGTTAGTATTATTACGCTTATTATTATTCTGCTGCTACAGTCACTGGTTATTAGCGTACCTCCAGCTTCATACATAGGAGCTGTAGTTTGCTTTGCAGCATGGATGTAACATGCATGGGCTCACCTCTGTGTGAATCCAGAACTGGTACAGGAGGTTAAACTGGGCGTGGACCGCAAACACGGAGGGAGGAATAGCCAAAGCCATCGGGAGGTAGAAAATCTAACCAGAAAAAAGAAACTGCCCTCACAAAACGGTACTTAACGTACACTTTAAATCCTATGTTCTGAAATTCTTTATTTAGATTTTTCTTATGTCATCAACCAGATAATCAAAATACAATTGTTTAGTACTCTAGTGGATTTCTTGAACTAACGTCTTGTAAGAAGAAGCCTAATTTTCCTAAAAACTGCTAACTAGGCCAGCACGATGTTCGATGTTAATACCGACATTGCATGCTTACCACTCATGGACAATGTGGTGTGTTCGTGGGAAATCTAAGTACTATATGGGAATATTTTGGATTCCATAAAGACGCTATTGACCAAAAGCAAGTGATCTGTCTGCACTGCTTTGTGTCCGCACAACTCGTAGCAACATCACCAACTTATTCAACAAATTCTATTGGTAGATAATAACAAATTCTATTGGTAGATGATAACAGTTCTATTGGGCCATAGTTTATTTTGGATAAAGTTTCATCAGTTTCTTTGTTTTATAAATATCACAATATTTATCGCAGAAATTTCAAATATTGCAATCAAATTTTTTTCCTGATATCATGCAGCCCTAACTTTAGTGGTATTGGCTAAACTCCACATAAAACTTATTTTTTTGATGTAAACATTAGTAGCATTTATTACAGAATGTGTCACGCTTGAGTCTTACGATGTCAAAGATGCGCGTCTTACCCAGGAGCCCAGCTGCTGTGTCACAGACTGCCTCAGTGCTGTGGAGAGGTTGTAGTCTTCTGAGCTGTGATGGACTTGGTGGGCAGCCCAGAGTATGTTCATCTCTGCAGGGCGATGAACACAACATTCATTAAAGACCAAATATGATCAATGGCAATGAAAATCTCATTTTCAGTATATTTAAGTATATTTTATATTTCTCAAATGCAGCCAAAAATCACACTGGTGGGTATCATTTTTTTATCTTGACGTCCTGAGGGTTTCCCATTGTAGACCAATGACAGCTGAGATTGGGATTGCTAAATATTGAATAATGGGAGTGTCAGGCCCAGAAAGCTCCTGCAATCTCAGTAGGGCAGAAAAGCATTTCTGTTGTCACCAAAGATTATATAAATGACAAATTACTGGGACATTAAAAATGCATGTTGATATCAGATCCAGTTTCCATGATATCTCCAGTGGTTCCATATTTTCTTTTGTAATTTGTTACTGAACCATATAAACATGCCGCTGTCAACAAAAAGGAGATATAAAATCGCAAAACACAAGGGTAGAATAGGCCCAGAACAGTGAATAAATAATGGAATAACAGAAATTTCAGTTTTCACAGGGAAAGTAATCTGTATAAAGCAAGGTTTAAAGAAAAAAAATCTTGCAGCCTCATTTATAGTGATATGAATTGTTCGATATGACAGCAGGACATGACAGGTTAAGTAAACAGTAAGCATTTACCTGCAGCCAGCAAGCACATAGAAATAGCCCATGCAGACTCATAATATTGCAGCATTAATCTTTGCTCTACTTTTCATATGAGTATCCAGCCGAACACAAGTTAAGTTTCACTGGAAGTTTCCGGACCACCAGTCCTGTATGTTTTGGCAAACCAAATGCTTTGGCCCCCCCAAAAAACGGAACTAACTATATTTTTGGCCAGACCACAGCGTCCGTGTAGGTTATATCTCATGAAATGCATATTTTTCAGCAAAGATCTCATGCTAAATGTAACAAAAAAAATAAATAAACAAAACAAAGCTAACAAAATTTGTGTCAGTTCTGTCAAAAGGCAGCCAATAATTTCACTTTCCAGTTTGATTTTAGGAGTTCAAATAACACGGCCTTATTTAAAAAATGTAACAGATGTGGTTTCAACAAGCAATTGCCACTTCCGCAAAAACAGAACCGCATCATCATTATTTTTACAATGCAATCACATCTGAAGACCTAGTATGGGATGCCAGGGATGGAGAGCAACCGTACCTTGAAAGGGGCACTTTGAAAGATTGAGGCCTAAAGACAAGCCACTTCTGCGTTCTTTCCAAACACGGAAGCCCTATCGAAACGGAGCGAAATAAAAACTCAGCGCACACGATGTGGCCCACCTGAACAAACAGAGAGCCAAGGGAGGAATGCCGCCCTGCGTACCTCTGTTCAAACCGCCATGACAGAGAGCCACGGGATTCCCAGCATGCTCAAAAATCAACACCCCTAATTCCACATCCAACAGTCTACAAGGACCCCGAAAATATGGTGACGTCTGCCATAACCTATCACACTCCAGGCACTTCCCATTTCAATACTTCAGGGAGCAGTACTTTGGGTTCTTTTGGAACACGTTATTTTTATCCAAACAACAGAAGTGTATTTATATGTTTCATGTGGTGTTAAATTTGTTGTTAATGAAACGATCAAAGGGGATGACTCACTGGGTAGTGATATTTGAAGTGCGGCACACATGCGACCAAGAAACCAGGCCTAGCTATTTCATGGAGGACTCTCAAATAAAAAAAAATCATGCCGGAAAAAGCTATGCCAATTTGTTTTCACAAGCGTTACGAGAGCTACTCAACGTTTTTTTTTTTTGCTAAGCTTGGGTGTGCTCATGGGCCAAAATCTTCTACGAGAAACATCCACTTTCCTGTATCTCCGTGCTACAGTTTCTTTGTGCCCCTCAGCCAACGATCATGACTCAAAGCTTTATTACCCATAACTGCTGGCAGCACACTGACATTAAATTTCTGAGCAAGGCTGACAGCGCTGCACTGACAGCATTTATACAGGTTTAAGCCCTCATTCTAAATCTACCTCAATATACAGTATAATAAAAATGCAAGCTATAGGTCACGTTAATTTCCATCGTTAACCTGTTCAGCATAGATTCCTGCACATTATTTGTGACCTTGTCCTGGTCAGGGAAAATGAAAATGCTAATCTAGATCACAGGAGATATTCCAATATTATTGAAATCCATAAAATGTACATAAAAACTGAGTGTCAAGTTATGAGCCAGTCAATAAACATATAGATATATATAAAAATATCCAATCAGCCAAATATACACAAGTAAATGTAAGTAGAGTGGTAGCAGAGGCATATAGCTGATGAAATTAATTATTGGTAATAACCTCCTTGATCCTTAGATTTTATTTAAATAAAATGTATATAAATGCTTTCTTATTCCAGAAATTTTACAACAAAATCACCTTTAGCAAGCGCAGTGCACACAGTCTACCTCATGCTCTCTAGTGCATTGTTCAGTGGTTTCCTTTTGATTCGGCTGAAACCAAGAACGGCATCTGCCAAAGCTGGTGGTTTGACCCCAAGGTTACACTTTGCTGAGAGGAAACCTCCAGATCGGGTGAATGGACTCAGTACGAGCCTAGAAACTCTGAGGTCCCCCTGATTTGCTATGGCAACTCAGACCAGCCACCAGCAGTACGGAGGAATGAGACATTTTCAAGAAAATTGATAATCTTATCATTACGAAGTTGTTAAAAAATACAATAAATGTATTTAAAAAGCTGCAAAAACAAACTGATATTGGCTTCAAAAAAACCCTCACCAGAGAAGCGTAAAAACCAGAGAAAACCAACCTTGTCATCTGGTAAGCTTTTAAGGTCAGAAGGCAATTATAAAGTTTTAAAAAACCTAAAAGGCTTAGTATTCGATATCTCAAAGACGTTTATGTGGGCTTTTACAATTCCTTCTGTCAAATCTCACACGTGAACGAAATAACTGCCCCATAAAAACACACACACACACACACACACCAGGCAGATAATTCAGCCATTGTTTGATTCTGCAATCCCTCTTCCCGTTTCTGGACAGCAAGGCGCAAGATTGATGCGGAGTGTCACTGGTAGGAAGCATGAAACGCTAGGCTTCATCGCAGCCCGTGTCCTCCCTCCTCCAGCTCAGCGGGATGCCACATAGTTTGGCAGCCGGAGTTCAGATGGGAAGCTCTTTAATGGTGAGAACCCTTACCACAGAAAACCTTTTCCCACAAAGTGCGGACGCCAAGGCTCGCAGACTGTGCACCCTTCTTCACCGGAAAAAGGATGGGAGCATTAAAATAGCAAAAGGCGCCTGTAGGAGCACAAACTGTCCATACATGTAGTATGAAGTGACCACACAGATGGTGTTTGCGGCAAGATATGGCCCAGCTGTACTACCTGTCATTGCAATTAAACTCATTGAACAGCGGAAAAGCAAATTTCCAACACTCAGTCCATTTGTTTTTGTTGTTTTTGAGACCACACTAATGATCTATGTCAGACTTCTTCGTGTTACAGTATTAGGGACCAAAACTCACTCAGTCCTCATGTAAGCCAATGAATAATGTTCGTTACATTTGCCAGAACTCACAAAATCCACTGAAATTTTCTTGAAAGCTTATCCCGTATACTGAGTGACTTCTGGAACTTTGCTCTTCGATTATAGCCAATACGAAAATGCACAAGGCATTTGAAACAGGGGATTCTAATCAGTTGACTGGCCCAAAAAAGATTTGATCCTGTGGATCCCTAAAAATAATGTTGATATTAAAACTTTTTTTCTATTTCTGAACAGACAATGATAGCTGGTAAATAGCTTTGATTCAGCAAAGATTCTGCCAATAAGCAAAAACCAAGTTTAGCCTAATTGTTCATTTGTGCCTTCTTTTGAGGCGTACACCAGTAATCTGCCGAATAGCCAGTCACCCTGTCATTCATATTATAAATGGCCTGTAAAGGCGTTTGGTACATGCAGGGCAAAGTCCTCACAAGAGGCCAACTCAAACAAAGACCATGGCCCAGTAAAGTGGACAAGTCATTTAATGTCAGTGCAGCAGATTGTCTCAGTTCCTTGGATAGGAATAGAGGGAGTTTTTCCCCACATTTACATCCTTGCGCCCTCGTGTTTATGATAAAAGTAGCTGTCGACATTTTAACGTTGACGCTGAGTATGGCGAACCAAAACAACATACCCCATACTGAGCGGTCAGCAGCGCTTCAATATTAAAGCACACTCCAAGTGTTTGCTTAAATGGTCATGTTTCCTTTGCTAGCCACTGAAACAAGGGTATTCGGTGTATGCTCAACATTTCCAATGAGCCTTTTAAAGTCACCACAATTATTTGTATCAGTGTTTCCACAATATATGTGGGGATGCTTTTCCTGCTGTGCAGCATGGGATTTTATTTATTTATGCATGAATAACAATGCAAAATAAGCACTGATCACCATTTAAACATTGTGCTACTGTATCAGTACATGCAGACATTACTGGCAGACACTTCAGTATGCAGTGTTGAATATACAGTATGATAAACCCTTTGTATATACTGGATAATTCTGATATGACTGCTGGGTACAATATCATTATTTCTTTAGAACCGAAAAATTCATCACTCATCCGTCTTCTAACAGCTCATTTTATTCAGGGTCTCCAGACTGAGGTTAACCCTAGATGAGATGTCTGGCCATCGCACATACACACACATATGTCATACTCCATAGGCAATGGGTTGTATTAAGCTACATGCGTATTACGGCACATCACAATCTGTGCGTGGCGCTCATTTTATCAGGGAATGCCAAAGATGTTGCTGGGATGCAAAAAGTTGGATGTTTCTTTTCAGTGGTAAAGAAAGATTCATACTGTATAAACAAAATTGACTGTACAGCAAAGTGTTCAGAACCACAAAAAGCTGTATTTTGTTCAGGGAGCTGAGCCATTTATTCATAACATTTGAAGGAAATAATCTACAACCACAGCTGACCATAAAGTCTAAATACATGTGGAATGAGGCACAATGGCACTTTCTGGCACTTTCTTAAATTATCACAATGTGTGAAATTCCCACTTTGTCCTGCATTTGGGTGCCGAACATTAACTCAAAGAAACTTTTTTTTAGATATACACTCAAAAAATAAAAACGGGGCCAAAGGCATGATGCATGATATGCGACGTCAGGTTCACCTGTTTGACACAAGGCTCAGTGGCTATAAAAACGTTCTACGTTTAGCCGATAGAAATTTCATTTTGTCCTAAGGAACAAAAGCAGCTAGCCTGATTTATGGCTAATGAAGGCTTCAATATCTGACAAACCACAGCATGCCACTGCCTGAGCAAGCATGTTGAAATTGACTGGAATGCCACTTGCAGACTAGCAAGTTAATTCAGAAGTTCTAGAGCAGAGTACTGCTGTTTGCTAATCGCTGTACCTTTCTGCCCGATACAAACAATTAGTCAGCAATATATGCTTATTTTACTACATACTTTCTGTTAAGGAAATATGTACCAAAAATATGTATCTCCAAAACAGCTTCCTTCCTTAGATTCCTGCCAAAGATTGTGATAGGCTATAATTTATTTTTAAATAAATTATATTATTTGTAATATATAATATATTATTATATATTGTCTGGTGACATTTTATTACGTATTTTAAACAATTTGAATACATAAAATACAATCACTGAAAGCGTTACAAATTACATCTGATTTGTTTCCATCCAACAAAAGTACCCACTTCGCATATATTTAACTATATTTAGCTCTGCCTGTAACAAAATGCTAAGAATGTGCCCATTCTTGACAGCACCAGCTTTCTGTCGCCTTTCCGGTAGTTCTTCTGTTGCTTTATGTCGATTTTTACGAATGGAAGGTACACAAATGAAACTTAGTTTTGGGTATTTCTTGCTGCTCTTATTTACTCGTTTCCTGGTAAAATGGCAGCCGCCGCATTTCATCTACGCGTACTTCAGACGATGACGTCAGCTTAATACAACCCGCTCCTAGCCACCAATTAGCTTCACCGCTTCTTTGGACTGCGGGAGGAGCGCAGAGTAACTAGAGGAAAGCTACAAAAAAAAAACCATGCGAACTGCAAACACTCAGAGAAAAAGCAGAATGCAAATGTCAAACCCTAAAGGTGTGAGAGAGCAGAACGACCTCCACATGGATGTTCAATATCAATAAAGGTTAAACTATTCTGTGCTACGCTACATGCTGTAATATGCTTGCCCCAGCTTTGTCTTGCAAACCCCAGGATGTGTAGGTGTGCTTCAGATTTAGGAATGTTTCACAGATGGCACTACTGCATTAAAAACAGCCTTTATGTGAGTCCCTGTCCATATGAATTAGCGCCGCACAATAAAAACGAGAACCGAAAAATCAGGCCCATTGTTCCGACATTCATTTTAATCCCAGCAAAGTGGCCCTTTCCTGTTCTCCGGGGTAGGGACCATAGATCATTCCCAATCCACATGTGTCTATTACATTTTTATACATCACCTTCCCTCTCACAGTTTTTTTTCCCTTTATAATATAATACATGATTCACCTGGAAAAGACATTTTTTTGTCTACTTTTTATGGCGTCATTTGTTTTACTTGCCAATTCTTTACGGATGACTTTATGAGCATTGATTTGCAAAAAAGAAAAAAAAAATCCACTTCAATCCAGCATTACCTTTATTCTTAATTTTTTGTTCATCGATTATTATTTTTCACCATTTGTTATTTTTTTCTGTATCATTTGGTCAATACCAAAAAATATATGAAGGTCGCCCTTCAGTCTCAAACCCAAGAATTTATCGCCTTCACAGGTGACCTTGAGAGCTTAGGTGGAAACCCGCAGTCTGCGGCCTTGGAACGGCTAGATGCGGCTAAACGGGAGCACGTGCGTCCCCGTGCGGGGCGACTGTTCCGGCCGTCAGCTGAAGGTGAAGCCACCGAGGACTCAGGACCGTGACGGGGCTCTTTTAAGCAAGCAGAGCACATGAGGGCAGTAGAATCCAAGCCTGTGGGATCAGAGGAGGAGGGTGAGATCACCGAGATCCCCGCGGCGCGAGCGCATACAGGCCCCGGCTCCGGCAGACCACGCCACGGCAGATAGTTGGCCATTGTTGATATTATTGCAGGGTCCCAAAGGCCCGCCTCTGCTGTGCTGTTCTGAGCCTCCACATCCTGACCGCTCTGATTCTTTTGTACGCCCTCCAACCTGCGCGGCCAGGAACTTCCAGTCAAGGCCAAGATTTATGAAGCCCCCACGGTCAGGGTTAACATCGCCACATCAGCCGAGGATTTCTTCTTAAAACAATAACATCCAGCCAGGGGGCCCCCGGGACTGCTTTCGGCGGCATTGACGCGATCTGTTTGTCTCGGCCGCAACCGCCCGCTCTGCAAGGGGCGCTCTGGAAAGAGCGGCACCAGTGACACAACCCACTGTGCCATGTCCAGGTCTGCACATAACCAAATTCAACAAAGACCCAAGTTTAACCATCTACGATTTTATTAACCCAACTGGTTAGGAACTAGTTATGGGCTTCCGTTTCTAACAATGCTATCAAAATCTGCATCCTGTGACACACTACAAAGCCTCAAAATGTCTTTCTTTGTTTTTGTACGAAGGTCTGTAACCAAGAGAAGACTTGGCCCTTACTTTCACCAAAATAATGATGTTTTTCCCCTCTTGGACGTTCCTCATATTGCGGAGATCAAGTAACTGGACACTGAAACTGTTACAGGCAAATGTTATTTCACTTAAATGCTCATTATTGAATGACATCCATTACACTTTAAACGTATAGCAGGTACAGGAGTGTAGACAGAATGTTATGCTTCACACCCAAGGCTTACTAACACATACATAATTTCAAAACAAGTATTACTTGCACACTTTAAATAGTCATGTACTCTTCACACCATTTCTAAATACAGTAAAGACATTAAATTTAATACGTATATAACGTAGCATACGGGGCGATACTGATAATAACTGACCGGCGCATAACGACATGTGGGCATGACTCATAATGGCATGAAGTCCCGGGACACTAGGGAGCAAACGGACTGTGACGGGGGCCACGGACGAGCAAAGCCACCCACACACGCGGATCCGCCTCAATGCTCCAGCGGCCTCCAAGCACCCCCCACCCCCACCCCATGATAAAAGCGAAAGAGCGTAACATTCTATAAACGGCAGGATCACAGCGAGGGGAGTGACTCAGGCTCATGGCCACGTCGGGGTCCGACACAGCATTTATGGCCCATTCCGGCGTCTGCAGGGCCACCTGTTACGCTTCTCAAAACCAGCCCCCTTTGCGGCAATCAGGCAGGCCGGACCCTGACGCACGCAGAGGCATGACTAAGCACCTACAGCCCAGAACACCTTCCTAATTTATCCAAGCTTGTTTAAGGTGCTTAATACCTATTTTCGGAAATGTTCCAAACTGTTAGGACATGTGCTACGGGTGTTGATTTTATTTGGTATCAGTCACTCGAAATACCTGTATAGGACTCTATGGGATGTTTCGATGACATTTTTTTTTAAGTTGCGCCCATCACGTGGCTCTTCCCCTCTTATGACCTGCACAACAGACTGAAGATAGTCAGTGAGGTTTTTGCGCTTTTTTTTTTGAAAACTGGCTTTTTTCTCAGACGGCAGAAGCCATCTTGCTGATTCGTTGAAACAAGCAGGACGTATTTTCATGGCTCAACAGCTCTGGTTATACATAACCCAAAAGAGCTTGATTCTTGCTAGCAGAAGCCCCCATGACAGTAAGCTGTGGCTTAGACAGCACCTTCATACTTTAGCCATATATTCATGAGCAATAAGGTTTCTGAACACACTGCGGCACTGTAACATTCCCATACAGTGATATTAAGCAATTACTGCTTAATATTCATTTGGCTGCACGTAACTGATCTGTGAAGACACTGGCATCATATATGCTACGGGACAAATAGAGAGCTTATCAAAGCCTGCAGAAGGACACTGGCTCTTGTTTCACATTGGCCAAAGTTTTATTAATGTAAGTCACGTGGACATCAATATTAATATTAAGAGCATCAAAGAGCCACCAGCTGAGCTCATGTTTAAGCGACAATCAAGTTATAATATGATTCTTGGTATAACAGATGATATTTAGCAATAAAACAGGAGTGATGATACAGCTTTGCAGGCTCTGATCCTAAAAATAAAAGCTGGCAGGAACGGCAAATATTCAGCTCAGTATCAGGGCAAATATAGGCACTTAATTGTCGAATAATTCAAAAATATCAACTGATATTCTCTTGGAATCAGTACAGGGAGTCCCCAGTTTACAAATGAGATCCACTGCCTTTGTCTTTAAGTCAAATCTGTAGGTATGTTGGAAAAAAAAACAATACAGTACATAATAATGATGATTATAATACAATAATAATAAAAGTAACTACCTACAGTATTGTACTGCACCTCCAGCCCATGACACAAATAGTGCGTGCATTCGTTATTACGAACCATTGTATTTATCTCAAATTTTTTATATAATATGCATTATGGCAGTCAGTTCATAAGTATGAGTTGTCTGCAACCACATACTGTACAGGGATTGCCTGTATGTGATTATATCTAGCTTTATTTGCAAATTTGCTATTATTTGTAAAAGTTAAGCCATTTTAGAATGCAGGCTATATTTATGTACTACTCTCTTACTAAAGAAGGTGCGTTTTTGCATGTATGCTTTCCGAAGAATTGACTCCCTGCGCACGATGCCAGCAGCCTGCCTGAGCTGCTCCAGAGGCCTTTGTGACCCCGACCAGCATAAACGGGGGGAAGATGGCTGGATGGATTATTTGACTAAAGCAAATCAAGTCTAAAACTCAATCAAGTAAATCATTAACTACCAGGTGGCTAGTTCAGAAGATTCCCTTCTCAATGCACGCAAAGCCACTCACACATAATAACACAGGCTTTGAACAGCCCAATCATGTTAGACGAGGTCAGATGCATGTCCAATCAGACGGAATCTCTCGCACTCAGCTCTAATTCAGCAGGGTTCCCATGCATTCTTCATACCGACAAATCATTTTTGGCGTAATAAACACATTTCTGATTAGCTGATCCTGCCTCCTCCAGTTGCTTGGACATACCTCCTTTACAATCTGATTGGCTATCTCTTTGAACCAATCATCTCTATTTAATGCGGAAGATTTTCTTACCAATATGTTCCATCTTTGATCAGCCGAATGAAAAGAATAGAGCCTGGTGACCACAGACGTTACAGTCACTATAACTATGGACATTAACACTTAAAATGGCATTTTAATTTGAAAATGTTTTTTTCACAGCCACAGCTATAGAATGTCTTTTCCCCCCACCGGGGAAAACAGCACAATGAGGCGGAGCAGCCGTACCCAGGCTCTGGCACAGAGGAAGAAAAGGATACGATCGCTTCCCTAACAGAGTGGCATTACCCTCTCCGCAAATCCCGCCCGTATGATGACAACACCCCCCCCAAGTCAGGCCAGCGGCTGACGCAGAATGCGGAGGGTAGTCTGAAAGCCGACGGGGCGAGAGTCGCGCGTGGCATGCACGCGGCTTTTTGGAGAAAGATGGCAAGGACAGATGGCTGGAAAAACGAAGGACGCCGCTGGAAAATAACACGGCGACTGGAAAAATAAAGAAGAAGAAAAAAAAAACAGCACTAAACTAAAACGGCCCCAGGCCCTGGAAAACTGGAAAAGTGCTAGCAGCCAGAACAGCGGGGCCTGCTACGCTAGCATAAACACACACGCACGTGTACGGTGCATAATACACTGCACATAACAGCTAGCTAGCCAGCTTGCATGCTAAAAGCCACTCAAACACAGGCGACCGGAGGCCCCATGACCATCCAACGACTTTATTACTTAAACAGCAACTCCGACGCAACTTGAGAACCTCGTGCATTGCTTCTCATGTTTGCTGGCACAGGGGGCTGCTCTGCAAAGCACTCATTCTGTTTTCATGTGCAATAAATATAACATTTTCCAGTTATGTTTTTCTTTTGTGCCAGATGCGATGTTTCGTACGATTAGCCGTGAGCCTTTCAACATCATCCTGACTCCTTCTGCTCTGCACCTTGAATACAGAGCCCTGCCTATATTTGAGGTGCATTTCATACATTTTCCACTGGATACCTACCCAGCAAAGCTGGCTGCTGATTACTAAAAACATGGCATTTTTCTTCTTTGAGTATACAGTGCTTACAGTGCTCGGTACATTATGATTGCACGTAATAGTGCTTTATAATCACATTTAATAGTTTCACTACTGGAGACAGGAATCACATTACACTGTATTTTATAAGACCGTCGAATGTGCCTCCATCCAAAGCCCCGTTGTCTGACGTGGAGCTGAAAAGCCGGGAGCAGTAGGCCCACGGCGGCTCTGCGTCTGCGTTTCCCTAGATTCAATCAAGGCGACCTCAATAAAGGCCGCACAGACTTTTTTCGCTTTGAACGCGCTCTGCCAGTGGCCTGCCTTGTACTTTCCATTTCTTAACGACGAGCACCATCTTTGAAGGGCACAACTAGGAGGAGGGAAATATGGGGAAGGCAGTAAAAAATACAAGACTAATGAAACTGAGCCTTCGTACTTTGCAGTCATTCGTATTGTTCTAAAGGTAATGCTTGCCTGATGTTCCACTTCTGCTATTTGAAATGACTTTAATTGTACCTCCATTCACTTTACATTCTTTGCTAAATTTTGATATAAAATAAAGCCGCAGCTTCTCATTGAGGAATCTCATGTTTTGCACCAATACTAACCCGGAGTATTTGTCCAGCTGCACATTATTTCTATTATTCAAGTATACTTCTGTCCAGCCACCAAATAATCCAGTATTACAGTAAATGTCATCTTTAATGTTAACTTTAATTTTAGCCCTCCCTATATTCTTACATTCAAGTAAAAAATTTGTATCCATTTAAGTATTGTTATTATTTTTCTGTATAATTTATTTCCTGACATACTTTTTGTAAAAGCCATGCTTGCAGATATTAGACGGAATACGGCAGAACAGCATTTAAATTTTTGACATTATAAGTTGGGTAAATGGCCCTCAAAACCCCACGTCCAGAGCTTGAGACAGCTGTCACATCCAAGACGGACGCACGCTAAATTAAGTGCCTTTTCCGATTCGGCTTACCGCTACGCAGAAACAGCACATTACCGCATTTTATGCTAGCATGATACTAAGGATGATTTTGGTCAGCTTTGCTTTTTTTGGTAAGTCAGTAGCCCTAATTATGCATCTGCATTTGACCTACCCGCACTAATGCTGTTAAGAGAAAGCAGAAGCTCAAAAAAAGTTGGCCTTTTATTGAAGGTTTAAGGGTCTCTTAAATCATGCCTGTGCTGGGGCGCTGTGTGGCTCTGCGGGGTAGGCTCATGTGCCCGCGTCTGGAGGGTGGCCGCTTTCAATCCTGGGGACCTACGAGTACGAATACGAGTACGAGTACGAGTACGAGTACGAGTTATCCTCAAAAAGCTTCCACAGGAGGCAGGATGAATCACAGGCCCCTGTGCTCTGACCCCTATTGTTGCTTCAGCTATTATATATGAAAACCAAAGAATTCCCATGTACCCGCACTCACTCTTGTACAAATGGTGAACATCATTTTCCAATCCCCCAAGCATTTTACATGAAACACCTGGAGTTTTCCAAGCATAATCTGCAGCTAGACAAGACATTACTATGTAATGAGAGTCATCCGTTTTACTCACTGACACCAAATTTGCCACCGTTTACATTAAGAGCAAGCACGGGACAGGGCAAGTAATTATATGAATTGTTCAGAAAAATAAAATTATGCTAAAATCCAAAATAGAATTGTTGCTTGAGAGAATAAATAAGCCTGTACAAAGGGTAGAAAACTTTCAGCAAATTATTAGATAACAAAAACGAATTACTTTTTAACATGCTTTACAGGGTGAACAGGTGCTGATATTAAAACAGGACTCATAACAGGAAGCAGTTGGTTGTCTATATGATTCACACACTATAGTGAATTAGCAGAGGCTGTAACTGGATTAAGATTTTGAATTGAGAGGATTTCCCCCATTGCCTTCCTGATGAAGACACTTTTGGGTTTTAGACAGAAAAGGAGTGCATGAATCAACTAATATGTATTGCAATGGCAATTAGAGGAAGCAATAACTGTGAAATATTTCACCATAACACAAGTGGCTTCAGCATTTAAAATGAAAACATCACTGAGAAATGAATAACATAATTTAGTTCACATAATCTTCCATTGAATTTGTAGTAAATGTAAAATTCGTAAACGATGGCTACTTAGAAATCAGTGCTGAAAGGAGGCTGACGTCTCTGGGAAACAGTAACCTGGAGACCACAGGGAGATTTGACTTTGATACAACGCAAAATCAAAGACAAGTGTTGGCATTTTTTCTTCTTTGTGTATAAAACCTCATAATAATTCAATCTGGTCTAATAAAAATCAATTACATCACATACATTTTTGCCACAGTTCAGTATATCTACCAGTATATATATCAATTCATTAGCCTGTTAGTATGATATTAATGGAAAATCATACATGACATCTAAGTACTCTATCTAGAATTTAAAAGCTGCGATGATTTCATGCACTATGATTCCAGAGATGAAGGTGACCTCATCAGATTCTCCCTGGAACGGGTCATTGTTAACTCTTGGCTTGACCGTAACATTTTGGACAGAAAAAAAATATTTGAGTAAAAATATGGAGCAGC
This sequence comes from Mormyrus proboscirostris, assembly GCA_026779585.1. Taxonomy (NCBI): domain Eukaryota; kingdom Metazoa; phylum Chordata; class Actinopteri; order Osteoglossiformes; family Mormyridae; genus Mormyrus; species Mormyrus proboscirostris. The sequence continues at coordinate 17,199,315 of JAODKF010000147.1, read as the reverse complement.
AAAACTCTTTAATAACAGACCATGGGAGAGACGATGAAGCCAGTAATATCCAAAGTCGACGCCGAGGAAGGCCAGCCACCAAGTCCAAGGGGAATCCCATGGAAGCTCCAGCAGTCGATAATTTTCCCACACGTAGATGTAGCAAGATATTTCTAGACCCTTTGCAAAGAGTCTTGGGGAAAAAAAGATTAGCAATTAAGGCTGTGCCCCACTAAACACAAACTGGTACATACTGGTAAGTTTTCGCAACTTGTAATGTTCTGAAAAAAGTTACAAGTTTTAAAATAAGTGCACTAAAATACAGGTTCAGGATCGAACCCTCATTTTGATATTCTCATCTAAAAGGCTTATTCCGACAACGCCTGGAAACATTTCTGTG
>JAODKF010000147.1:17126895-17198836 GCA_026779585.1 Mormyrus proboscirostris | reverse complement strand
AGGTTCAGGATCGAACCCTCATTTTGATATTCTCATCTAAAAGGCTTATTCCGACAACGCCTGGAAACATTTCTGTGGAATATGACATATTAAATATGCTCGAAATATTTTTCTGTCGCAGTTTGGGAGAATTCGCAAGTCACTGTAATACGGATAGCAGTAAAGCTTCTGCAACCAAGCTGTAGGTTGGAGATGCTGAGAAAAATACTCTTAAAATACACCAAGAAAGCGATGTGTGAAATAAAACCTGTCACAATGTGTAAAATATGCCAAAACCTAAAAAGTTTTAGTTTAAAAAAAACAGTTAATACGCAGCACAAAACAGAAATCTAGCTAATTAAAAATGCTTCTCACAAACTCACTGTCAACTAGATAGAAAGCAAAAAACCTTGAAACTCTATGTTTTCAAATGACTGCTTGGTCCTTATTAGATATATCTTACTGTAAATACGAAATACTGCAGGCTGCTATGGGCCCAGATCTTCGTCTGCTGTTTCATATTTAGACAGTGGGTAACTGAACCAGGATTGTTACATAGCAGGACTTCAAACTTTGCAGGACTGGAATCACTCAACTCTGACTGCTGTTCAGAGTATCAGGCATATTCAGCAATTCATTCATAATTCAGACAAAGAAATCAAGGTGTTTAAATGCCAGAAACTGTAGTTTCAGGCCTGTTCGTCACAGCCTGAATAAAGATCAAAGGTTTTTTATTTAAAAAAAAAAAAAAAATGAGATTCTTAGTGCCTGAACTGAAATGACTTACTTTGACAGTCGGGACATGACGCCAGCAGACACAGAGGTGATTCCATCGTTGACTCTGATGACTAACTTTCCCGTCTTTGCCCAACCTAGAACCTGCTCCAGGATTATCAACAGCAGGAAATAGGGAGTGGCCTGGACAAAGGAGAAAATATGAGAAAGTCATCATCCAGACACATGGAATTACAGCAATTTCCCTCAGTCACACTAACTTCTGCAAATATGCCACAGTAAACTCAAGTGTTTGATTATAAATAAAAGGAAGATTGAAAATAACTGGCCTCTCTTTCAGAGTGTACCCCAACCTCAAGCCCATGGCCGCACGGGATAGGTTCTTGCACTCCCACCTCCAACCCTGGTCAGAATATGTGGTTGGAAGATGGGTGAATGGCTTATTTTACTACAGCACATCCGGTCTGAAACTCAATGAAGTAAGATCAATTACCAAGCTGCCAGTTAAAAAGAGCCCCACTGTGATGCTGACCAGGATATGTGGATGGTAAAGGCATGGATGGAAAATAAATGCGCTTTAGGTTTGGTGATGTGCTTTGGATTCACCGGCCCTTCTGAAGGGAGCAATGTCTTCAAAAGGTATACGTTTATTATTTTATTTATTTTTATTTCAACTATTATGCTGACATCAAGAGATCTTGTAAATGCACTGAGCGCACAACCATGATGCAGCTGAGAAAGGATGTGAGCACATTTTTGTGAACAATTTATACCTCTGGTCATACCTTTTCAAGAACAACTCATTTAAAACCTGAGAATGTTCCATTTGAAGATTTGTAATGGAAAGATTACTTATACTGACAGGTACTGGAACTGAAAGAGAAATGAATGGAAGTATATTGACTGTATGAGTATTCAGACTCTTGAATTCAATATGCGGTGGAAACCCCTTTAGCAGTGGCAGCATCTGCAAGTCGGTCTGAACAGGTCACCACCATCAGAGTGGCGTCTTTTCATGGTCATTCTTCAAAACAGATTTCCTTCAGCTCTCTGGGATTTCTTGGGGAGTGCCAATCGACAGCAATTTTCAAGTCTGTCTACACGTTGTCAATATTCAACCCGAGTGCTTAGTCTTTATCAGAGTGAAGCTTGATCTCCAGAGGTTTTTTTTCTGATTCTTTACCCCCAACCAAACTTTCCAGGTCATGCTGAGAAGCGTACGCATAGCACAATCCTGTCATGAGTATGCTTGACTTATGGTGATCACTGGGTAACTCGAGAACCTGCAGCAACTCTCGGCATTTGGAATTTTTTTTATTGATCCAAAAAAACCCCCATAGCCATAAAATCTTTGTTCTGTAACACCTGATCACTGTACCTATTTCACAGCTGTCAATGGGCTCTTCGGTGACTCCTACCACCAGCTGCCAACCACAGCTCTGTAAATATAAGTAGCTTGAACAAGGCTGTATATAGATGTCGAAATAGGGTGGAAAGCTGACAAAGATGACACAAAAATCAAGGGGAAGGCCAGAGCTATGTTGAAATTATGGACAAAATGGCTGTCAGGGGAAGGAAGAGCAAAGAAAATGTCCCACATAGCCTAGACTGACATGAATCCTAATGAGAATCTATGGAAAGACAGGAAAACTGCTTGAAAACATCAGAAAGTTACTACCATGACAGGGACCAACTGCCTTCTGACCTTAGCTCTTTGCCCCCTCCTGCCACGACTGAGACCTTGAACACGGTCCATTCAGACTCGATGCCCCCGGACTTACTTGGCACATGGAAGAAGTTGATCTGGATGTGCATGGAAGCTTAAGCCAGATATTACTAGGAAACCCAAACTGCTCATGTAGGTCTTCCTGGCCTATCTGGTATGCTATCAATGTAACAAATTCATTCAACCACCAAAGGGCTGATCGGTAGCTTTCTCTATCTCTCTCCTTTCACCAAAACAGACAGGCTCATATGAGTGGGCACTCTGTTGCCAAGTACACCCATGTGCTTCCTTCTGTTCAAACCTAGTGTCCATTACAAGCAATCCATGGCTTACACAGCAGTCCAATAACCTGCCACTCAGGTTTAGATGCAGGATCATTCCTCCCAATCACATTCCTCTAAGTGTCTCCATCATTCTCCACTAGAACATTGTAATCTCCCAGCTGGACCATAGGAGGGACTGTTGCCAGCACCTGATCCCTTTACTCTAGGAAGGCTTGGTATTCTGAACTGCTGTTCCATGCATATACACAAAAAAACAGCGAAATTTCCTCTCCGGAGCTAGAGGGAACCTCTAGTTCACCAAGAACTCCAGCTGCACGGCTTACAGCCTGGGTATCCCAGCAACCCCAGAGGTCACCTTGGGAAACTCTGCAGCAGGAGACACTGTTCTACATTCCCATGCTCGCCTCCCAATGGCACTGATGACCTCAGCTTTTATGTTGTGAGGGTGGATCCCAAGACATGACTTCATGAAACCCAGGTTACATAAGTGGCCTGGCCAAGAGGGGCTCATTGGCAAAGATGTTAGCATCATTTTAATTTCCAGTACTTGTATCAGTAGCGTTACCAGGATCCTGGGGTGGGCGTTTAGGTACGTTGAATAGGTCCTGAACCGAGGGGTGGGAGATGCTAACAGTAACACCTGGAATGCACCACGCTGATTTTCGGCCATTGAATGCCATCAGGCCTTCAGTGAGAGCAGGCGACTGCCAGTAGCACCGTGTGCGGTACATTTCGGACACGGTTGGTCCTTGTTGGTGCTATTTTAGCTGGTTGAGCAAGCTATAGCATCATTGAAGCTAGTTGGTGAAACTGAGTTCTCTGATTATACTGTATATCAACCACCATCCAAGTTATGCATCCATGGTTGGTGCTATTTTTGCTGCCAGCCTAGTGTGTACCCAGCTTAAATGGTGTCAGCCCAGTAGAAATTGTTGATTAGGGATGCAGATGATAAATTTGGTTGTGGCCACACCTGACTTGTATCATTCTTATAAAATAATTATTTTACTGTTGTTAAAGGCATTTGTAAAAGGTAAAAAAAAAAATCTGTTAATCTGTGTAAAAAATGAAAATGGAAATAATAATAATTTCTAAATTGTCTTATAGTATTTATACCAAACTTTCTCAACATTGTGTATAAGTTTCATGGCAGCCTTTTTCCCCTCAAACAAAAAGGCAAATATTGTGGAAACTTGTTGAAACCGTCAAAAGACTCTTGAATGGTTTTGCCTAAATGTTTTTGGACTTAGATCTCGCTGGGAAAATGACAACATTTGTACAGCAGATGTTTGTGTTTTCCCAAAAGAGTGTAGTTTTAACAGGTTAGGGGTGGTTGCTGCAAACTGAGGGGCTTTCAGTAAGAAAACAGAAGTACAGCTGAGTTGCCACATAAAAAATCCCAGCTTTCTCACAGCCTCATTCTTTGAGCAATTTAAGAAAATACTGAGAAGCCTGAACCATTTGGAAGCATCTACTAACAAGACAAATAGAGAAGACAAAACTTAAGCACAAATAATCCTAAAATTCTCTAAGGGAGACCTTGGATTACAGTGTTAACCCTGATTCCTTTTATAGCAAATAATCATTTTGCTATTATTTTAGCCTGATTCAAACCACAAATAAAAAAATGAAAATCAGCACTATATTCTATTGTCTATTTTCTCCAATGTATTACATAATGAAGCATTCAAATACTATATATCTTACGTTACTAATCAATGGCAGTAGATCTGCTGACAGCACATACAAGCATATGCCACATAACATAATCACAATAACAAATAATGTGTCATTCAGTCACAATAGAAGAGGGACTGCACTGGAAAGAGCTGTGGTTAAGTGTTTAAAGAAGCATGTTAAAATGTAAGTTGGTCATTTGAAATGATAAACATGTGTGGAGTTCAAGCAATTAAAAACCAAATGGTAAAATGTGGTAAGTAAAAGGAGACATATAACCTAGTGCTTTCGGGAGTTTAGGCAATTTAAATGATATAATCTTTTTTTAAAATCTATTTCACAAACTACAAATTGCTTAGAATCCGAATAGTCAACTGTACATATGTGACCGCCAATTTTACTTAATATGTGCAAGGAGTACAATGTAACACGTTCAGTAAGATTTTATAATAATAAACACAATTGGAGATTGTTTGAATTGTTGTCATTTGCACTATTTTTTTAGGGTAGGCGAACGTTGCTGATATAAATCACATGAAAATGCAGGCCTAGATTATTTTACTGTATTTATGTTACTGCTCACATATGAAACCTGTGAGCAATACAGGTAGTGGTGACAAGGTTCGAGGTGAATCCGTCAAAAAAATCCCTCGAAATGGCCTGTCGTTAATAAGTTTAGTCCGCATTTTCGGTGTGGCACTACGATCATGGAACTGCCCTCTATTATACATGAGAGCTGCAATCCGCACTGGAAAAACATGGAGGTATTCCAACAAGTGACCATAAAATAAGCTTTTTCATGGCCGCGCCTTTAACATGGCCGGTTGCCATCACATTGTATTTCAGGAAGTATCATACTTGCTATAACTTAGTAAGCTTAATATAACAATTGTAGGTCTACACTCTTTCGCTCTTACCATATTTTTTAATTACGAATTTTTGATTGTTTATAATGCGTTCGAAGTGCAGTACATCATCTATTTTCGGGCTCATGTATTAAACTAACTGTCGGTGGTGTGAATTAAGGGGGTCGGCATTAAGATAACTCTCCGCTGCTGACAGTCCAAAGCTTTTGCAGAAGTTTCGGAACATGACAAGTTTCTGCGAGCGTCTACGGGAACGCGGATCGCTGGTTACTGCAAGTCGCGGAAGCGGAGGAGATTCCGGGCGGGCGTCCCTCATGCCGAAAGCTCACCTTGTTGACGTACTCGGGCACTTCGTCCTCCCGCTCGAAAGATGTTTCGTTTGGCGTGAGAAGGTAAAACATCACGCGAAAGCCTTGGGAGGCAGAGAACGCTGCCGCTTCGGGACCCGCCATCGTCGCAGGGAGCTGGAATCACAGCAATGGCAGGCTTTACACCGCGCTTTTAGCCTGCAGGTCAAAGTCAATAAGATAACCGTAGACTCCTTTGTGAAAGTGACTTTTATTCTGTGTGTGTCTATGTTCATTGTTAACACTGAAATTTATTGCTGTGCATTGCTTGTTCTATTTGTGAATGAATTTGCAATTTCAGAACCTGAACTATATTTTTACATGAACTTTTTGCGATACTTTTTTGGGAGTGTATAAGCGTAATATCTTTGTTAAAGTGCACTATACAAAAGATTAAGCCTCACTTCGCTGCTTATTTGTTCCATTGACATTAAAGAAAAGGTGTTAAAATAGTCATTCAGTGATACTTCAGTTCTTTGAAGTGTCCTTTCTTCTTTGAAAGGCCGGTATGTTCCAGTACTGTTTTGATATCCAAAAAAATATCAGCATTATGGATAAAATACCGAGACAATAAATTGACACTCATTGTGTTTGATTATAAGTGAATATTGTAGGGAAAAAAATGTGAAAAAATACGGGAAATGTAACATTACAGCCTAGTTATTTCTGGATTTACAGAGGTAAGCAGAATGCCTGTACAAGTGCTGTTCAGCATTTACAGAGGAACATCAAATGTGTATTTAACCTTTGCAAACATCCGAAAAAATTATGAAAATGTACCCTAATAAAACCATTTTTGTTGTTTCAATCCTTCATATTTATGTAAAAGAAATCATACAACATTGCTATTTGTGTACTTTCAGAAGGCTAATATTTTAAAAGCCTTCAGATGTAACTCCAGTATTTTGGGCATCGCTTTTGGCTGCAGTTGCAGTATATGTGTTTTAGATATTACATAGACACCAGCCATGATGATTGACTTGGTCTCTGGGTCTCATAGCCCATTTTACCTTAACCATCAACGCCTACGCAGTTGTTGAGCATTTTTTGGAAAGTCAAACAGGTACTGAAACGCAGCGCTGAATCGTTTCTCGTTTTCCGTGTTGTTATTGGCTGGACATGCCGTTACAACAATATTGCCTTCCCTGTAAAAGGAAAGCATCTCTATGATGAATCAAGGTTGAAGGGAACATTCAGCATGAAAAGTAACAAGGCTGAAAACATTGCCCTGAAGTATTAAAAACAGCACGGTTTATTGGAGATATAAACGTATTCTTTGGCATCTTTTGGCCTCGCCGTCTCGTCAGAGAAGCAGAGAAAGGAAGTGATGCTTGTGCATTTTTTTTTTTGGCTTTTGAAGACTCTTTGCATTTTGCATGACATGCCAGACAAACCATATATTATATTATATTTTGTTTCTATTTGAGGTGTTTTCTGCACGTGAAATACACGAGATCTTTTAGCTTTGAATTTAATTAGCAAGATTTAGCTAATAAAATATTGCAAATAATTTCACTTTTATAATCTGTCTGTTAAGATGTTATATCTTTCTGAATAATGAATAATGTATAACTCAGTTTTTTCCCCTCTATGATCACAGAGACAAGCCAAAAGTGCAAAGAAGCATTCTCTGAAATGCTGCCAAGCCGGATTAAATAAACATATTTCCAAAAGCATGCTTTCATTTTACAGAAGAAATATTAATTTAATGGCAACAAATTAACCATGTGTTATAGTAGCTTTGTTTTCAATCATCCAGTAACAAAAGAGGTTGAGAGCACACTTAAAATTGAATCCACCTCAGCAAAGCCTCTTGTTGCTTTTGTTGAAAGCCATAGAGTTAATACCTGTGAACGGGTCTCAAACCTGAAACACTAAAACCCAGAGGTTTAATTGTACGTCCAACTACAACATAAAATTAAATATAGCAAGAGTTGCCAGATTTAAAGCACGGAGACAGAATGTACACGCACTGTGATGGCACAATGCAGACGCCTAAAAATAGACTGAAACGTTTTTTGCGGAATAAAATCTGGTCTGTGTGAAACAGGTCACTTGACATTTTATGGCCATGCCTTTAACGAAAAAGTGCATTTTCCATCCATCCCATGGACATGAGTATCACATTCTCTATGTACAACGGAAATATTCACATGCGCATTAAAATTAAGCTCTGGAAAGAAGTGGTAGTGCATTTAGTGGAGGTATAGTTTTATTTAATCATTAAGACATTTAGTTTGCATCATTTTGTTCAGTTTAGTTTTTGTCACAGAAATTTTAAAAAAGTGTCATAACGGCAGTAAAGACACAATGTCAATTCCACCAACTTACAAGCAAAGTTTATTACGGCAAGCAGTATACTGTTGATAGAAAACCATTAGAATGAATGAAGGTAATAAAAATACTGATAATTATTTACAGATTTTATATATATATGTACATATATATGCTGAACAAAATAATTATTTGCACAACCTGCACATCTGATTTGATCATAATTCGATTTAATCGTAACTTTCAGCACATACAGTAGAAACTGATACAGGAGAGAAATCAACAGTGCAAAACCTTTCGCAAACCCCTGCCTGTTCTTTTTGGTGGATGTACAGTGGAATGTTCATAACACAAAGGCCTTATCAGAACTGTCCATATTTATAACAAAAAAAAAAACTTGGAACTTTTATCAGGACACTGAGTTGCATGTTGCTGTTCTAACTGCTGTTATTGGTAAACCATATACTTTAAATATGTTTAGTTACATTTTCACTTTCACTTGCTTATTTTGTTTCCCTAAATTTGCTTTTGTTTAAAGGGTGACAAAAATGTCCTTATACTTTGTCGTAAAACGTGTCCATATTTATGTGGATTTAATCATCAATTACTTAGAAAAAATCCTTTGAGAATCAATTATGAAAAAAATAGCGTCCCATGGAAGACACATCCTTTCCTGAGTGATGAGGCCGGGCCAGTGGCAAGGGGGTGTGGTCTGTGGCACATCATAAGTGAGCGTGCTCAGAGCTCTGATCGCTGTCATGACTGTCCTCATTAGCCAGGGAGTCTGCTGAGTGGTGGAGCCCCGCGATGCCGGAGAACTCGGTTGGTAGTAGCGTCCCTTTTTTCACGTTGACTAGTTCCTTCTCCCGTGCCACTGCCCCTTGCTGTCCCCCTTTCACACGCTTCCACTTCATCCGCCTGTTTTGAAACCAGACCTTCACCTGCAGAGGAAGGCAAAGCTATGAGTTACACACAATGGAACAAGCGGCATGTTTTTGTACACGACAAAAAACGAATAGTACAAAAGTCTGTGACCAAACAAATACTGACTACTAGTTTCATAAATTTGACAATTCTGTATGAATAAATGATCCATCCATCCATCTTCTGTAACCGATTGTTCTGTTGCGGCAGGGAGTCTAGAACCTAACCCGGAGGCTACAGGTGCAAGGCAGGGAGCATCCCGGGATGGGGCACCAATTCATCACAGAGCACACTCACACACCAGTCAGTCACACAAGTACACTTGGATGGCATGGTGGCACAGTGGTTAGCACTGCTGCCTCACACCCCTGGGACCAGGGTTTGAGGTTCCACCATAGCTACATGTGTGTGGAATCTGCATGTTGTGACTGTGGGGTTTCCTCTAGGTACTCTGGTCTCCCCCCATAGTCCACAAATATGCTGTGGTCAGTGAGTTTCCAAGTTGCCCATAGGTATACATGAATATATAACCAAAACTTATGCACATCCATCTGTCAACTGCTTATCAGGCACAGGGTTCCAGCAGGCAGACAGATGACAGGCGTACACTCTGGATGGGATGCCAGTCCAACGCAGCACACACAAACTAAGGCCAGTTTTAGAGGATGCTGATTGAATGTTTTTAGAACATGCACATCATGTAAACTCCACAGGCAAACATGGGATTTAAGCCGATACATCGACCCTGTCCACTGAGCCGCTACAATACCATCTCATTATAAACATGTAGATGCAAAACACATCTCAGCATCCCTTTCCTGAGCTTGTTACATCACTCACAGGAAATGCGTCATCGCAAAAATTAACCAATGATTTAAAACATAGTGTAACAAAAATAGTCATCTGCAAATGGAAAGTTTTGTGTTCTTTGAGTCAGTCTAGAACTTTAGGGTCTTAATGATTGTAATGTTTGCCTTAAGTGGCTACTTCTATATTAGCAATTATGTGCTGATGTATCAGTCACATCTGCTCTTGGACATCAATCTCCTTCTGGTTTCCCTTACTCAACAAGTTGGCCAGTATTTACGTCTCTCAGAGTGATGATTAAGCTGTTGCTTAAAACGGTAGGGCCAGCCACGGGAGAAGACACTGCAAGGAGGACATCTCTGGATTTATTTTAGGGGTCGTCACGCTGAGGCTGGTGGTCACATGGCCCAGGAGATGGTTAACAGTGCAAACGTTTGTGTTGGGTTTTGGCAGTGCCCGTCACACAACTGACTGCATGAGATTCTCCAGTGACAGTTTGGAAGTTGAAGAGGATTCACAAAAAAATCATACAATGGCAAATGGAAAAACAGTAGAGTAATTACTCTCTTTGACACTCAGCTGGGTCCAATGACTGCAAATGTGTGATCAGAAAACATACTGTTTTACTTTGCAAAAATGCTAATACTGAATTAAATAAAAATGAGTAGATTATTGTGTAATTTTCAAAGGGGTGACTTGAGTGCAGCCTGTATAATATTACATTATTACAAATTATGTAAACTGTTTAAAACTAATAGGGATATTAAAATAGATAAAGGTTTTAAATCCCACCCAGTCTAATATGAAGGACTGTTTTAATTACATCTTGGTAATGTTATAATTAAATGATTGTTTATAGCTATGGTGATTTTTATTTTTAGATTAAAATTTTTTAATTATATATTTATACAAGTATATATTTGTCAATATGTGTTTAAATACATATATTCTGTGATCAAGTACAAAACCGTCAGCAAAGCCATTAAACTCATCTGCAATATTCAGAAACATTCTGAAATAGATATCAATGACTATTCATCAGTAAATGTAATATATTTTTTATTAATTTGCGTTATTCACATTCCTGATGAATTGGGTTTAATGCTTTGGATATATCACTACAATGTTCAGCAAGAATATTGGAAGCCGATCTCTATGAACCTCACTTTGCATGGTGGACGCAACTGAGGTGAATTGTCTTCCTACAATTTTCATGACACAGAGAAAAAGTTATTGCTTTTAAACATTTTAGAGAATATTTAAATCTTTTGTCAGATCTATTTATATGAACAATCTTTGGTTACATTTCCACATGGAGTGTAAATGGTAGTAGCAGATTTGGTATAGATAATTTGACATATTTGGAATTTCCTAAAATTTAAATTTGTGGGGATTTGATACATCTTACCGGATTTCATTACCTGAATGTGATGGTTTTTACTGCTTGTAGTTTCTGATGTATTGTTGATTCTAATAATTACCATGTTGGGGCACTTACTTGGCATATTGCAACATATAAATTTAAATAATGCAAGGGAAGTAGTTTTTAAAAATGGAGGGGAGAGTTTGCAGGCTGAAACGCCTTTCTGGACAGTACTTCCCTCTCCTTTTTCCATTACTTACTTATTACCTAGCTGAAGGGATACTTGGACCATCTGGCCCACAGAACTAACCCTCCGAGATGACAGCTGGGGTACACACCAAAAATCCGTGGCTAAAATGAGGGTCTTACTGTGCTGCACTTACACAACTGTGTCATTCTTATCCTTTTGTTCTCCTGATTACCACTTTTTGCTGGCATTGCTCCAGATATAACATCCAGGCTTTTTCAGAGTTTGTCTTCATTTATACTGTGGAACATTATTAGCATGGTAGTTTTACTTAAACTTATTTTTATTGATTTAAACTGAGTAAGCTGATTGGATAATACAGTCATACGGAACATCCTACAGTTCGCCTTACATTTTTATGGCAATTGAACGAGATGTAAGGTCTTACGAATATAAAACGGCTATCATACTTGTCTTTCCGTGAGGTCAAGGTTCACCGCTATTTCATAGCGCCGCAGCCTTGTCAGATAGTTGTGATGGGCGAACTCTGCCTCCAGCTCCCGGATTTGCTCCTTGGTGAACGCCGTCCTCTCCTTCCTGGGCTTGCCGCTCATGTCTGACTTACAGCTGCCGTCCTGGGAATCTGAAACGAAACGCGAAGCTTTCTGCACGCTCCATGAAGAACTCAAGGAAGAGAAAAGACGGAGCAAATAGAAAGGATGGTCTATAGACAAACAGGTGCATGTGTTACATATAAATACATTTACAGCATTTGGCAGACGCCCTTAGCCAGAGCGACTTACATAAGTGCTTAAGACTCCCGAATTTCCCGACTGTTTAAATAAAATGAAAGTGGGTAAGGAATCAGGTAAGGGAAACGATTAGGCCATACTTATACATACAGCTATTGTTTATGTCCTTTTATTCACTATGTAACTTGTTGGGGGGTGGGGGGGCATACCCCTGAATCTGGCAACTGTTCACTCATTGGCTTTAACACTTTCCAATGTGGAGTTAATTTGTCTCACTGTTAATGGAATCAGCTTCTCTTGCAATTTTAATATGGAACAAAACAGCTTTATAGGATGTATAAAAATATGTTTCCTTCTTTTATTTACCTCAGGCTTTTATAATGTGTCTCCCTTTATGATCATGAGCTTGCCAATTAGTGCTCAGCTGCAGTGTTTTTTTGTAATAACTTCGCTTTTCTCACTTGTGCCCAGTGTTCCCGCCAAGCCCACACCCTGCCGCCTGATTTCTGAATGCTCTCTAAATGAAATGGACCTTTTTCCAGTAAGTGAGAAGTGTAGTACACAAGAAAGCCTTTAACTTGCCAAAGAGCAAGTTCCACGTCACCCCTCTGTATGCCATAATGTTAAGACCAGAACAGGGATCTTCAACCTGTTCACACAAGCATGTCCGTACTGTATCAAGACTCATTTTGTGTCCATGGCGAAATTTTTCCATTGAGATCAAAGACAGCCATTTTTTATTTTGTTTTTTAAACAAAATTACAAGAGTATTGCATTCAAACGTTCCAAAAAAAGACAAAAAATTAAGTCATAGTCCAGTAAGAAACTGCTAGTATTACTTTACCAATAACATAATGATACACTATGCCAGTAAATGTATGTGTTTGCTGTTGTTACTTAGTCCCCAGAGTATTTCCTGTATCAGAGATTTTTATTAGGAGACTTTGTGTTGTTATTGCACCGATTAGCTTAGTGTAGCAAGTACTGAGGTCTTGAAGACCAGATAGTGTCTGCTAACCCAATTGGCAATGTGAAGATAAACTATTAAGGTAAAGCTTGCCAGCCAAGGAAATGGTCAGTATATCCGGGAGGGAAAGAAAGACTGAATAAGAGGAAAATAAATGTGCGTTTCACTAATCCAATAAAACAGCCATTGTGGATTTTCATTTTAGGCTCAGCTGCAAATAACATGATAGCTCATTGGATACAGCTTTTTTACATTACAGTTTTTTCCCAAAGAATGTACACCATGTGATTTACTGAAAATTTTATTTATGAGTAAACATGTCATTTTATACCACTTTATATTTCTAAATGTATCATAATATGCCTTTGTCGCAAAAGTTTGCATCTATGATATTCAGTTACAATTAAAAAGACAAATGCATAAAAGATGGTGTAATTCAACTGATGTATGCCTTTAACATATGTTGATCTTTTTGGATGTTAATGCATTTACAGTATATTCATCAATACATATTATTATTATGTAAATTCAACTGGACTTAATTACGACACTGTAATGTACGATCACTATTAATAAAAATAAAAATATAAAGCCTTGAGAATAAAGTTGTAACTTTCAAGAATAAAGCTGTAATTTGCAAGAATAAAGTTATTATGATTTGACAATAAAGTCCTAAAGCTTCGAAATAAAAGTCAAAATTTTTTTTAATAAAACCAAAGGCCGCATCCATAAAAAATCACTACTTTTATCTCGTAACTTTAGGACTTTATTCTCAAATTATTATGATTTGATTCTTGCAAATAATGACTATATTCTCATACCTTTGATTTTAACCTCGAATTATTATGACTTAATTCTCAAGGTTTTTATTAAAAGTAGCCCTAAAACCCTGTTGTAAACTTAATACAGTGCCAAATCCAAATATGGACTCATGGATATGACTGAGAATTAAAACAATTAAGACTGGAGGAGTGGCCTATTTACAGAGAATAGCTACAATCTTACAGAGGAAGTACAAGTGCCAGAGGACACCTTGGTAGCTTATCACGCAGTTTCAATTCTATGCTTTTGCAGTACCCTGCATAATAGAGCAGCCGTACAATTACACAGAATGCAGCAGCAAAGTAAAAAAAAAATGCTTAAAATGAGACGGCAATACTCAGACTCGGAAACAATTCAATTACCGTATTAATGTGTAATTTTGATGTTTATGAGAAACTCTTGTTCCTACTTCACACCTCATTGCAAATGCCCCTTAGTCATTAACCCTATATCCTTCTTTATTTACTTTACAGCGAATGCCAGCTTAAACCTGGCTTCATTTTTTCATGATTAAAACAAGCCTATAATTTTATTTACTCTCTGGTAAACACTGCCATTAGGTAAAAAAAAAAAGAAAGAAAGAAAGAACAGACGCAGCTGCTTGAAGGCAATGTGACTTATAAATAAAACAGTCCACAGTTTTACAGCATAGCCACTAGACCACAGCAATTAGGTCTCTGGTGTGACTTTCATCTCTCTACAAAAAGAAGGCATGCGGGAAAAGCCGTATGTTTCTTCAAGGTCACGATTGCTAAAGGGATAAGCAGAGTCTGATTTGCCCTTAAACAACACCTTAGCTACAGCAGTCGGGCCGCAATAAATCATAAGGTTTAGTTAATACTGCTAATGGGTCGCAAACACTCAAGACAGATGCCACACAAAAATGACGCTAAGCTTCGGTTTTGCAATCTATCCATGGTTGGACGTTTCTGCTGCCTTCGGTGATGGGTGAACATGATCAGCATCGTTTACTTGACAAGCCAAATTAGTACCGATAACATACGGCGAGTGTGACGTTGTGACTGCATGGTTTTCGCATGGAAGGCATGAGAACTGAGGGGGATCTCGTGTAAAAGCCAGCAGGATGCAAGATTTTACCTGAAATGCTAAAGGGGAAAAACTGCTTATGAGTTCTGAAGTATGACCTTCGGAAAATGTGTCACTCGTTAACATTTAAACTCAAAGCCTACACTTATTATAAGATATTTGAATACAGTTGAGTCTCCGCACATTATACAATGTATTAGACCTTCCTTCAAAAAATAAATGGACCAGGTGCAACCAATGGCACCCTTAGCTCAGTTGGTCGAAATACTTCCTTTGCGGTTTCTAATGTGAAACAGGTTTTATAAGGTAGAGGTACATTGGTCCTTACTTTTAAGGGAAGAGTAATCTCTTAGGGGTGATAATCAACGGAAATTACGTTTACGAGGTTAGGGAAAGCAAAAGGAACCATTTTAAATTAAATCAAAAAAGCTATTCTGGTGCCATAAATTTTTACAAATCAACTTATTTTAATTTATAACGTGAAATAGTACAAGGTTTCATTTGGGTTTCAGATTCCTGCAAATGAAACCATTCGCTTTCAGTGAGCTCATCACATTATTTGGACAAGTGACTACACCCGCTAGCTAACCATATTCAGTAATAAGAATGATTAGTGACAGCATGAAGGGAAAATAATAAAGACTGTGCTCTGGCAGCTGTAACCAGAGAGCCCTAGAGTTCAAGTGTTGCGTTACGCATTCTTTAAGTATGGAGAATTTATATAAATTTGAAGGACACTTCCAATTCACCACAGCCACAGAACATCTAAAGTTATAAACCATGCCAAATGTAAACATATTTCATTTATGCTTTGAATGTTTTTAAAACTAGGGCATAAGTGCTGTGCTTGATGCTTATCTTTTACTTTTATTCATACTCTTAAGAGGCCAGTATTACACATTACATGGTCATTCCAAAAAAAAAAAAAAAAACATGGGTAGCATTGATGTCGCGTAGCTAAAGTATAATCCACTGCGGAAGAATTTCCTTTCTATTTTAACAAGTGGCGTGCAGATTTCGCTTTGTGCACAGTGCTAGTCAGTGGTTTATTGCACGCTTGAATGAAGCACAGAATATAGAAATATGTAATTAAAGCTGTATGTCTTCTATTCATTCTCCAAAAGAAAGAAAAAAACAGCACATAGTAAAGATAACTGCATTTACGATAGTAACTCACAGTACATCATGTACTATGAGCAATTTTTTTATTGTTAATCAGTATTTTTATTTGACAACCAGGTGTCCGTGTGTGTTTGTGTGTGTGTGTGTGTGTGTGTGTGTGTGTGTGATGCAAAATTATACATGTGCCTCTGAAAAGGTGTCTACCCTGAAATGTATTGATCTAGTTTAAAGTGTCAAATTGTTAGTTATGTTAATTACTACAAAAATTGCTTTAGGCATGATGGACACCGATCACTGTGGGTTTACTCCAATGGATTAGTTTTACAATCTTAAATCTAAAAGGTAAACGCTGAAAATTGTGAAGTGGAACTCAGGTGTTTAGCTACTTGAATGTAACATGCAACTGGGCTGGGGCCTCAGAACTTGTGCAGAATATACTCGGGATACAAGTGTAATCCACGGATGGGTCGAAAATTGTTTTACTCTCTCCGTGCGGGTGCCAAACTACTCACAATTTGCGTCGCGTAAACGAAAAAAAAAAATCACAGAAAAAATTTATGACCATTTCTTTTTGCGGTTCGACGATGCTTTTTTCACACGCAATTAAGAAAATTCAGAGACATATTTTGAATGCGTATCATAAGAATGTAGCAGCACAGTCAACATGCCAACGTCGTGTCTTTAAACTGAGAAGTCAATGTTTATCAGAAAGGTTAGTTTTGGTGCTATTTCAATATATTTTTACTGGCTATGGAAATTCATTTTAAAACTCAATGTTTAATTAGACATTGTAAAATATCTAAACATATAAAACCCAAAATTAGTAACTCAAATCTATATAGCTTATTATGTACTGCATATAACAAACTATATATAATAAGGTTATTTATTTGTCTTATTTTCCGATATTCGTTATTGTTTTTTTAACAGGTTATTAATTAAGGGTCGGGTTAAATTGCCATGAAAAAAGTCACACTATAAATTTTACATTTAATTATGTCTAATACAGAAAACTGTTTGGCCTTTAATGTGTTTTATTTGTATGCAGTTTACCAAATAAAGCTTAATCTTTTGTTGAAATATTTTTGTTCAAAGTATGAATTTTTTGAAAGAACATGTATAAATTCATAAATCTTTTTTAGAAAGCGGTATTTTTTATTCATGAGCCTAAAACGCATGTACAGTGTGGACATTTAAAAATATCTAAATTGAACTATATATATATATATATATATACACATGCACACATATATTTTATGTGTATAAGTTAACAGACGTGTTCCCTGCAGAAGATGTGAAGTGACTGTGTAGTTTGAAAGTGTGTCAGATCATGCACCAGTTGTTAATATTTTCTGCCACTGTCTTCATCTCCATGTGTTTACAAACAAAACAGCAGGAGCAAGCTGGGGGTGGGGGGGGAGTCGGGGGGGGGTCTAGGGGAGGTAGCGATTGTCCCTGTCTTACCTGTACTTTCACCTTTCCTCTTGCTGTTGCGCTTCTCCGCCTCATCGGGGGATAGTGTTTGCCGTCCAAAGTCCCCAGGTACACAGGAAGCCCCTGTCGGAGCGCCGCTGCCTAAGCTCGGTGTGGTGGCACACAAGTTGGGACCACTGGCGCCCAGCTCCGGGGGTGCGGCGCTGTGAGGAGGGAGGCAGAGGCTATGTCGAGGGTTGGTGGGCGCAGAGGAGGGCATCTGCGGAATGTGCCAGCTGGACTGCGGCTGCTGCGGCTGCGGAGGGTGATGCTGCAGCCCCGGGTGGCCGCGGTGGTGCGGCCCGCCGAACAGCCCCTCGTCGCTTGGGTAACCACCAACGACGCACGAGGGTGAGGAGCCCGACAGGTCAGGGTAGGAGACATGGTCTGATCGTCCGTGCAGGGCCAGCGGGGACTGCGAGAACGCGGGGTGCAGGGCCTGCGCAGAAGCGTGGGGGCTGCGCAGGCAGCCGAAGAGCGTGTGATCCATCGCATGCAAAGAGAGCCTCGAGATGACCAAAAGTCAAGGCGAGAAGTGCAAAGAAAAAGGCCAGCAGCGGAAGATCCGGAAAAAAAGGAGCGCTCACGACTCTTGCCTCTTCTGCAGCCACTTCTCCACTTTTTCCCCGCAAAAGAAGGCTAAATGACAGCCGAACTTCGCCGCGGTGCTGAAAGGGAGCGCGCGAGATAATCCCAAGCATACGGACAGTTGCCAGGCTGCACTGGGTAAACAGTGAACCCGAGATAAGCCACTGAAGAGATTCTCAGATGACAGGAGCCCGGAGCCAGTGGACGGGGAAGGTGGTTCCAAGGAACTGCTCTGAGGGGGGAGCCGACGAGGGGGAATGTTATAAATAGGGTGTAACGTGAGAGGGAGGCTGGGTCACAGAGTCTGCACTACTGACCACATGCGAACGATGGCCCTTGGAAAAGCAGAGCACAATAAATCTGAGGCATTAAAATGACCATGCCTTAGGAAAGCCTGCCATTTATTTTGGACTTGAGCTCTCTGACCTCTGGTGGCACCTTTTTTTTCCTTAAAAACACCATTGTTTCAGTTCAAGTTTATGAAATGGCCTTAGCTAATCCTAGTGATTAATCCTAGCAGATATATAGAGGGTGTGAGAGTAACACCTCGTGCCCAGGAGAAACGTAAAGTCGTAATTTGGCTCATTTTATTTTTCAAAGCCGTTTTCTCTCCCACAGCCTGCTGCATAAGTCCTGGCCACCTAATCGCCCTACTTGTCCCCTCATAGATTTTTTTTGTCAGTTCGTGAAGCCTCTAGTTATAGAGAAAAGCGCCTAAAACTCAATACAATTTTTCATTTTTACATTTTTCTTAAAAAATATTGCTACTAAAACCAAACATAAATAGTAGTGTGTCACTTTATAATTCTGTGAAAATGTTTTTGTCGTTTGAAATTTCATCTCACAACAGTTGGGAACAGTAAACATTTGTTCATCTTTAAACTAATTTTTCTCTTCAGTACCAAGGGGAGATAATGGTGTTTACCCTCGGTTTTGACATTTTCAGACGGCCCATTCTCACAAGCTGGAAAAAACATTTGTAATGTCCTCAAATCTTTAAGAAAAAGAGATTGTCATTTTAGAGGAAATATAAATAACTGCAATGCATCATCAAGTCAACTGGGATGGAAAAAACTAAAACCCAATGCAAACGTTTAAAAAAACCTCCTTAGAACTAGATGTACCTTGAGTTACTGTTCAATTTAAGAAAGTGGCCTACCACAAATTATGAATCAGAAAGCCTTATTCAGATAGCTTTTATGATTTTTTTTAATCACACCCAATAAAATATACTATGTTTTCATACATTAGCAAACACAGTTATTTGACAACTCGGTGATTTCTAGAAAACTGCTTTATTTGGTTTTGTTCCTGTTGATAAATTTAGAAGATGTTTAACGCTTCAAACATTTCATTTGGAAAGCACAATGACGGGGATTTAAATTAAGTTCGTAATTGACCCGACGCTAACTTGACGGCAGCCTAACTTGTGTGCCGATAAACGGCCTTTTCGTTCGGCCTCCGCTATATTTATTAAAGGCCTATGGACATATTGTGAGGTTTCACCACATGTATAGAGGCGCCCCGAGAAAGGAAATTAAATACATTTTGAAGGAAATTGCTTTAGCAGATACATGAGAACTGAACTTGGGCGTTATTGCTCTTCCAGTCTTCCTGCGTCCTGCACTGAGGACTCCACATCTGAAACTTGTGGGGGGGGGGGGGGGAGTCTAAAACTTCAGTGTTTACCTTACAAATTGTGGCAATTAGCAGCAAAGTCGGATTATATGTTTGTTTAGCCCCTTGGTCCATATTAATACACATGTGGTTTCATTCTTTCAGCATTCTCTCTCCAGCAGTGCCTTGTGGCACGGACACATCAGTGAATTGAGCCCTTGTGCTTTCCATCGCCCTACAACCTGGAGCCTGAATCCCCTGCTACGCCAAGTTTATCTCTGGATACTGGATGGAGGGAAAAGCAACACCCCCCCCCCCAACCCAGCCTTTTGGTTGGTGTTTTGTTGCTCCGAAGGACCGACAGGTTTGAGAAGGCTTTGGATGGGGGGGGGGGGGCTTTTTTTGGTTAGTTGCAGCGTGACCGCCGTCTTAAGCAGATCCAGGACATCAGAACTTTGGTAAGAACCGGCAGCTTCACTCAAACCTGTCTCTGTCCATCAGTCCTGAGGTGGGCCGACGCTGGGATTCAGGGTGGGCCGGGAACATCGCGGGAACATCGCGGGAACAGCAGAAAGACGGCATATGCCTGATGAGAATATGTGTTTACTTGCTATTGTTCATAGAAAACGGTGCATATTAATTCATTTTGACTCCCATTGCACAAATACATTAGTAAGATCTGGAGTTTTATTAATTTAGTAATCATTATGTTTCTACATTTTTCTGAAAAATATAGAGAAAAGTGTTAAAAATATACTTCTTATTCTAGACCTGCCAAGCATAGGAGTGTCATATCTACTCAAACTCCAACAAAAAAGAATGTCCAAAAAAACAGGTTTTTACAGTATGTGGTACATTAACTCTTGAGCGTAAAAGACGTTCTTCTTAGTGTCGTTATTCAAAATCAGAAGCAGCATAGGAATTAACACACATGAAGAGAAACCTTAGACTAAACTGAAGAATTCCAGCTTGGTTATTTACTACTTGACTGACAATATGAGATTAAAGAAAAAAATAATTTCATCAAATGTATGCATTTCTCATTACACTTTAAAAGGCAAAACAATGATGCTGAAAATATTATATTTCACTTAAAATATCGTGCTCAATTTGGATTTCTGCAAATATTTTTAAATATAAAAAAGCAAATCAATTTAGTATAACATTTAGTTTCATTTCAGTTGTTTATATTTATTTTTACTTGTAGACAAGATTTATCATTGTAATATATTATAAGAAAAATATATTCTCATTAAAATTAAGAAAACCTAGAAGTTTCTTCTAGCATGTATTGATTTATTCCTCAAATGTGGAACCATGATGTTTATTTATATTATAATGGTTGACACTCGATGTGTAGAATTGGGGGTAATGTACTGGTCTTAAAAAGCCTCAAAAGTCGTAAAACAAAATTGATAGAAATCTGGGAGAAACACCACAAAAATGTAATGAGTAGTAATCATGACTATTTGTCAGTCTGCTGTTTACACACAGGAATAGTAAATCAAAAATAGTAAATCAAGAATATTACAACATTAAATTAAAATATTTACCCTTAAAAGAAGATATAATGCTTCTTAATTTATGTCATTTCTATAATGATAATAGCAAAGAAGAATTTGGTCAATTGTTCTACAACTATTTCTGTTCGAAAATTATTTGTAAAATAATGACTATTGAAATAAGTAAAATAATATGTTTTACAAGATGGAATTCTTTAAAGTAGGGTCATTTCTTCGATCATTTTTAAATGGTTATAGTTTCATAAACCAAATTGACAAACATTGAATTCAGTGCCAGACTTTTTAAATCCTAAGTTTAAGTCTGGTTGTGCTTGCCTGTTATTTTCATCATGAATCCTTATTATCGTGATTCCTGTATGTTCTGTTAGCTAAATCACTGCTCCGTAGATATTGGTACAATTATCGTCAACCGTGATGAACTAAAAATAAGTGAATGGTTACGGAAGTTAGGCAATAATAAATATAAATGTGACTGTCGGATCTTGAGAATTTTGCTCTGCGCTTTGATTTATTTATAAAAAACAGTTTTAGACTTAAAGAAGTTCTTGGAATTAAATGACAGTTAAGTCAAAATACCATCACCCCTGTGAGTATTAATATTTGTTCTGGCTGAAGCTGTTAATTCTTTACCTGGGTCAATAGCTGTCAATATTATTTGTCAGCATATTTATATATAAAAAAGTATTAGCTGTATTTAGTTTTAATCTAATCTCATTAAATCTGAATTAAATCTTAAATCTTAAATCTTTTTACTAGTGATTTGATCTTGAGTAACAATGCAAGAAAGATTCGATTTCTTTTAAAAAAGAAATGATTAATAGGAAAATGTGGTTAACCATCTTTGGATATTACACCTCAATTATATTATAACAATTAAGAGACATACGTCAAATTCTGGTAATCATTCTAAATTTGTGTAATTAAACATTTGCTGTCTGTATTACCATTATAATAATAGTAATAACTGTTGATATGTAAACCAATAAATTAACTTTGAAGGGTTACAGAACACAGTGAGATCCAGGTCAGTTATAAATTGAATTAACAGTAGATTAAAATCCATATTAATAAACTGAGGCTTCTTTCCAAAAGAATTCTGTTGGTCACAACGCTGGTTCAGAACGTCTCCGTGGGCGTCAGACGAGAGACTACTGATGGTCCATTCATCTGTTACCTTTTTAAAAGAGTGTAGGGGAGGTGTCAGATTTGGGATGCCGGGATCATAGGCGGGAGACGATGGCATAATATGTCCCCGAGACGGTCATTGCCTTACTCGTTTCACAAACGTGCCCTTTTGTGTCACAATGCAAATTTCATGCAGTAGCTGCCTGTTTTAACATTATAGCAAGACGAATATAAACAGAAATAATCGCAGGTGATGCCCTATTATCCCCTGAAGCTGTTTTACTTTGGTTTAGATGGAACAAGGTCTATTCAACATTGAGAAGACTGAAAGGTTTCCTAGAAACTTCTCATTTACGTGTTTTCTTCTTCTTTTCCACCATGTTCCTCAATGTCTGGTTTGTGTCAGAGTGAGAGCCATATATCCAGAAAACAAATCGTGAACATTATTATGCTCTACAGCTTTACGGTGCATATTATTTGTTTGCTTGTTTGTTTGTTTGTTTGCTTTTGTGATGTCAGTTGCAGTGCGAATTCCGCGACTGTCCTGTGATTTGAGTCGTACTGCTGTTTAATGCATGAAAACAAGTTCCTCTGCATACTGTCATGATATTGGCCTCGCTAACCTCCAGAATAGCGTATTGTTTTAATATGACTAATAATTTACATGGGGGAAGTTCACGTGTTATGATTTAATGACTTCCTTCTCTCTCTTAAGGTTCATCCATCATGTTCAAGCTCTCAAATATGGTTTTCCGGTTTGAGGATAAATGCTTTTGCACAGAGAAGAACATTTTACCTAAATATTAAATGCAATCGAAAAATGTATTTATGTGCAAATATATTCTTTAATCTTCTAGTTGGTATGCATGGGTCAATCCCTTATAAAACCGTTACTCGTGATACAGACCTTTCCAAGTACTAAGGCCGGCATTGTGAGGAAGTCCTTGTAAAAGCCTGCGCAGATAGTAGGAGGTGAGTGTGCACACACTGCCCTCTGCTGTTTAGTGGGTGCCCTCAGCAAGGACAACACGATGACAATCACTCCATCTCTTTCTGTGTAATCTTGATCCATCGCTACAGTTCAGCATCCCAGTGCTAAGCTGGCTAATTTATTTTTACCCAGAATGCTGTATTGCCTATATCGCTACTCTGTGGGTATAGCATCATATGGTAAAAACGCCCTAAAGAAAATAATAACAATAAGGAATATTCACTTCATGCAGAGTATTTGGAAATAATATAGTGTGCTTATCCCCACGACCCTGAACATAAGAACCAGTTAAAAGATGGAAGGATAATATGCTTATTCGACTTTCAAAGTCATAGCCTTGCTGATAAAAAGCGTAATGTAAAATGTGAGATTTGAATTCATATTGTAATATGGTCTTCATATTCTACACATAATATTAACACTTATCTATAAAATTTTAACAGCAAATTCTCAGGCAAGGACTGCTGCTGTTTGGTATCAGTCAAAAATAACTCTGACCTAATACAACCCAATGACCTTTGCATATTTTTCAGTCACTAAGGTCATTGATTCAACTCTGGGGAGCTATTTTCCTCTTATTCTCCTCTCACGCTGGGAAGTGGAGTTCCCAAGCATTTCCCCCCCCACAGCTACAGAACAATTCCATCCTCTCCCAAGCCAGTACACCCCCCCCCCAAAGCCGCCCCGACTGCCTGTCCAGATGACAGGCCAGTGACGCATGCTCCGGACAATGGAAGGATATCGAGACAAGCTACTGACTAAATATGAACGGCATCGAGTGTTGACAAGGGTCAATTCAATGGCGTCTTTATAGGTAAAATTGGACAGTGCACTTGAAAGACATGCATATTTATGCCTAAATATAATCATTTATGTAATGCACTTGTTATGATACTATAATAACATTTCATCAACACATAATAAAATATATAAAATCAATCATTGACTTATTCCATTACACAACAACAACAGTAATAATAATAATAATAATAATCATTCCCTGATTTTGCCCAAACCTTCAACAAATATATAACCAATCCAGTTATTAGTGTTAAGGTCCTGTTTAGATAAACAGGCAAATGTCTTAATTTTTAATTATGTCTGGTTGTGTGTCTGCTTTAGTAGTTAGGGTTTGTGTGGCATCACCTTAATACCTTAGTTTTAATACAAACAAAATTAGGTGCTGTCTCACATGAGGGTGGAGGCCTTATTACACTGAAGACCCAAAGGTTTCATATACTGAAAAAAGGACATACATCACCTGCATCCATAATCCCATTGTACGCCCTTACATCACCTGCCTTTCAGTTAATTCATTTTGGATATAATGCTGCTAACCTAATCATTTTCTGTTCTAAAGGTTTATATTCAATATTTTTCTAATTCTGCATAGTCAAGGTTGTTGTCGTAATATTGTTTTTAAATTTTGAAACACTTGAGTTTTGAAGAGTGTTAAACTAGGCACGTACATCGCTTATTGATCGAAATACTACGTATGCGTGTATAATACATTCATACAAACATCTAGTAATATGCAGCATCTGATGATCCTGAAAGCTTATGTTGACATTGCATACATTCTAAAGGTACAGGTAATGCTTGATGGTTCTGAGTTTCAAATTTTGTCACATGCATAGGGATACACAGCACATATGTGTAGTAAAATGCTCCTTCCACCGGCTTCACGGATTATGCTCAAGAAAATAATATACAAAGATTTAAAAATAAGATTAAAATTAGTAATATAAATAATAAAAGAAATAAAACATAATGATAAAATAAGGCAATACGGAGCAATTATTTCAGTGAATGTATTTTCTGCATTTGCGTAAGAAAGAGACGGTTTACGTCAGTATGACGTAAAATGAGAAGCGAGGAGTAGCATAAAGTGTTTGCGAGTCGGTGAAAAGGGCCTCGCTTAGTGTTCTGACGACCTGAGTCAGTCTGTGGCGGCTCTCAGGCTGCACGAGCAGACGAGGCCATTGTAGGGCTGAGTTTCATCTCGTACCTTCCTTAGGTAAACTAATAACGATGATTGAAGTAGAGAAAGTAAAGAAATAATGACAATCCTGAAACCTCGTGCTCATATTCACTGTACGGTATGTTCTAAAGCATCTGAAGTATCAGCCAAGACCTTCCCGATTCCCGCTCTCATTACAGTCAGTCCCCATGTAACGAACAAGATCTGTTCCCTAAGTCTGTCTTTAAGTTGAATTCGTAGGTAAGTCGGAAAAATACATAATGATAACAATAATAATCACCATCATCATCATCATCATCATCATCATCGTACAGTAATAATGAAAGTAAATACTGTACTGTGCAGTGCTAGCTAACTGTGCAATGTTTTCTTGAGCATCACGAGATAGTGTGTGTATTCGTTATTTCAAACCATTGAATTTAACCAGAATTTTTAATATATAGGCTATATGGCAGTTCATTCGTAAGTACAAGTTGTTTGTAAATCGGGCTTTCTCAACACGGGGATTGGTTGTATTTAAACTAGTGTTAAATACTACTGGTATTTAGTCAAATAAACAAATCATTGTATTCACTGAGATAGTACTTAAAGTTTTGACTGTTGTTTGGTTACTTGAGTGGAAGGGGCTGCATTGCTGCCCATCCACACGTCTCCAATAAGAAAGACCACCTGCGTGTGCGTGTGCGTGCGTGTGTGTATTCATGCGTGTAAGCCTGCATAGTCGATAACAGCGAGCAGCTCGAGTTGTGATTATTTTGGTCATTATTATATAAACCTTGTGCATATATTTTCGCACTCATTTAAATTCTTGTTGCAGCAGTCATAGAAAAATTACATGTTACTGACAGCGGTAATGTGTAAAACACAGCACCAGAGATGGAGTTGGAGTTAATTTGCTTTAAAGGGGAAATTTTAGAACCACTAAATCCAAATAATCAGGGTGGGGGGGCTTGAGGGAGTCTGGGGTTTGCCTGGACTCACTGAGATCCAGAGGAGGAGGCTTGGAAACGAAGGATGGTGTCGGTGCCAGGATCCTCCTAAATCCCAGGAGCTTCATTAAGGAAGGAGGGAGGGAGGAGGAACTTCCTGCCTGGGCCACCATCTGCATGGCCTGGTGGAAACAGCAAGAGCGAGGACCCGGCACCGCCGCCGCGTCGCAGAACCGCTCGGAGGGATCGTCTGGGGCCGGGGGTGCGGGGGACGCACCGAACCCGGGCTGGGGGGGCGTGGAATGCATGAAAAATTGGTTGCAAGGGGAGGAAGCAGGAAGGTGAGAGATATGGAGAGCTTGTGAGAGACAAAAACGTCCTGAAGTGTCATGGTAACTGAGACCATATTAATGACACAACAGAAACAATAGGGATGTCGTCAGACTGGTGAGGGAGCTCAGCTGCCTCGCTCAGGAAGCTCAGTGTGGACGGGAACCAAGTAACGGTCCTCAGTTAAGAGCGTTCTGCTCATGGGCCTTAGGAGTCCTTGTCCAGTCATGTAAGCTGACAGAAGCAGCTGAATTCCCATCCTATTTGTTTTACACACAGACCTCACTTTTATCGCGCCATATAATCATATAACCCGTAGACCCGACCATTACTGCGCACGGTACCAAGAACACATTCTGCAAAACGTCTAGAATCTTCTTATTTTACGGCTATGTCAAACATGTCTTTGACAAACTGCCGAACAAACACGACTGTTTTCCATGATTAAGAAACCCACTCATATATCATTCTGTACGAGTTCTCACTTAGATAAACCTTTCATGCTTTGTTTAGTGGTTTCTCCATCAGCTGAGTGAGCAATTTTTATAGCTGCCATGCTAACAAATGAACGATGTTTACACTACGCGTCTCGCAACCATCACTCCGAAACCATGTCAGTCATGCCAAAGTTTCTTGCTTTCAGTCCCACAGTACTGCAGTGATAATGACTGATTTTGACAACATGATTTGCTACTTCGGTTATACCTGCGAATTTCGGCCATTATAAAGTGCCCCCTATATAAATACCATAAGATTTTATTTTTTGATTTCAGATATTTATTGTCTTTTGTTTCAAATACACCGAAGGCATACTTTAAACAATATACCGCAATAGATCCCCAACAAAATACATTTATTTCAACACTGAAAGCAGGGTTCGGAAGTATTTGGTGTTTATATGAACCATACATCTGGAGGGAATTCTGAATATATTTCATGATTTGGCAGGCATTTGTTCCTGAAATGTATTACAATATGTTCAACATGCCTAGTCCTAGAAAGGATAACTGCCTGGATTACTGCAGGCCTCACAAAAGCAGAGATTTAAGAATTTAATTCTGGAAGGGGTGGCAGCTATTTTATATATACAAAACGAAAATTCACAAATATTTAGCCATCCACATCACTCATTTCAATCATTCTCAGACAAATTTGGGAGCCTTGTTGTTTTGTAATCAAGACACTATTTCCTGTGTGCCTTGACAAATAAACCTTATCAGCGGATGGAGTGAAACAAAGTACAGTCCTATGAGCCAGCCCCATACTTGTGGTGTACGGTGTAAATAATGTTGTTGTACAGAGTTCTGATCAAACAGTGAAGAAAGCCCCATTTTCTCTGTAAATGGGCTGTATCAAACACCCATGCCATGTTTACCTTAAGATAGATTAACCTTTTATATGGAGTGATTACTTTTAAATGTCCTCACACAAGAAAGCACATTTGAGCCACATTACTGATCATTTTAAGTCAAATCTGTGACATGTCGACAGGTCAGAACCACTAAAAATCAGAATTAATCAGCCTTATCAGAAGTCACTAAATGGGGTTGTAAGTAAATAGGTAATAAATCTATTTCAGGTCAGTCCATGCTCAATAAAAAGATTGAAAGAAAACCTTTGTGGAATCTAACACCTCATATTAAAAATAGAAAAATAAATATATCATTTTATAGGCAATTTTTAAGTGATTTCAATAGCCTAAAATTTTAACTAGACAAATTTGGTAAAAAAAAAATTGCATATGAAACGTCTTTCATTTACTTCGTTGTTTCACCAAAATCTCACTATTGTTAGTGTTCTCTTTTTACAAAAACATACAGCATCAATCACTGCACCATTTTCACTTCACACTATAAACTGTGGCCTCAGTCGTCGCCAGATTAGAATGTAAATTTTTTTGCGAAGACTGACTATCGATGCTGACAGCAGTGAAATGGGCCCAACTTTCTTCTTCGTAGTTCTGAATGGGCACAAACAGAGTGTGTAAAGTGAATTTGACTGCGCATAAGTGTGACTGCGTGTGAGATCGGGGATTCACGCAGAGTCCTGGCATTAGGAGGGCACGGCACAGGCCAGACACTGCACACATTCTCCCGGGAACGACGGTGGAAGCATATTGATGAATTGCAGTAGGTGGTTGCCATGCCACTCTTGGCCAGTGGCTTTTCTGAGATGTGATCATGCAGCCGGTCCGCTGTGCCACATCCTGCTGACTCTAGATTTCCCTACAATGTGAGACGACATTGGTGCCAAGTCTGTGTGGCTCTGATACTGCCGGGACAACGATGGTGTGGAGACAAGAAAATATGTCGCTCTCCTTAAAAAAAATTACAAAAAAAAATTCAATCTAGATGATTTTTTTATTGCGAGCCAGAAATCCTGTCTGTACTTAGAGCTAACTTTTGACAAACCTATCACCTCATTAGACAACATAAGCTCCATGGGAGCCAATAGGAACAGGCTGAAAAATCATAAGCTGAGATCAGACTTTTTATGAACATCTGCAGCGTTTAAAAATACTAAAACACAAGCATATAGAAAAATATGTATCCTATTTCATTGGCTGTGGGGTATAGCTGCATCGCATGCCATTTACCATTCATTAGACATGTTGTGTACTTGCAATCACTTGACTTCACGTGTGATCGTGTTGCCGTGATTACTGTTCTGAAGCATTCTATTTAATTAGGAAACACAAATGAATTACTTCTGAATTATGCTTCGCCAGCTGATATACTGGGAAACGCGTGATTCATTTTGTTGTTTCGGGTCAAAATAACTTCAGATGTTTCCATTTATTTATTTCATTATTATACAAGCCAAAGAAATCCCAGGATTATTTCATTATGCACTCTGACATTTTTTTAAAGGCTCGTCATGCATTTTCACTGTCAATTTCAAATGTTGATTTAATGATGGAAAAAGGAATCGGAATTTCCAAATCAAGCCAATACACCCTGCTTCACCCTTAAGAACAGATTTTTGCCAAGTAAACTGAGTATATATCAGTGTTGCAGATTTAAATTTCAGAATAAAGGAAACACATACAGCTGGTATGATGTCCAGGGTGGGTCCAATGCATTGTGCTCTGTGCTGCCTGGGATAGGCTCTAGGTCTAACCCAAAATTCTGTATGGATATGGATGGATGGATGGATGGATGGATGGATGAGTCAAAACACATTCATAACTCTGTTCCACTTTAAAAGTGAATAGCGTCGGAAAACTTCAAAAGTACTTTAATAAACATGAATTTACATGACTGTTATATTCAGTGTTAGATAACATAATGAAGCAAATTTTACAAAAAAAAAATATATATATATATATATATATATGTATATATTCTAAAGCCTATTTCTGCTACGGTTGGCAGACACTGAGGAGTAAATGTAGGATTTCAGAAGGAGCACGCTTCCACCCATTCCGCACATAACAGTGTGCTTCTTTCCTTGGGTTTATTTCTGGGCCTACGGCAGGGGATAAATCATGGCCGGATTCTCCCTCTCCGGTGTCTGCCCAGCCATTCTGTTGTCAGAGCTCTGGATGTGCCATCGGAATCGTCGGGAAGAGTCCTGTTTTTCCTCCTCCGGAAGAATAATGCACTGAGACATTACCACATCGTATTTTGCGGTGCCGAGTTCGGGGGAGTGGTCTTGCGCTGCCCAGAATTTCAGTCACCAAGCCGCTTTCTCCCCCCTTTGTCTATAATTAGATTTTTCTTCGTCCAAGTCTGCCTCGACTGCCTTCTGGCACACCTACCTTCACAGCACTATAATATTGGTCCTTATAGGAGGAAATGACATAAACATTGGTTTGATGGTATTTTGTTACACCCAAGAGTCTGCTGACAAAATCATTTATGTAATGTAGACTTCAATATAGTAGACCCAGTATTTATGACCATTTGAAAAGTGCTCACATGACCAAAATTACGTGGGTTGTGGTGAAGGAGGCATCTAGGCCACAGCTGATAGACCCATCACCTCAGAGGTCACCTCCAAAATAGCCAATTAGAAGCTAAGCACTACTGAAGATCACTGTCAGTTTCTGCTGCTCCCTGCGAGTGGAGAGTGCTGGAGCCAGGTTAACTCTAACCAAACTCCTTGCGGACTTATGGACTGGCTCCATTGGCTACTCTGCCAGAAATAATTGGCCGCACGCACCAATAGTGCCAGTGAGATGCGACACATTTATGGACGTAGGGTTCTTCTTGCATGCCCGGTGAGCCTCACCCCCCCTGATGATTTGCTGCCATTAAACTTACCGCACCGTTGGACGATAAACCTCCGCAAGTGGTCGGGTAACCCGCAGAGGGCTGGCTCCTTGAAAGAGCGGAGTGTCTGATGCACGCGACATCCTGCCCACCTGATAGGCCCAAGTGCGCCCCGTACGGATCCGACCGCTAAAGCACTGACGGATGTCTGCTTCACAGATCACACGTCGCCTGGGGATTCTGTTGACAACTTCCTCATTTTGCTCCAAAACTCCACATGGGAGTTAACAACAAGGAAGCTTGGCAGCGCATGAGTTCCACGGGGAGCCGCCTCCCGTTTTATTTTGTGAATGGCCTGCCGTGTTTTAGTGAAGCGAGGCTACGAGGGAGAAACGTGCTCAAGCGAAAAGCTTAATTGGGGCTTTTGTTTCTGTCAAGCGCTAAAACATATGAGGACGTCATATCTTCCTATTGACATTTATCTTCCAGGGTCTTTTCATAAATTCTGCATCAGGAATGTACACAAGAAAGCATGTTTGCCTAACAATCCCTACTCCAAGGGTAAAGTTCCTATAAGAAAGTGGTAACATGTAAAATTGTAATATAATAACTCCATTATGTTGGCTCTCGACACAGCTTCCTCATCCATATCGTATGCGATATCCAAGGCAACGTCAAAGAAAATGCAAATTTTTTTTTCAATACATGCAGAAACTGCATCAGCTGCATTGAATTGGAATTAAACATCAAGATGAAGGAAAATGTTAGCCAGCAAGAGAGAGGAATTTGGTATTTGGAAGAGTTATTAAAGCATTCAATCAACCGAGTAATATATCTATTCATCCATTTTGTTTTTGCTTTTGTATGAGCGATGGTGCAAATGAGAGAATTTTACCATGTGAAAAGGTTGCAGTTTTTTCTACAAGCAGCCAGTTCCTCTAGCAGCTGTTAATATGCCAAATAATAAATAAAAACCTAGAAATACATTAAGTGATTTAATTATCTGGAGCTGTACCCACAAGTGTCTGCCAGTTGTATTTTAGCTCTAAATAAATGTACGGTACCTTTTAGTCTAATTTAAGGTACAGAAATGGACTCTGAGGAACATCCCCAAGGTACAAACTACATTAATGTACCATCAGTGGTACAAAAATGTTCTTCAAAGCCCATTTCTTTATCTTTATAGGTACATTTACTCTTGATGGTACAGCACCAGTGACAAGCAAAGGTACAAACTGGTACTGTTTTTTAGTGCAGGTTGTTTAAAAAATCAGTTTTATAACGGGAGTGTGGTACCTTCTCTTGGTTGAACTTAAAAAGCAACAGGATTCAGTATTGCTATTAATAATTTAGTGTGTAGCTTGTTGTCAACAGAATAGCTATAAAAAAAGTTTGTTCGGATATTGGGTGTTACGACTGCGAGGCGGGCAAGCAGAGAAGGAGGCACGAGTCCCAGGGTTGATGGGGAGAACGGGGTTTATTGGGAGAGCATGGCAGACAGGCACGAACAACCATAACAATCCACAATGACCGACGCAAGACTCAGGAAGACGTGGACTCATATACACCGGCAGATCAGGGATTAACGGGACACAGGTGATCACAATCGGGCAGGAACACAAGGTAATGAGGTGGGCGTGGCACACGGGAGGATCGAACGGAGCGGATCATGACATTGGGTAGATTGCAGATAAGTCCATGTATCACTGATTGCAAGTGTACTTTATACACTCTAAGATGTACTCTGGTTTCTACAGTCCAAAGACATGCAGTTAGGAAAATGGCTCATAGTATGTGACTGTGCTTGTGTGCCCTCTGTCCAGGATGTCCCCTGCCAAGTGCCACAGGTTTCTATTAGGAGACGTACTGTATGGAAAAGTGATCACATGACCAAACACTAATAGAGGATAATTTAATTGCATGGAAATTCAGTCTTGTGCAGCCTTATGTTTACTGTAACAGCATTAATGGTAAAGAATTGAATTCCACAAAGACAAACAGGAGGCAGGATAATTCTATTACATAACATTTATCTATGAAATCCCACCGAGTTTGTACATTCTGTACATAGTACAAATACTGAGAGCATACCACATGTTTTTAGAAATTTCAAGAAAAAACAAAATCTGTTAAAGATGAAGCAGTATGGATGGTATCACTTAAAAAAGGACGACCTTTTCCATTGTAGGGCTTTTGTGTCGGTTGAAAGTTCCCATGCATTTGTATATTGGATATTGGCATTCTCATTGGTGTTGGAATTTTAAATTTCAGTCACACTTTCCAGAAAAATACGCAAAAAAGCATACAGTCACACACACACACACACCAGCATTGCATGTAACACAAGCAAAAACACTGAGGGATGGCATTCACACAGAGGAAGCTGAAAATCTGTGCAATCCGCAGTCATAAATCATTGTCGCTGCCAAGGCCAGAGCATTTTTCATGCTGAAGTGAAAATCCGATTCTCATAGAGTAACTCACGGCTCCCTGGCCAATTACAGACTCTGCTAGATTAATTTATTCACTCTGGTTGCTACAAGAACTTAATGCAGCCACAGCGTTGCCTCTACCCATCGGACTTATACATAAACAGTAAGCCCAACTGCTCTAGCTTTTTGAGGATCAGAAATGCTAACCATCTTTTGTAGCATCTCTGTATATTTTCTATGAAAAATATGTTGTTTTTACTAATGGCAATGACTAATTCTTTGTCAATAAAAAAACATCTATAATGCTAGATAATCTTTAAAAAAGGGGTGTTTGTAACCCCATAAATAGGACAGCAGGCTTGAAGACGCCTCTCTGGATTTTGTCCATATCAACATTGGCCTCAGCAAGCCCCGTAGCAGGTTGTTTAACCATGTAAAGCACTTTAGCTTACTCTCAGCAGTGCCTGGGAACAAAACAAAATGATAGCTGTGAAAGAAGACAAATCAAAGGAACTAGACCCGGGGCCATTTCTAGATTTCTTTATCCATCTGACACAAGGAACGCTCTGACAGCAGAAGGTGCTGGAACCCCAACCAGGACAGCTAAACCATCAAAACCAGCCAGTCATCACTTTGTGAAGGACAGACCCAGCTAGTGGAATCTGTGATATGATAGCGGTGTTTACAAAGTGGAACTGCAAATGTAGACTTCAGAGGCAAATTCTATAACTTTTTATACATAAAGGACATGCACTCTTTTTACAGAAAAGCATTGCCTAATCGCCTAGCATTCCATTTATTGGTAAAATCCTGTCAAGTCAAGTTTTCAAGGATCTCCAAACATGGCTAAAAAGACCATAATGATGCAAAGGAACTGTTGCATAGAACATAATTACAGCTAATTGCTGAACATAATTGGACCCCCTAGCCCAAAATGGGGCCCACCCTGGGACCTTGGCATGGCACAGGCATTGTTTCCTGATCTCCTGGAGAGGGGCCTTGGCACAGTGAGGGTGTTAGTTTGGCACTCGACAGGCTCACAGCACCATGAGCGACGTGTGAAGGTTGTGGTATCTGTCACGGCAGGCGCTACCCTTCTCGTCTCCCCCTCCCCCCACCATCACGCAGCGGGGAGGCTGTCAGGCCTGATTCCCCGCTGATTTGCTAAAGTGGAAAAAAAAAACAGTGACGACTTCTTGAAGGAAATATGGAAGGGATTATCTTGACATACAATACAAATCACGCTGAGCAGAGGAAAAAGAGAGAACGGAGCTGGAGACAGAGAGGAGTGGAATGGGTGGGAATGATGGAAGAAGAATTAAGGTCTGTGGAAAGAGCCATCTGAAAGCGTCAGGGATGTGTGGTTCTGGTTCATCAGTAAAAACCTGCTGTAGTTCCTTTGGGTCTTTGGGGTCCATCTGTTACATTTCTAATGAGGCCTTCTTACATTTTGATGTGTTCTTGATTCATCAGTAAATGCCTGCTGTAGTTCCTTTGGTTCTTTGGGGCTCGCCTCTCTAAAATTTCTAACAAGGCCTTCTTACATTCTGATGTTTTCTTGGTTATTTTGTGATAGGTCTCCTGCTAATCTACTAGTCACTTGGTCTACACACACAAGTTGACATGTCTGCATGAACTGTGACGTAACATGCAGGAAATTAAGGGTAAGAAGGTACTTAGGTGTTATTCTTCTGAAAGAGTCATCCAGCTCCTTATCCTTTTGTCCCTGCTTTCCATATCATTCCCACAAATGACTTCCTTCTGCCTGCCAATGCCAAGGTTAGCATATCAGTAACTGGCTAGTCCTCACCTTTCCCGTTTCAAATGTTGTGAAGAAAAACCTTCACAATTAGGAAGTGTCCATTGCAAGTCTCATTCTGTTGCATATTGCTGCTTTTGAAGACCACAAAGAGATCTTCTCTGAGGAACAACACACAGGTACCTTTGAGACATTCCATTTAGTCAGAAAGGTAATATAAATATAAATAACAAAACAAAAACAAAGAAGCTCAAAAAAGCAAACAAACTTAAAAGTGAGGTGAACAATTCTGGGACAAATGTAAATCCCTTAACCATGGAAAATCAAACTGAGGTCATGTATTCATAATGGCATAACATTAACTTGATTGATCCTGGAGGGAAATTCTTGTTCATACAGCAGAATGATATGTAAAGTACAGACAGTAAACATATTAAACAAAACAGTACACATATTGCAGTGCCATTTGATGTTTGTACATGATAAAAAACTTGGCAATGGGGAATGTGTAAAGCTAAGAAATTTCCATGCACAACCACCACATTACATCCATCTTCTAGACAAAGCAGCAGTTAAACACCTTGACTTGTTTAGCGGGACTCTGGGCAGGAGTGCACTCCAGCCTTCACTGTGCTTATGCCAAAGGTAGGTCAACCAAGGGAATTTCCCTTAAAAAGCTCCTCGATGCCACAATGACCACATTCATCCAGAAGATCCCTAGTGTGGGATGCACAGTGATTATATGCAGTGATTATCTCCTTCTCT
Source organism: Mormyrus proboscirostris (assembly GCA_026779585.1). Taxonomy (NCBI): domain Eukaryota; kingdom Metazoa; phylum Chordata; class Actinopteri; order Osteoglossiformes; family Mormyridae; genus Mormyrus; species Mormyrus proboscirostris. The sequence goes on along the minus strand of JAODKF010000147.1, from coordinate 17,163,230 downwards.
GGTATTTTGTACATGGACACCAGAGCAGGATACTCTGCATACTTTCCAGGTCATTCCCTCAGTTCTGACTCTTCAGCAGTCAGCCATGTCACTGTTACTGCAAAGAATAGATGCTACTTAAATTCCTATTAACTGTGCCTTCAACGCAGATCAAATTCCCAGCATGTCTATTTCAGCTTTCCTTTGCACCCATTCACACCGACCGGGGGCTCTACAGCACGTGCGTTTACTCGTGAATGTGTTGGGTGGTAGTGGAGGATCACATGACGAAAAGGATTTTATAGTGAGCGTATGAGTAGGACGTGTTGAGATGCAGGTGCTGGACCAAATCACAAAACGGGAATTGAAAAAATAACCAGACAGCCACAGCTGTGCGAAAATTTATGATATCGAAAATGCAAAATATGAGACGATATTTCAACACATTTTATAGTGAATCTACTGCTTATGCTTGTGTTCTCACTTTAGAAGCATAAAACAGCAATGCGTTGTTTCCACAAATCGGACAAACTTTAAAAAACAGAAAACCATCAAAATAAAATCAAATATTTAAAAATACCTGCATTAGTCTACATTTGCAATATGAAATATGTTTGAATCATTGTCATTCTACGTAACAAAAATATCAATAAGTTATAATAAGGCTCAGAACATGTTTCTTTCTATCTATATACAGGACTTAGACAAAATATAACAGAAATACCACATGAAAAAGCACTTTAAGTTAAATGAAATGTGGCCACAGAGGTGAGTCATATTAGGATGAAGGCAAACAAGCGGTATTTTTCAGTTATAAAAGAATCCTCACAATCAGGGCTTTGATGCTTTCAAAGTAACATAACAAGTAATAAAAGTACCAAATAGTTGTTGTGCAAATCGCCAGTGCATTAGTCACACAAACTGAAAAACAATTTAATGTGTTGAAGGGAAAAAATAATGGCAACATATGCCAAACTCAAACTGCCTGCACCGGCAAAGTGCGACAATCATCTCATCAACAGGATAGTTGCTAACAACCACAAAGCTACGGTCTCAAACATAACCACAGAACTGAAGCACCTCTGTGACGAGTCATAGCATTTTGTGCGTCATCTTTTATTCCTTTTTCTACATCCTTACAGATTTACATTTGGAGAAAGTCATGGGCCACCATATCTGTTGGTGTGAGCAGCAATCTCATGATAGTCATTAGGTCAAATGATTTTCTTGCATGGTTATATAACAGCCAAAGAACATGAGGCCATTTTTCAGGACTAGGTGCACGTTACCACGCAGACATCAATCACTTCTGATGTTCCTATATTCCGAGATGATAATGCCCCCTAACAAGCACTGCCAAATAAATTCAGGAGTTTTCTGAAGACCAGGATGAAGTGGAATGCCTTCAGTGGCCTCAACAAACACAGGATCTAAACATCATTGAACCTTTGTGGCTAATTCTACAGTGCAGAAGTTAACCTCAAAGCATTCCAAGTATGACTGACACTGTTGTCAAAGCAATGGCCCTACTTCACATGGCTATATTGTTAGGTGTGCTTGTTATTTTGTCCTTCTACTATATGTTTCTGTATGTTTTCTGGAAACCATAACATGCACATGTATGGTTGTTGCAAGTAGAGAGAGATTAAAATTTTAATTTTCTGTGATGTTACAGTCAGAAATGGATTGTAACAAATACATTGCCTGTTGCCTTACGTTTTTTTTTTTGTCTTATTGTAGAGCTAGTCAGAGTAATACTTGTGGTCTTTGTGTGTATAAACCGAGCCTGAAACCATGGTGTTGCGGCCTCAACAATGAAAGATCCTGTTTACATGTGTTGCGAGTGGCTCTGATTGACGCTATAATTGCAGCCAGCGCATCTTGGATGGTCCCACAAGGAAGCGTAATCAGGGCCAGGCACGAACTCTTCGTTACCCATGGAATACCATCCTCACCACATTAGAGAAAGATCCTCCCTCCTCAGCAACACAAAGACACATGTTCAGCAAGCCACAGTGGAGACATTTCTAAATTTGTGTTGCATCATGTTATTACATTATTTTCACCACAATCCTGCACAAGACAAGTGGTTATGGAAGATGGATGGATTATTTTATTACATCATGAGTATTTTATATTATCTGTGGTGCATTTGCATGCGCAAATCCATTCAGGGTAGATGGTATATGCAGATGTTTTAGAAAATTACAATGGCATTCCTTTGTTTTAAAACATCTATCAATAAATATGCATTTATAATAAATTTCACATGAAATATGAAACAGTGGCAAAGCTTTCAGTTGCAATGAATTACATTTCCACTATGCATTTTAAATATGTTTTTGAAAACACTGATGGAATATGCAAACAGTCATCTAACATATAAATCCATAGATCCATCCCTTATCCATGAGCACTTTTTCAATGGGATGGTTAACCAATTTGGCTTGCTTGATCTTTACTCAACAACACTAGGTGGCAGTACAACAACCAGCACTGTGTTCTAGATGCAAAGCATGCCATATCATGAGAAACTATGTATTCCTGCAAACATGGGCGTAAATCACGGAGGGGATAGGGGGGTTGTAGCCCCCCCCCCAATAAATCAAACCCAGCTAATACAACCCCCCCAATAATTATTTTTCCCCCGTGATGGGTGGAGACCTCGACCCCCCCAGTGTTCCAGCCAAAGTTACGCCCTTGCCTGCAACAGCAAAATGTTATTGGGCTCCACTTGGCCTTGACAGGGATAGTTCAACCGCACCTGGGCACCTTGATTGATGTGTCGGCAGCCATCTGCATTCTGCTGCCCTCTACAGGCAATCATGAGGGCTGCAATCAGCCAGGTGGGGAGCAGATCAAAGGGGCGACTTCCCTGCCTTGCGGGTGGCGGGCATTTGGGCAGCGGGAGGGCATTAGAGACAGCCGAGCCTGTTACGGAATTTGAGATGACTAAATCTGGGTGAAATTTTAGGGAGATGGAGAGGGGAGTGAAATGGGAAACTTCAAAAAGGAAAAAAAAAGGGAAAAAAACAAGTTTGGTGGGTTCAGTGGTGATACACCCCGGACAAAGCCAGTCGCCCTCTCTGAGAAATTCAGTCCACAGATATCATGTTGACAGGAGTATAGAGAACCAATTTATGGCATCATGTTTTCCATAATGGATATTTTTTAGTGTTCAGTAAAGGCGTGTGCATAACACACTTTCTGTTTCCTGTTCTATGTTCCAATTGGTTTCCTCCCATTTGCAGATACTTCATCTGTACTGTCCTACAAAATAAATTTAGGTGGAGCTCTAGACCAGCCAAAGACTTGACTGTGCTTTAAAAGTTTCTCTGGTCATGATAAGGTGTGATTTTCTGTCACTACGGTTCGAAACTTGGCGGGATGACATCATCAGAACCTCCCTGTCCATGTGACCACATAGAATTGTAGAAATGGGCTTCCCTATCTGCTGATAAGACTTCCTGTGTTTTGTCCCTTTCACTCAGGCTGCTCTGGCACATGCTGCCGTGTTTGTTTTCATTCTGTAACCAGGAAGACAAAGCACACAAGTTTCTCCGCTCTTGCGTTATTCTTCTAGCCATTCTTTTTATAAATCTGCAGGAAGTCGGCATGTGTGGGGGTGGGTATGGATACTGGGGGGACAGTTCATTACCAGGCACACTGGACGGACCCCCGGGGCTCCAGGGGAAGGAAAAAAAAACAAGTCCGTAATTAATTATGAATCTGTGGTTGGGCCTTGAAAGCGATTCCTCAAAGTCTAGGGGCTGCAGACATGAATCCCAGCGTTCCATGGGTGCTGTTTTCATCGGAGATGGTAATGCAACAGAAACGGTGAAGGTTATGAAGTGTGGTTGTCAGGGCTACGGACCACAGGAAAACTGAAAGCCAGCATCGCTGAGACATAACAGATTAGAACGATAATGGATTCACCCTCGAGGGATCTGCAAAACAGTGTAGCGAGAGGCAGCAAGTGGACTATTAACATGCACCGGCACAAATGTGCCCAAATGGAACGACTTCCAGCACCGAAACATGCAAAAGCAAAATTAGATCATAACCTGAGGTTAGGTATTCCTCCCTAAATGGATATTGCTGAAATCCGGCCTCAACTACTTCTGTCTTGGACAGTGAAAGTGACAGCTGTTCGAAAATATATAGAAATGACATATTCTTCCATAGCAGAATGAGATATTACCACAGGGCTCTTTGCCTGTGTCCGGAAAGGTTGTGGGTTCCGATCCCGCAGCCAGCAGAGTAATCACATCACTGTGTCTGCCTGAAGCGAGGCTGCTAACCCCAGCTGCTACAGTGCAGCATGCTGGCTGACCCTGAGCTGTCTCCCTCATGGAAAGCAAGATGGGGTATGTGAAAATAAAATAATTCCTAAGTACCTTTCATCGTGCTCGTACAATGGAAAATATCTTAAGAGTATAAAGAGTGCAGAAACAATGCCCCTAGTGGAAAATAAGAGCCACATCAAATGTAGTTATACTTTTAGCCACCAGATGTCAGTACGATGCAACATGTAAATTAAAATAAGGATTCACACATGAGATAGATAGATAGATAGATAGATAGATAGACAGACAGACAGACAGACAGACAGACAGACAGGCAGGCAGGTTCACTGTTACAGAGGTCCCTTGTTCTGAACAACAGTAATATGCATGATGGCTGTGATATTAACACCTGAAGTACTTGAGATTGTAACTAAATGTTACCCTCAGGCTTCAGATCCTTATTGCAAAGATCATTCTTTAGAAAAGAAAACAAATGCTAATTTACATTTATTTAATTCCCAAAAAGGGGGCATTTCCCATCACAGAGGTACATGGTTACTGGGAAAAAGGTAAGATAAGAATTTCAATTCATGACTGAATTACTGCTTTATTCACAAGAAATAAAAGGATGACGATGACTATGAACCAAAGGAGGCTTTTCCAAGCTGAGCATGACAGCATACCACTTGGTTACCTTCTGCCCAGGAACTACATGCTCTCTGCACACTTCTGATGTCTTACACCATGCACATATCCTCCTGGGTTCAGGGAAAAAAGATTTTTTTTAATTCAGATGGTAAAAAGTCCACCCTCAAATATGTGACGTCATCTTAAAGACCCAAACTGTCCTCTCAAAGGAACAACAGGACTTAACAGTAGAGTATCAAAGATATAAGCAAATGAACTGGTAATATTTTAATTAGAGCTTAACCTTCAAATATGGATTAAACCTTTGAAGAACTCAACGTAATAATGACACAAAGACTGTCAATGTGAAGTGCACGTATTTAATGATACAAATTATAAATTAAAATTGTGATAACATGTCCCCTAAGTAGCATTCACATCAAAGTTATAATGCAGCAACGTAAACTGCCGGGGATTTCAAACACTCCTAACTGATGTGCAGGTGAGACAGTGGGACGACAGATCTCAATCATGCGTATTTCAAGGTCTGCCGACCAGAATGGTAAAACCGCAGCGCTCACGAAGGCCTCGTCTGGAAGGTCTTCGCTCCTCACGCCACCAGGAGCTGTCCTGCCAGGGCGGGGTTCCGGTCCTTGACAAGGGCTGCCGTGATCTCAGACGCGCTCTCCACAGTCTCCTCCCACTGCTCCGCATTCTGATGCACAGGAATAACACACTGCCAGCACCTGGCAACATAAGGCTCCCTTCCCGCACCCTCATTGTCTCACTTCCTGGTGATGCCCCAAGCCTGCTGACAGCTATTTGTTTTTTTTTTTTTTTTTCGTTGAACAGGACCTATAACTACAAATTATGGTCTAGTCACACTTCAGATACACATTGGGCCCGTAAATGTGCCCCCTGTCGCTACCCTGTTACACACCCCCTCCTACCTGCACACAATATATCTTCCCTAATTATAGCGCCGTGAACCGTTTGCCCCCAGAGCTTTCATTTTACTGTTCTCTAATACTTCTACCTTTCCTCTGATTTTTCCACCACACTTGCAGACTGTGCTGTCGGTGTCTAAAGTCAGGAAACAGATGTGCTGACGGGTCTTTAGTGTGAAGCGGAGTGTGGTGAGAAGGGACATAGTGACCCATCTGATGCTTGGGGCTGGCAGATACATGACATACCGCTGGTTGGATGGAATGCCGCTCCAGGCAACGGACCTTTCTGTATACACCGAAATAATTTAAAGGAAAGTGACTTTGAAGTTTCACTACTACAATAACATAAAGGGCGGCCCTCGCACTGTTCATTGCCCAATTTATGATCATTCTGGCTAACCAATTTATAACTTCTTCCATTACACAAAAACTTAAATACGGACAACAAGTTGCAACTAGTTCCAGAGTCAGACATGTCCAGACAAGGCTATTGTTCTTTTCAAGGAAATCCACTTATTTTCTTTGTGCCATGCGACACAATATGTCCGTCGAAGGCACACAAAACTTAACAGGGTGAGCAGAAACATCTGACTTTCAAAAATCCTATCGAGCATTTGGGGAACTTGGGGATATTCGTGCCTGTTATTTGATAGCAAGATCAATCTACAGATGAAAGCAATTATTGATGGATTTCTGGGGGGCAGACTGACCAAATTATAGCGTTGTGCTTAAAAGTGTTTTTTGTTAAATTAAAGATTGTTTTAGGTTGTAAAATTACAGAGCTACAGTATGGCATTCTTTAAAGTTCACAGTGCATGATATTTTAAATATCTCATAACCACAAATTAGACATTAAAGACTTTGCTTTTAATGAAATACAGAATTATGTTCTAAAGAAATATCATTAGAAGACGAGCACTACTTTTGTGGTTGTTTTGTGCCATTTGTCTCAATTTTCTTGCCCTGGAAATATTTTTTATTATTATTTTTCTCTCCTGTATTATTTAGATTAGTCAGTCCTTTCCTGTTCTCTTCAAGTTTTGCCTTTGATTACTTTTATTTATTCTGTATGCTTTTAAAATCTAGGGGTTCTCTGTCAGTTACAATCAGTCTGCTTGTCATGAGCTTAGAAAATCAAAACCAGTCCACCAGCACTTCCATTGACTCTGGCATCCCACGTTACAATATGTTGTGTCACTCTTATCTCAAACGTTACCTACGTGGAAGTGGAGCAGCAGCAGTGGATACCGGACATTCTGGCCAGTATCCCAAAAATCATGCTTAATAAGAAACATTTTACATCCACTATTACGTCACACATTTTCCTTTAAGTGTTTGTTTTTTTTTTTATCAAAAAATCTGCCTGCAGATCCGGCAATCATTTATTGATTAAAGAAACACAGCTACAAATATCGTATCTCCAAAATCCGTAATTTCGGCGTTTCCTGTGTTTCTTTATTTATGTTTGATCCTGATTTTCAGACATCAAAGAAGAAAAGGTTTCCTGTATAAAACGCATCATAAACACATTCATTGAGAATGAGGGCCAGGAAGGACATCTGCGAACAGTGAACAGAATGTTCAGCCTTATACTTCTACATGCTCCTCATTCTGACATTTGCTCGATATCCATGAGGCTTTATATCACACCATTACTGTATGTCAATGTCTAATCAAAGAATCCAGCCAAATGCTTCTATATGATCGGGGTGTCATGGTTAAGTGTACAATACCCTTTATATTAGAACTTCTACTAAATTATATAATCAATGAAATCCAAACTATGCTTCATAAAATGGCATGCAGGTTGAAATGGAAATGTTCGGCATTTCCACATAAATTTTGCACAAAATGGAGATAAAAATGGAGACTTAGTCTTTCAGGATCCATTGCAAACAAAGCAATTCATGACAAAGACAACAGGGCATGAAAACAAATATTGTGTTCCTCTTCAGGAATGGCTAACATCCCCAAGCTGGGAGACCAAATCCTGCTCCCACTTTGTCTGGGTTTGTGGGAATTCTGTGTACAGCAGTTCTTCAAAGTGGGTGGCTTTAGATGTGATTAAGGGGAAGACGGGATGTATCTACACACTGTATCTGCCAGACAACGTAACAAAATAATATTGGTGTGTTTGCATGGAAAATAAGAGCTTCAAAATGTCTTTGTTTACTTATGTTTACCTGATTATTTGATTATTTGCAATTATTTGCACGCCACAATTGTAACAGAAATAGTCTGGACTTGGAATAGTTGTCTTTGTAGTTGATGTGCAAAAAAAGTCAATAATTTTATCTGTTTATATGATTTGTTACAAGAAATTCTTATAATTTCATGCCAAATACTGAAAATTCACAATTGTGCACAACAGGGAAAAAGTGATCTGACTATCGAAACTCATACAGGAAAATTTTAAAGGCGGCCAATTCGCCTCAATCCGAAGACATTCTGCACAAGTGAACTGGTGACCCTAATTTGCCATGAATGTGTGTGAGCCCTTCTGAATATACTGTGACTGACTGATAACCTATCCAGCATTTATCAGGCCTCACACCTCATACTACCTTATGTGACGGGTTCCAGATCACCATGACCTCACCTGCATAAACAGTCACTTGTAACCATTTAACAAAATGGACATTTACCTGAATATCTTTGTGACTTAATAACGGACAGAGACTCAAGACAATGTATTTTTAAAGGAATTTATACTTTAATTGACTGAAGGACTGACTGGTGAGACCCTACCAAGTCTTACAGTATCCAGTATTCCCCAGACATTCAGACGTGGACTGGAATCTACCATCTTCATTCAAACGTGCGCATTTAATCATGCATCTTCATCATACTGAACATCTTGTAGACATGATTTGACATACGAGAGAAAATCCAATAGAGGACTGCTAAACTGCTACAGTTTACAGTTGGCACCCAAACTCACACTGAAGATGGCCCACTAATCCAATAATAAAAAGGGGAACTGAAGGAGCATAAACATTAGTACTAATGAGTTCGCCTGGGCCGTCGTTACGGGTGAATGGAGCATTTTTACGAAAAAGCAATCTGGGATTTTAATTCTCTTTTACTTCTACGGGCCAGTCAGCTGTAATAACAAGGGAATTAGACAGTTTCCACTAAATCTCAGTACCTTTTCCAAGCTGTACTAGATGAGTAAAACATGCACAAGCGGTTTAACAAAGTTCACACACGGCTCTGTGTGCCCTCAGAATGCAACCACAATGGAAGACAGTGGGAATAAACGTTCTGGCATTCAAACCTGAATGTGCCACGCAGTTAACAAACACCCCTTCTAACAGTCCTGGGGGGCCGGCGCCCTGCAGAGTTTTTGGTTTACCCTAATATTAACACACCTGATTCAACTCCTTGTGCTAATTGCCACACAGCTCTTGAGCTGAATCATTTGTGGTGACACCAGTTTTTTTAAGAGAGAAACGTACAACATTTAAAATGTAAATACAAGGTCTGGCTAAAACGCCAACTGAAATCAACCTTCATTTAAAAATATTTTGTAATAAATGATTTTTTTTTTTAACCGATTACCATGTAAAGGTGGCCGAGCCACACACAGCAGCATCACAGGTGATGACAGAGAACCTTCTCAGTCTCTGCTATCCTTCCAATCACTTTTATTTGTACCCCATTTCTCCCTTACATTTGTCTTACGTGTGTCCATCCCAATGCAGCATGTCATGTGAATTCATCCACTTTCAACAAAACAAAATACAGATTTTCTCACTAATTAGTTGGATCTTTCAAATCTGGAATGTCCTTTGGGATTAAGAAAGCATCCATCCATCCATCCATCCATCCATCCATCCATCCATCTATCTATCCATCTATCAACATAGTTATAATGAATTAGTTGTAAATCACGCAAGTGCCTCTGTGTGTTTGCCTTGTGCTGCACTTGTCCGCAGTCCAACAACCCCCAGGATACAAAATCCGACGGGCAACTATTTGAAAATGAACAAATACTGAGTATTTCATAGTTTATGCAAACTTTCCATTTAATTACTTTTATGCCTATAAACATTGAACCCGCCAATCATTCTTTTTCAGCCATATAAATTGTTTGTTCCCTGTAATGTGCGACCAAGACATGTGTTCTAACATTCAAAAGCGCTTATGTATTTTCATATTCCCACTCAATGGGATGGCCAACTGGCCCGGCCAAACTGTTTTATAAATAAAGAGTGTGTGAAAATATGGTTCTGATTAAGCTGTTGTCGCATAAGTCGAGACTTGCGAGAAGCAGACTGTTGTCATGACAATGGAATCCGCACACGAGGTAAAGTCTCCATCTAAAAATATCTCTTTCTTGGGGCTCCTCATAACTACAGTGTGTGTGTGCACACACACACACAAGCACACACACATGCATGCATGCATGTACGCACACACACACACACCCACACGCACACAAATACCATGCTAAATCAGCTGTGACCCAAGAGCATAAACCATGGTGACATCTATTGAATTGCTGGGAGATCACGATGTCATGGGCAGATCATTCCAAAACTGCTTATAAAGATTTTTTTTAATGCGTTTTAATTTGATCCACACATCTCTGTGGGGGTTCAGAGGTTGCTGCCCGGCTCTGTGTGTGTCCCAGTCTCAAACAAACGAAGTAGCAGGCGGTTAACAGGTACTGACTGTCAACGGCGAACCACCACGGAGCTTATGCACTCAACGTATGCCTGAGGAGTGTAGCTGAATCACTTCAGTTGGCGGGGGGGGAGGTAGGTAACGACGTAGTGTGTTTCATTTTCACCTCCCGGGCGCTCGGCTGCAGGGTCGCCGCGACGGTGAGCTGAGACTCCCCCAACCGGGCCGTTTTTTCACCCGTGTTGAGTTTCAGCCAGGTGAGTGCGAGTTCCCAGAAAAGCCGCCACATGGAACGCATTTAGTGGCAGATACCCCAGACCACTGGAGAGACCCTTCAGAATTAAACAGGTTGAGTAAATAGGACAGGGAGCGCAGCTGCTCTATACACTCACTTCACGACCCCCATTACTCTTACTGTCACAACAATTAATTTTAATCTCTCCCAAATTGTTTGCAAGCTCCTCTTAGAGCAAACGGGTCAATTCTAAACATCACCGAAGGGGGAGCGACGTAATTGCTGGCTGACAGTTTCCAAATTCAAGTGGATTGACTTGGTCACATGGACTGCAGGAAACACTCGAGGGGCAGCCGGGTGTTATAAGCGTCACTGTGATGGTCTTATAGTATGAACCACGTTCAAGGGTGTACCAATTTAGCTATAACATGAGAACAAATGTCAGGAAACGTGGACTAACGAGGCGAAAGCTCATCCGTGAAGGATCCTGAGAGATCTAATTGTCCTGTTTAAAAGGTATTGTGTTTCTCAATCTGACAGTCAATCTGTCCTCGCATGCCAAAAAACTGGAATGGGGGGGGGGGGGGTCCCTTGTGCCATCCACCCCCGCCCCCGTAACCCTCAACTCACTATTCACTCATTCAGCCAGTCGTTGCTGGGGGGTAAACCATGAAAATATCGGGTCTAATTACTGTCAGCTCCAGAGACCTGATATGAGGCATATTCCACCAGAATACTAACCCCACCCAGGAGGGATGTTTGAAAGAAGGCAGAGTGGAACAGCGGGGCAGGGGGGGGAACCTGTGCTCCAGGATGACAAAGAATGTCACTTCGAACAAGAGGGGGCCAGCGTGAAAGCGATATGAGAGTAACGGAAGGCCAACGCTGTCCTAGAAAAAAAAAATGAATCATCAGTACTGTCCCTCACAAACACAACCCTGTAATAACTAATCAGGAGGCAAATACTTTGGACAAGTTATTTCTTCAGGAAAAAACATTTAGCTGGAATCGTGGTGCCTGAAAGTCTGTATTTCTGATTACCTTGTCATTCGCTTTCCGCCTCACTTCATCTGAAAGGAGCATATATTGTTTGAGGGTGGATAATCCCTGCATGCGCTTTATCCCGCTAGCTTTTGTGCGCCTGGGAGGTGCCGATTCGCCTTCTTTGGCACAGCTATTCAGATGTCGCGGCTGCGCGGGGCCACAGACTCCGGGCTCATTCTTTCCGCATAAACCCAGTCAAGGTACGATGAAAAAGCGCTTTAAGGGTGACTTCTGCAGTGTTTCCGCTTTTGCATCCTGACAAATACAGTATCTACAGGGTTTCCGGCTGCTTATCCAAACAGGCAAGCCTGAGGTGTAAAGTGTGACCCCGGCCCTACTGTTTTTTTTTATTTTGCATGCCTGACCTACAATCCCCCATGAACTCTACTTCCACAAAAAAATAAAAGTAGCTGCCTTTTCCATGGAAGATAGAGTTTCAATTGCAGCAGGTTTATGTTGCTGATAGGATTCAGATATATAAACAAATAATATCTATAAGTTCTTTCTAAATACCTTTACATATCTGGAGGAACGGACGTAACACCCTGCAAGCTATAGTGCTACAACAGGGTCACGAATTTCTATGAAAGCTTCTTGATTGGAAACGTCAGCTAAATTAGCGTTAGCAATTAGCATTAAACTTTTCTTTAAATAATAAACGGCAGCAGGCTGAAAATTAAACACAGCATTTCGCTCAGGGATATATTTTTCTGTGCCTCGCCCTGGACTTGAACCCGTAAATTCAGCATCCCATCCGCTCCTGAATACCTGGTCTTCGCCTGCGGCGGCTCTGATTTCTAAAATAGCTAACTGGTTGCACGAGTGTTTTTTTTTTTTTTTTGCAACCCTGTCAAAACAATTCTGCAGACTAAACAACAGCCAAGGACGTGCCTGTCTGTCAGGAATACCAAGGCCATTCAAGAGGGGCATTATCGCACGGGGCCTGTTGAGGCTGCCACACTCCTTCCCTTGCCAGAATTGAGACCCAAATATCGGGCAAAACGTCTCCCGCTGGCAGCAGGGCGACCCGGGCAGCACGTACCACCTAGACTGAGCACGCCAGGAGCTTTAAACTGATCCCAGCGTAACGAAGCTTAACAAGCCGAGCCTGTTTCCATCATTAACCGCGCTAAGGTCTCGGGAAAGCGTAGAAAGGATCGCCGTATTCCAAAAGGTGAACGTTTCTAATAATAAAACACAGACTGAGGCCTAATCCCAAGACCATTGTGTCTTCCAGAGGATTATAAAGGCTTAGAAATCCTAAACTCAAATTCAGTGGGTGGTCGAAGCAAAATCAAAAATGAGATGTAGCCGTGATATGGATAAACTGCATATAGATTCATTGACTGTTTCTTCATTCCTTCCTCCTATAACTCAGTACACATAAAAAAATAAAATGTGAGACTAAAGAAGCCAAGAACTAAAAAAGTTATGGCTTAGACTTGTTACATTTGTTAGACACATACATAAAATAAAACATCTGCAGTATCCTAGGTGAAAAGACCAAGTCTAATTCTCGATACCTGACCTAAAGCATAGAGTACAGAAGACCAAAATAACTGATGCGCGGATAGGGAATTAAAACACATTTTTAAAAATACAAAAATGTGAGAGCATACAAATCGGTCTAGTTGTGTGACAGGGCAATAAATTATGAGAATTACACAAAAATATTTTAACACAAATCCATCGCTAACTAGAGCAGCCAAAAGTGTCAGCCTCACTGAAGATGCAACTGGAGTAACTGAGAACTCATTTAGCATACGGTCCCAGCGCTTAACGCTAGCTGTTCTTTGCTTTGCCCTCTACGCGCTGAGCTGCACGGTTCCCGTCAATGCTGGTGTCAGCATAGATGTGAACACGGCTCAGTATTTAACTTGGGGTCACAACGACCTCAAACACATAGCACAGCAAACAAACAAAGAAATAAATATTATAAAAACTCTTTTTATCTTCTCAAAGCTCTTAAACTTCACTTCTCTGTATGACAGTACAATTGGTCAAGAGGAATCGCGCATTTTCCAAAGGGCCCACGTTGGTTAAAAAAGCATGTTAATTCTGGAAAACCAGTGCATCGTTATTCTCCACAGTAGGGATTCTGCTGTGGTGACTCTGTTAACTGATGTTATATTAAGAAGAAAAACTGAGAAGCTAAGCAGAGATACAAATGTCTTCCTGGGACATACAAGGAATCACCCAGCCACAGCTGGACATCCGCAGTATTTCTGGTCTTAAAAGATGTAGCAAAAGCTTTTTTTTTTTTTTTTTTTTTTTGGGGGGGGGGGGTCTACACCCCAGTGAACCCCCCCCCCCTCCACCCCCAAAGTGTGCAAATCTAGGAGCCACTAACCCTCCCCAAAAAACGGGTGACGGCCCTGGTGTACTGTTTCACAGTCTGCCACTCGCTGGTCTATCAGGGCAGGTGAGAAAATGGCCTCTCTCATTCTCTTCCTTTTCTTTTTTTTTAAGGCAACTAATCTCGTCTCAGGTTCAGGAGCCGCCGTCTGGGCCTTTTGACAAGAAGGAAGCGCTGGGTGGGTAAACATCAGGGCTCTCAGTGCCGGGATTAAGACGTCCATATATCACCGTGACAACACCCTTTCAGCCACTGACAGACCGGCCAGGCCTGGCGCAGGGGGGGATCCGATGTCACTTCCTATCGCCGCTGCGACCTTTGATAGGGGATAAAATCACCATCTTCACACCCAACGGATCAGTTTACCGCCACCGCTCTGGAGCGAGTGGTCAGAGAACACTCTCATTACTTCCCTCGCCTCACGGGTGTCGGACGTGGAATCGGGACGCGTCATCTATGCATAGCTACCAAGACAGCCGCATAGAAACGCAGGGCAGTGGCGGACGGCTCCGCCAAAAAGTGCCCTACTTCTCCAACGTGATTTTCCAAGATTGTTAACAGCTGGGATGAAAGTATTTAAAACTCCCTTTTTATTCTGCACGCATGACTGAAAGGGTCCAGTCACAAAAAAAAAAAAAAAAACATTAAGTAGTTTTTAGGAAGACGAAGATAGTGGGTACTTAAGATGTGTACACTCCATTACCTCATATTTTACGTATGTAACATTTTACTTTTAGGATGACGTACCTCTCAGGCTGGAAAGCCAAAATCTGTCACATGTCCCAGGGGGAGCCCCACTCCTCTCATAGCTGTGACATTTCACGAAGATTAACACGCCATATATGTGTTACTCAGACCTTTGCGATAACCGTGGCAGTATGAAGGCACAGACAGCTGCTTTCCCAGCATTGCCCCTTAATGCCTAAATCCCAGCTTCAGAAATTACTGTTTTAGACAGCTTGTATACACAGAAGACTGACCTCAAACTCAATCACCCTATTTGCATTATACACGAAGAAATTAAACATGACACTGAAGCTTTATTTGCATAAATATGCTTACTCGTTTTTAACAGCGATATCTGTTTGTTGGTCTGTATTTTCCAGTCTAACCTTCTGCAACTTCACGATACCAAAAATAAGCATAAAGGCATTCAGTAAACAGACACTATGTCCTCTTTTTAACATTCAGCTTTCTGTTATTATTGCAATAGAGTCCTCTGATCTCCTTTCATGCCACAATACAACCTAGTTATAATTCTCAGCATACAATTTTCATTCCTTTTACATTCATTGTAAAAACCCACACGGCTCTTTACTTGAGGAAAAAAAATCAACATGTTGAGAAAATGCTCAGAAATACGTTAAAATATAATAGATTTTTTTAAAACTTAACCATAAAATGTAGCCCGACTGTAACTAAACTAAACGATAAGCAGAACTCGAAAAAGCTGACACCCAGTAGGACTCTCTTAGGCATTACACTATTTACATAATGAAATTCACTAAATATATAAGAAAATACAGAAATGCAAAAAGCCACAGGCTGCACAGAAGATGGATACCTGCCGCAACTCAGTGAAATTAAAACACTGGACCTTTACACTCAGTTTACAGGTCATATTAATGTAGACGTAGTGTGCTTGGGGTCAAACTGACAACAGGGAGGACTGGAAACAGTTTGGAAAAGCTTGAATTAGACCATCTGGGAAAAATTACCTCTATCACAGTAAACATATAGGGGATGATTTATTCAGGGTTCTTTATCTGCCGTTCCACTATCTCTGGGCGACTTATATTTTAGCACAGCGAAAGGCATTCTATCTTCATCAACCCTCTGCCCCCATTTCTTCCCTAATAAGTGAAATGGTAAACAGTATAGCTATGCCCTGTTTGCACAGGTTAAGCGAAACTGCTATGCAGGCCCAGCAATGAGCCCAAACTGCTACCCGACAGCATGATTTGAGTCGGGTCTGCTGGAGATCCCGCTCGCGGGTCCCGGCAAGGAAGAGTGAAAGCCCACGACACGTGGACATCAAAAAGAATTACCCGCATGAGACTCTCCAACCCTGTGAAAAATCGCCTTATTTGTAACTCAGCTAAGCCATTAAATTCGTACTTGAGATGACAGGTACTCAGAGATGACAGGGCAATGGCAAAAGAAACCATGGAGACATTCCTGGGCCGAGAGGCGAGTTTTGCCATTCATTTATAACTTTATACTCCTCACAAGTGATACCGCGGCCTATTTGTCATGCTTAGGTCTTAGAATAACCTTCTCGTAAATAGATGTCTGAAAAATTCAAGCCACATGTTGCCTTCTGGGCACACATTCTGCAAATATGCTCAGGTTTTATATCACTAGTGTAAAAAAAGAATTTATATATTGTAGGCATACTTATATACATTGCTATATATATATATATATATACATATATATATACAGTATATGCTTACTCGTATATATATATATATATATTACTTCGTATGTTGCAAATTGGCTTTTACAAGTTTACTCATTTTTAGAGCAACACCACCATTACAAAATGGCATCAGGGTCAAAATATAAATCAAATTGGCTCAGCTCTGCAGTGGCAAACCTCTAGCTGAGACATCTGCAGGCACCTGAGTGAATGCCATGGCCTCCAGCACACGCCGTGGATATGCAACGGGGACATGCTATCAGCCGAGTAAAACTATGAGGCTCACCGATTGGTCGTGGCCCAATGGCCCGGCCAGGAGCTCCTGTATCCCTTCCAATCTTACCTGCTCCCACCATCATTTTTTAAGTAGCGCACTTCGAAGAAACTGATAAAAAAATTGTTCCAATTCTCAGACAGCCACATAAAAGTGTGGCCCTAAAAACTGGCTCTAAGATCCTAGCTATAGACCCAAAATAGTTATTAAATCAGTCCCAGTTCAGATTTTACTTCCATATTACATTCTTATACAACTGTTAACTATCATACTGTTATATTCTGATTTAATATTTTTAATATTTAATATTTTAATATTCTGATTCTCAAGAATAAGTCAAAATTGTGAGGGGTGGGGGAAGGTGGGGGTGGGGGGGGTCGGGAGATGGGAGGCATACCTCATTGTGATTAAGCAGGATGGCGTAAAGTAAAATATTCCTGTGTTTTGCTTCCATTGCCAGATGTCTGATGGCACCCAACTGTCCCATTCTTTCAGTCAGGGAGGAATGCGGCAGGACGCTCAAATGCACCTATCAAAACAGCAAGGCGCAGGGCTAAGGAACACCTTGGAGATACAGGAGGCTTCACAGCTAGCAAGAAATATCGTCCATGTCTCATTAGACATACTGGGGCTCAGAGGCCTCCTATATTCTGGATTGGCGTCAGAAAATGCACGAAGCACAAATCAGTCAGGCTTTTAAGTGTCTGGGAAACAAACGTGGAAGAGATTTCCAGGTGTCAAGGAACAGCATAGCTACCTTTCACACTACTGTGTAAGAACCACCATTAAGCCATAAATTTACCCCAAAAAAGTCCCACGTGTTATAACCATAATTTCATTTACTAAACTACAGAGATAACAGTGATATAGACGTAATGGAAACAAATTTCAGTACAAGAAGAGCAACCAGTAATTCTTGGTTTATAAATTAAGTATATCTGGTCTGAAAGAGACCATCTTAAGTAAAGAGGAAATAGATTAAAAGAACTCGATGAGCTCAATACTCAGTTTCCGACATTACGATGAATATCTGATGCCACTCAGAATTTTATAGCTAGCCCAGCTGGCCGCACGCGCCCTATTTTGTGACTAATTCAGAGCGCCCTCTACCCTTCTTCCAATGTGCTACGGACTGGAGAGGTGCCAGGGAACTCCTCAGGCCAAGAGTAAATCAGCCTAGCCGTCTTAATAAAGCCCAGTATATTTCGGGTAACCTTGCGGCTCATGGGCAATTTCACACGGCACTAAGGCTTCCACCCCAGCGAGGCGAGGACCCAAGCGAGACTTCAAAGGGACCAGCCGCTACGTCCCTGCGCCAATGGGGACCCTCGCCCAGGAGAGGACTGGGCCCCGCTTATGCCGACAGCTAAGCCAGGCCATAATCTGCCAGATCGATTAAGAGGGACTCACTGGGGGGCGGGGGGGCAAGGGCCGACCTGTGTGGGGACTTTCCACATGAGAAGAAGCTGGAAAATGAAGCTTCTCTGTGAGAGAGTTTCTTATGATATAGGAGTCCTGTGTTGGCAGAAGGAATAAATAAGGATTCAACCATACCTCAAAGCAACAGTCAGGTAGAGCTGAGACTGCCAGCAGTCGATGGGTAAAAGCTAAAATGCATGAGAGATTTAGCATCATAAAGGGAGTCGGTTCCATTTCCTAAAGTATTACGGCTTTTCTGTAACCAGATGTTGGGTGTTTGAAAAACCCACACGAGGAAGTTCAATGATAGGGTGGGAAAGCAGGATTGAGCGGAGACTGCACCAGCTCACACGTGCTCCATCTTCCCCAAAGGACAGCAGGGTGCTTGCTGCTCTCTGTTCGATTACGGGCTGGGACCCGCAACTCCCCAGGCTTCGCTGGCTCGTGGTTACACCCCCATACCAAGAATCGCCACAGGCTGCAAGGTGAGCAGACTCAGAGGGGCTAAAGCCACAAAGAAGGAAAAGTCGCGGAGAAGCGCAGATGCTCAGGGTCACCGCAGAATTGCCCGGCTCCCTACTGGAGCCAAGAACTTACCAAGATGAGGACAGCGGGATACAGGAGGGTCTGGCCGGCCTCGTGCAGCGTCTTGACTATCTTGCTGATCTCAGCCAAGCACGCGATATTCGCCTTTGATAAATACGAAACAGCACGGGGACAAAACAATTAAATTTAACCCCGTTACATTACATCATGGAAAGACGTTATATGTAAAAGTCTGGAAATATGTATTTGGGTGTCTCTGACACTCATTTTAACTCACAGTGATATGGATGAAGTTCCAGGTCTTTGAAACCAACGGCTGGTTGTTCCCAAATGAGCCCGATATTACATCCACCTGCTTTAAGGCACAAAACAAAGTTACTTGAGTTATTTTATCCCAGCCTCTGCTCCCCCAATTAAAGAGCATTTTTTTCCGGTCCATTTCCCCTGCAAGGCTGAAC
This sequence comes from Mormyrus proboscirostris, assembly GCA_026779585.1. Taxonomy (NCBI): domain Eukaryota; kingdom Metazoa; phylum Chordata; class Actinopteri; order Osteoglossiformes; family Mormyridae; genus Mormyrus; species Mormyrus proboscirostris. The sequence goes on along the minus strand of JAODKF010000147.1, from coordinate 17,144,008 downwards.
TGGCCTCAGGTCAGTCAGAAGGCCATCCACTGGCTCTCGGGGTTGTCATATTTTTTATTTTCTAAACAAAACGTGGCAAGCCCATAATTTACCGAAGAAAATCTCCCTAATAAAGCCATGACACACTCAGTGAATAACTGTTCCTGGCACTGTGAAAGTCTCTAAACACAAAAGAAATAAACATGACCACAAACATCCAGGCTCTGAGCCCGGAATACGCTCGGCACTGTGCAACTGATATGTTAAAATAAAATTAAGTGGGAGTATTAAAAAGTGATATGAGAAAGACAAAGAATTGCATTGTTCTGGAAAGATGACTGGGCATGGAATAGCCCGGAAACTCTTAATAAGAGAAATTAAAAATGCGATGATATCATTAAAGGCTAGCCTTATGAAAGCCTGCTTGAGCATTAGCAAGGCATAAGAAACCGGTTTATTTCTTTGCAAATATATGGTGCTGCTTCCAAAGCCACCTTTTACAGCTGACATGGGGGCATTAAAGGCAGCTTAAAGGACGCATGTATCTCTATTCAGTCCACGACTTATGCAGAGGATTTAAAATTCATGTTCAACCCGTGTTCAGAAGCCCTGACCATGACAGCATCCTCGCCACCTTTCCAGTTCAGGACTGGCGGGATTTCAGGCCAAACGGCTCTCAGTTTCTGTGCTCTTCCTGTTATCAAAGTCCTATTTTTTCCTCACACTTTCTGTTGATTAAGGAAGCGTAAAACAGAAAATGGTGGACTTGTCCTGACCATCACCGCAGTTCCCCTTCACATACTGCAAAGATTTCCGCTCGAATTTCATTTCCGACTGCCGCTGATTAAATGCACGTGTGCCTGCCTCTTGTTTCACTCAGAGATAATATGGAAATATTGTTTTAGATTAAACTCAGGGTATGCTGGATGAGAAGGGCACGTACTGCAACATTAAAATCCCCTTGTTTAATGTAATAAACACATCCCTGCAAAGAGGGGGAAAAACACCACAAAATTGGTAGACAAAAAAAAAATTTAACAGAAGAAACTTAAATTAAAAGTAAAAATGACCTTCCAGTTATCTACAGGGAAGACCAGGGAAAAACAAGTAAATCACTAATGGTTTACAGGCCAACATATTAAAAACTACAGACAAGTGTAACAAATGAGTGCATTTGGATTCTGAACAAGTCTTACATCTGGTAGTCAATGCTTGCACAAATTTATGCTTGGGTATCGGCTTAAATGTGAACATTTATATGTATATAAGGAGAAACAAGGAAATCCATAAAAATATTGACGTATGAAGGCTGTAATCATGTGACGTTCATCCAAACAAATGAAAAGAGAGATTGAGATGATTTGTGGTTCTCTTACCGGTGGGGAATCCCACTACAATTCTACAATTTGTTAAAGGTTTCTGAAGTATTCGACAATATTAGCTGGCTTATAAGAAGATGCAGCAATCAATCATAAAAAGCCCTTTCACTGGTTAACACCTGTGTCCTTTACTCTGTCTGAGCAAAAACATCTATGTAACTAAGACATTACATTTTATAATGTTAATTTCTATTCAAGATGTTTTGCCACCTGTTCAAAAAATGTTCTCACAAAAATATGTGACTTAATCAGCAGCTCAAAAAAACTGCGGATGAGTTATGAGTTACTAGACACCCTTGTGTGACTGACCTAAAGCAGGGTACTGCTACTATCAAGCTTGAATTTTGATTGAAAGCACACCAAAGGCATATAGATCACAGATACATTGTTCATTATTCTTTTTCCATAGAAATATCTTTCTTCAGTCTCTAATTCCCAGGATGCTCAGGATTAATCCTTGCACGTGTGCCACTCTGCTCTAGATTTGCACGGATCTTGCTTCGAGGCCCTGGAAAGAATCCGTCTGCACTGGAACACAAGCAACGGAACTCAGCATCTGTGTGCCACAGAAGCTGTTTGCAATCAGGCAGGACACGAACCAGAAGCTCCTTTCAGATTCCGGCAGCGAATCTGCTTGTCAAAATTTGACAAAGGGCTTCGGCTTGGCTGTCAAGCTGTAAGTTGGCCAACTTGACATAAATCATGAGCCTTTCCAGTGCCCCCGGCTAACGCGAACAGCACATCCGCCCAGTATCATGGAAGGTCCTATGGAAAATAAGGATGCGACTCTGGAAAACCGTCATCTCCCAAAAAAAAAAAAAAAAAAAAAAAAAAACACGCGAGAACAAAACGGGCGTGTGCACTTCGCTGTCACAGATTCTGGATCTGTTTAATTCTTATGATGTACATAAAGGGCTGTCCAAAAATGAATCCCATCTGGGTTCGTCAGTCTGGGAAGGGAGAGGTGCAGAGTGTGTGTCAGTCTCAGACAAGCCCCATTAGAATTCTGGCTGCAGATGTCCACCCCGCCTAGCCCACCCAGGCAAAGTCCCTAACGAAATGAGCCTGACGGAGGATAGGGCCTATCAGAATGACCAAGGACAATCGCGGGGGTGAGTAAGCATTCTGCTCTGCTCTCAGCACCATCATACCATGCTCCTGGCTCCAAGGCTCTTCTGAAACCTGTAAGCCAACTCTGCTGACTCTGCACAGGCAGTCGTGATAACACAGGCCTGGGACAGGAAGTCTGAAAGGAGGGAAGGATGAGAGGGACGTTTCAGGATTCTCACACCCCATCACATTATGTATCAGCTGTGCATCACTCTGAACGTGGTCACAAGGTGATAATGTCAGGCCTTCATCGGTAGCCATTCAGAACTTGGGCACCGCCGTAATGCATTTCTGTTGACCCAGTGTGAAGTTGCTGCTCTTTCTGGATAAAATACACGCGACCGTGTTCTCAGTACCTCGCGGCAACACAGAGATGAGGTGTTGTGATGTCACCCACCATACCTCAACTTGCCTGCAACATAGGCCTAACTCTGACACTATATTGGCGCTGACAAATGAGGATGCTAAAAAGTATAGTGTTCTTGCAAAATTATAACCAACTCTTTAAAGCTATCCAACTAACCAGTGTTTCAAGGCTGATGACATTGTTATGTTCATTTGCATTTCCACCAGTTAGCCAGAAGTAGACTAAATCAAACTAACTCAATCATATTTTGCCACCATTGCTTGTTAACATAAATGTAATTCAAGGTAGTGCTACTTAGTGGCAGAGTTGATGGGAGAGCCAGAGTGGCACCACCCCCTCCCAAAATCAGATTGGCCTTCCAGGTCCCCTCCATTTTCATTGGCTCTTAAAGATGTCAATTGTAGGAAGTAAAACAGCTTTCCAAAAAGCATGCAACACGACTATAATTTTTGTAGTTCCCAGTACTGCAGTCATACGCACGAATTATAGCCATAATTATGTTGTAATTTAAGCAAATATGGCATTCTTTACTTTGTTCATTTTCCTCTTCAACTGCTCCACCCCTGACAATAATCTTGAACCAGCCAGCTGCTGCCATTACTTTGTGGAAATAAATTTGAATTTCTGTGCTCCAAAATCCCATGGCATAAGCACGTGCTCATAAACACAAGGTAGAAAGAGGGACCCTGGGGGTGTCGTGCTGAGAGAGAAGGTGAAAGGCAGGTCAGAGCGATCATTGTATTGGAGAACCACAGACACAGTCCTACCTAATAAATGTCCACACTCGCAGAGACTGTCGCAACAATGTGGTCATTTTACCGAAAAATAACATCTGTCAAACTAAATAGATATTTTTCTTATCTTGTTTTTCCTTAAGTGTTTTGAAAAAGTTCTAAAATTATGACAAAACTGAATAATTGCTTATATTTCATTTAAACAAAGATAAAAAGACACTTTGTCAGAATGAATCAGGTGTGAACAAATATTATGTATGGCACAGAAAGCATAAAAGGTAGATTTAGATGACTCACCAAATTATAAGCCAAAGTAAGGGATCATCCAATGTGTGCGTGTCTGTGTGTTTTATAAGAATTGCTGACGTTTATTCAGAATACCAGGTTGCAGCTTGTCAAGTCATGACAAATTTTTCAGGACAGCTTTGGAAAAGCATCGGTTTTACAGAAATCATGTTTGACATATAGCTTGTATAAGATTATCAGTGCTTCAGACAATGTAATCAGTGTCACGGTGGGTTAATCTGGATTAGGGAGACCTTGTGCTCTAAATGTGCCACCCTCTTCTATGCTACAGCAACACAAAAATGCATATTAAATTCCCTAATACTATATATATATATTTTTTTTTTATTTACCAATAACTAGGGCTGGGTATCATTCAAAAATTATTGATACCATTATATATGATGGGTAGTCTGGGCACTGTCCTTTCACTCGCTGGTCAAATTCCTCCAAAATCACTTCTACTGTGTTTAAATCAGGTGGCCAGATCATGTGGTTCAGCACTCTATCACTCTCCTTTGTAGCTGGCTTGGCGTGTCCAAACTTTTGACTGATACGATCTGTCTTGTGTAACATTACCGATCACTACCATTATCAGATCTTGATACAAGCCTGCTGCATGTTTTCAATACGGACACTGATGATACTTAACCCTTGGCTATTGAAATTTGGAACCAAATGACAAGGCTTTTTCGCAACTTGGTATCTAAGCAATTTGGTCAGTGCCACAAAAGCATCAAAGTTTCGGTACCCAGGTCTACGAACAACAGAGAAATTACAGAACGTATATAGCCAAGTCTTCTTTTCTCCAATAAGAAAACGCACATGCATCATTTATTTCACAGTGACACTGTTTTGGGTGAAAGCTTGCCATGAAAAAAGCCTGGCTATCCGAAGTATCCATCACAAGTACCTGACTGGTTATTGGCTCGATTTACTTAAGACACAAAGGCTTCATTTTCTTCATTTTCAACCCGCCTGCTGATTTGGACTCTATTTGTAAAGACCAGTTTGGTCACATCTATAGATTTCGACCTGCCGAGAGAAGGTGAAGCTCCAAGCGTTCTGGTAATTTCATAACAATTAAAGACTGTTCGGGTTATTAAACAGACAATAAAACTGGGTACAAAAACAAACACGCGAAACACTAACCTTTAATTACAGATTCAGCCGCAAAAAGATCTTTCTTGTAAGTCACCTGTTAAACAGAAGAGTCATTAGAGATCTGCAAAACAGATGTGATTAACAGACACCATGGTGACTCCTTAAGTCCGATCAACTGTCTAACCTATAAATAGTTTACTATTGCAGTGTTTCCCAATCCGCCCCCTGGGGACCCACAGACAGTCCACGTTTTTGCTCCTACCAGTAGCTGGGAAGGAGCTGGAAGGAAGCAAAAATGTGGAATGACTGAGTTTCTGAGGACCAGATTGGGAAACACTCTACTACAAGATACTGAGCCTCTCATTGGTGATGGTCCTCACCTTCCACAGAGCAGGGGGACCTTCGATGAGCTTTGCATTGGTGCCACAGTACTGCAGAGCCAGGTGCAGGCACTCCGTCCCAAACTCAAAGTCGGACTCACTGCACTGTTGACAGAAACCATACTCAGGGATCATTCACACAGCACCATGGTACTGAAGATGCAAACAGTCATTCAGTATGAGCAATGGAAGGGACTGGTGGCTTATTCATATCTTAGCAGAAGCCCGTTTACATGGTGTAAGTACACATGGTTAACAGATTCACACATTCTGAAGCCCAGAGTGTGTTACACAGAGGGGCATTAAAGACAAAAATGCACCCGATTGAAAAGGAAATCTGATCTAGCAGTTACCTCATACACAAGAGAAGCTGCACAGATTCTGAGATCCCAACAACGTTACCTGAGATAATATGAGGTCAATATTTTATCTGGTTGCAAGAGCTGTATATTTTCATGGCCTTTGTTACTTGGAGCGAAACAATGTAAGAAATTTGAATTATATGGTCGTAATTTAACTTTTCATTGGTCCCTTTTCTCTGGAAGACATGAAGGAAGAATTGTGTGTCTTGCCCTTTGTCTTATAGACCCCCAGTGCTACCAGACTTAAAATACAAGTCAACACTTCACAGGCTGAACCCACAACTCATAAGAACTCTGCAGGACTTTGTGTCCTAAAGCACTCCGCTGGCAGCTGCCTTATACTTTCAGCCCCTTTGAGAAGACAGCAGCAGTCACATCAATACCCCATTAGTTCCCTTCTGTTCTGCTTCATCTCCATGTCCCTCTCCATGCACATCTAAGTGAGTTTCTCCTAGTAACACTGCCATCTCACCAGCCTCAAAACTGCCTGGCAAATTTTGCACCCGCAGCCTTCAAAGGGATGTTTGGACCGAACACGACGTCCAAGAAATACAAACTACTCTTGTGCCAGGAAGAAAAATAACTTGAGACAAATTGGATTCCAGTGGAAAACATAACTTTCTCCCTCTCTCCCAGGGCTCCCAGACCTCTTCAGTCAAGGGTATCTAAATAACAATATAGCAAAGCTGGAATTCAGTACTGAGCAGACAACAAGCAGGGTCTTGGAAGAGCAAACAGGTGAGATGACAGTCCAACAGGCCACAAAGCCCGCAAGTTTACTGAGTGATTAGAAGCTTATAATTTAAGATAACAGCTGGAACTTGCTACAGGCTTAGGTATAGATAAACAAAGTTTTTCATGTCTTCTTTTTCTACAAGAAAAAAAATTCAGTCACACGTGTAGAGCACTTGAGAGGCTATCTGAAAATGATATGGCATTTCCTTGTGCAGAACAAAGACACTCAAGCAAGCATGGTCGAGGCGTCTTGTAAATGATAGCAGCTATCCCGCTAGGTCTTGAGCTTCACACCCTACAAGTCCCGGCACATCTTGCGGACAATGAAGGGTGTCAGGCCCGTGGTTGTGAGCTATTATGTGTGGTGTAATAAAACATGTCATATAAGAGCAGCGTGATGCTTTAATTATTTAGAAAATCATAAATCTTAGTACTAGATCAGTTAAGGCATTTTACACACTTCATAAAGACGACCTCACAGGAACAACCTTCCAAGGTTTACGTGTGTTTTATATATGGATGTCCTGACATGTGTGACACGAAGGACCTGATTACAAAGTGAATACAGAACTGGTTTCTTAATAAAAGCCTCTTACCAAAAACTGCTGCATGATTTATAGCTCTCCGTCTTTTCATTTACGAGACAAATGAAACTGCCCTATGGGCCACCTATTAAAAATCTGTAGTCTGCCGCTGCTCTTTTAAATCACCAGGCGCAAATATCCGCTGAAAGGTTTGCACTTTGAGGTTCTTAAAAAAACCCGCCCTGGCATAATGATACCTGGTGTTTTGCTCACTCGTAGAGCACTATCATTTTTGAACTCGCAACCCTTTTATCATACGTTCTGGGCACTTTCCAGGAAGCACTTACCTGCTGATAAGCCTGGTAGATGATGTCATATACAAATCCTTGTGGCATCTCGCTTGCTCTGTATTTGGCCCTTTCCAGAGAGTGGTCTATGTAGCCTTCTGACGTTGTGGCTATTACCGTGGAAACAAGAGGCCGTATGGCTCCAGACGCCTAATTCATAATAAAAATAATAACAATAATAATAATGAATCAACTTAAATAAATAATTTTCTTGACATTATTACAATATTAATCAAAACTTATTTTCCCAATTGATTTCTATTAATGAAATGTTATACAGTCTGAGATCAAATGTGGACTGGTACGACTTAATACTAACCAAAACTGCACAGTGGGTAGCTAATCATCTTCATACACAGAATCTGCATTGTTTCCCTTGAGGATATAAGCCTCCAATATAAGTGTCTGACCTACACAGAAACAAAGAATTCTTAGTGCTATTCTAATGCTAACTGCCCATCATGTAAGTAGTCAGGGCTTAAATACGCAATACAAGATAAGAGCAAACACATGTGTGTGTGCCTCACGTGCCACTGAGATCCATATTAATCTCGAAGTCCAAAATGGAGATCTTATTTCCTGAACAATCAGGGATAGTGACACATTAATGAACTCCAGACTACGATCGGGTTTTTAGTCCTGTATGAAACAAACAAGAGGAAACTACATGTCTTTGGCCTTTTGGTTCCTTGTTCAATAACTGTCCCAGTCAACTCCAGTTATACATGCCTTGCTTCTCCAGGTGCCCCTTAAGAAAACTAGACTATAAGTATCTACTGACTGTGCCACTAGATTACTATAAAAAATATACTTCTGAAGGGTCTATTCAGAATGGATTAAATATCCATCCATCAATCCATCTTCTAATCGCTTAATCTGGTCAGGGTTATGGGGGGGCTTGGAGTTTGGGAGTAATATATGCCAAATAAAAATACTTTACTTAAACCCCTTGGCATGCTATAGCAGGCAGTTGTTGTTTTAAACACTGGGTGTAGCCACACCAGTTATCTCCCATTGCAGGTTTCTACTGGTTATATTCACTGGCAGACATATGAACTAAGATTAAGATATAAAACCTACAGTATACCATTGAATTAACTCTAAAACACTTATCCACGTCAAAAACATGTATTTACTGTGTTTTCTACTACATAAAGCAAACAATGTCATAATCACATAGTCTTGTATCACAGCTGCCTAAATAAGTATTCCAAGTTATGTGGCAGCAACATGTTTCAGTTCTACAACCACAAGAGTTTTTTTTAAAAAAAACCAGAACAAGACTGTTCAATAATTCCACCTCACAGAAACAGGAAGCGTTTGCTGTGTTGAAAGAGTGGCTTGTGTGTCATCCTGATGGATTACAAAGGAAACCATAAGCAGTCTGGAGGAAACTGTCTATCTCTAGGTATGCTTTTTGTTTGCATGCTCAGTGACATGCATGTCAATTTCATCCGTCTCAACAACCCTGCTGAAATAAGGACTTGAAAATATTTTGTTTAAGGAAACAAAATATTGTCTGGTATCCCAGAAGGAATAAAAGATTTATTCAAAACTAAATGTAGCACAAAGCCACACCTTTCATGAACACAAACTCTCGAGAATGTTAAAACCGCCATGCAGGAAGCTTATCTCTATGGCAAGTAGTGTTTTTGTGTTTTTTTTCCCCGTTTTGTTACTGACAAACTATGTTACACAGCTGGAGCAGGGATAAATAGTGAACTAAAGAAAGACGGACTTACCCCTTGTTCCTTAGCAGCAATAGTTATCCTAAGAAGGAAATCTTCTTCAACAAAAGGCCTGACTGCATCATGGATAATGACCACTTTTGGCTTCCTCAATGATTTTCCATCTGGCGTCTCTCCAAAGGCTTGGAGTCCATTAAAAATAGACCGGTGTCTAGTTGACCCACCAAGCACCACCTTTACCTTTTTGTGACAGAACTTGTGAATGATGTCCGTCATAAGATGAAGGCTTTCTTTTGCCACAACAACCACAATGTTTTCAATCCAGGATACTCTGTAATAATAGGGAGACCACATTATAGTACACAATATTACAGAATATTACAAACTGAACAGTGAAGAACATGATCAAGTATCACAACAGAAATCTGTATAGAATTTCACTGTAGGGAACAGACTGTGTTTGCTTGAAAGAGATTACAGTGATTTATTTATTCATTTATTTATCCTCTTATAAAAATCCTGATGTTTATTTATAACAGTACAAATGCAATAAACCATGCAAGTTTAAAGATGGACAAAAACTCTACAAACATTGCTTAATCTGGAAAAAATAAGAAAATTCGCAGGTTTGGTGGTCTGGCGCTCTGTACATGGAAACTTGGGTCAAACGACTTGTTCTGGTCCAGTAAATGGCTCATGCGTAAACAGTATTATGAAGTAAGTATGGGTATGTTAAATTTGCAATCTGCATAATAAACAATATTTAAATGAGGTTGGAAAAATACAGACCGCTTCATCCACAGCTGTGTTAACACTAATGTACCCATGTAATAATGCTGGCAGTACAACTATTGGCACTACAAATAATTAAGTTTCAACCTTTCTGAAGCCAACCCTGAAATGCTAAAACCGGTAGATAAACGTCAGGTTTGGCAATTTATTGCTAAATATTAAACGGTTAGGAATTGCATTTTAAATTAGGGTGACTATAGTTTGGTTTTCAAAAGACAGCACATGGGGCCAGGACGCGAAGTGAGGCGCCAAAGCGACGGGAATATTCAGACAAAAAGCATCCTGACTGTAGAAAGTCAATGTCGAACAAACCGAAATCCTGCACATTTCAGGAAATTTAGAAATCCTGGACGGACATATCTTTAGGTTTAGGGAAAGAGCACGTATGGTGAATTTAAAGTGTGTACAAAAACATACATTTATTTGGAGTGGCGTGATGTTATGGTCTCTTTATTGTCAGCTTGATTTGAATTTATTTTTTAAAATAAAAGTAGAAGTTAAACGCAGGCGTTGCGTTTCAAAGTAACTCGATTACAGCACAGTAACGTTTGAGAAAGGGATAAGCCGCCTTTGCGCTGAATAACATCCACAATTCAGATACGAAGAACTAACTGAATGGAAATCAAAGTGCATAAAAGAGAATACGGCATTCAAATTTCAAGCGTTGCGGTAAATGCGATAGTAGCTTTTAGCCAGTTAGCTAGCTGGCGCTGCTGTGGCAACCATGGAAACGAGTAGCCTGTTAGCTAGTTAGCTTGATAGCCGGCGGGCTAACATTTTATCTTTTGCTGTTAGAAAATCTTTAGCCTGTTGAATACCTCTCAAAAGCTTGAATTGTGTAGCTTATCAAAGGTCTGTTGAAGACAGTGCAGAACTGTTTGGGGGTCGCCAACCCCATCCTTTCTCCAGATCCACCTGCTGGTAGAACCACCGCGACCGGGAAATCGATGCTGCCGTGTCCGGGGAATCGTTCACTCAAATCAGATTCGTCTGCAAAGAAACACGCTGGATGAGTAGGCCTGCCGCTACTCTCACAGCTGGTGTCCATTGTGAATTACGTATTTCAGTTCCGGACAGATTGGAGCTGTGGCTGTCCGGGGATGTAGTAATTATAACCCGTTTTAAAAGACTGTAAATGTTGGTCCTATCCCATGTCCTGCAGACAACGTGCTATGGAGGTAGAGCAGCCCGATAACGACGCTGCTGTACAGTAACGAGCACTGCCAAGCTGCTAGCATGGTTCTTAGGATACCCCGTTTGAACCCCGCAAAAAGCCAATGCTTGAACTTGCCTAGCGCATCTCCTAAGTTTAATTACAAATCCGTAAATATCCGTTTTGGATATTTTATTATTATTATTTATAATGCTGTTTTATAGACAATGAGGTTGTGGTAAGACTGCATGTGCGTGCGGTTTCTTGGAATTAACATTTCATTATTATTTTAATCTATTTCAATTAAATGTGGAAAACTGAACACAATACCATGACCAAATATATGCAGTCAGCCTATTACGTAACATTCAAAAAGACACATTAACTTCGTAGTTTTATCAGCAATGAATAGATAGCTGGGACAGCTATATCCGCACAAGTTAATGTCATTGTGTGTGTGTGTGTGTGTGTGTGTGTGTGAGAGCGAGAGAGAGTATGCGTGCGTTTTAGTCATTGGAGGTGAGGGGAAAAAACATAAAAAATATTTCCATTTTTTTCTCCTATACATTTAAGTAAAGCTGAAAATATCTTTTAGTATATACAGAGAGAAAAGGGTCTTTATATACAACATTTTAAATAGTATGAATACTTTGAAAAATAAGAATGTTCAAAATGCTGATTGAGGATTTGTTCTGCTGTTTTGAACTGCATTCAGATATATTTGAAGTTATGCCTACAGGTACATGTAATTAATTAATTGAGAACAAGTAATACAACAATTCAATTTATTACTCTGCTCACAAACAAAACATACAATGTGCGCCTAAACACTCTATAGTTTACTAATATCATTGTTACTCAGTGTCTGCGTCGAACCTAAAATACCAGTTATCAAATAAAACTAACATATATAAAAATGTGTTGCAATACAAAACATATATTACATCATATACAAATTTTATGCTTAAAGGTTTTATACAAAATGTCGTACTTTCAAATCAACTGATAATCAAATATATAAATATTTACACATATATACATTCAAAATGTGCTACTTGAATTTTTAGGAATCTTCTGACATGCAAGTTTATCCTACATCGTTTTTTTGCATGCTACATTTTCTAAAAAGAGAGAAAGGGGTTTTTATATACAACATTTTAAATAGTATGAATACTTTGAAAAATAAGAATGTTCAAAATGCTGATTGAGGATTTGTTCTGCTCTTTTGAACTGCATTGAACTCTAATGGGAGATTGAACAGGCAATGGCCGCCTTCAGTTCTAAATGCTCGTGCCGTGATCAGTTCAGTCTTTCCATGCTCCACGCAGGGGGGGTCAGGAACCACAAGTGCACTCTTGGCACGTCTGTCAGAGTGAGCAAAAGTTCAGGGCCGTGGTTTTTGGGTGACTTAGTTTTTGGGTCTTGCTTCGTGCCAGTTCTCATTCTGCTCTCCCCTGACATGTCTCCTATTGGCATTCACTTTTTGGATAGGCTGGGCTCGGGACTGATCCTCAAACTTGTGGGCAGACTCGTTGTGCTGCCTGGAGTACCTCTTGCACTTGCAGGAAGTGACCACAGTGATTTTGTATGTCCGTGTGCTACCGTTCTGGCACTGCAGCTGGATCCGCTGGGTGCGTGTTTTGTCGTTCACACACCGCCAGTCCTGGTCATTCCGTCTGCTCCAGAACTTCCGCCCATAGCTCCCGCCAATCCAGTTCGGGAGCATCTGAGCTGGGAGGCATTCACCGGCACAGACCAGCTCCTTTATTGGGTTGATACTGGTGCACTGACCGTCAGAGATGTATTTAGTTGACCGCAGTTCTCTGCACCCAACTTGGCTTCGGTCTACTGCAGAGAAACAGAATAAATGAACATTTCCATCCATCCATTAATTGTATGAAGTACTTTTCTGGGTAAGCATCAGGGCAAAAGCTTTCAATGTATTACAGTTTTTTTGCTAAAACAAGAGATTTTACACATGCGCTTAGTTTTGCAGGGATTATCTTTTTATTGAATGATGTGATCTTTGACCTGACTTGATGTGTATCAAAGAAGATGGTTTTCCCCAGAGATATCTACAGTCATCCGGTTCTGCCACGGACAGAGATTTGCTCTGGGCTACATGTCTTAATTCTGTAACCGATACCTCTACCCATTCACAGTGTCAGTATACACCTCAGTGACAATGGCATCACCCAGTGAATGGAGAGTCTTTTTCCAGCTCCGGGTACCTAACAATCTTTAATCAGAGACTTCCTGTGCTGCTAAATTCACCTCCATTCACCCAGTGAGACACACCTTCTCTCAATGCATTGCGTAACGAACTCACATCTCTCCGGCTTCTCTGGGTGTCTGCCAGAGAAATATGTAATGCAGGCGTCTTTGCCAAACTTTACTTCATCCCGTTTAGCAAATGCATCTGATATTGTCACTGGAGAGCATTATCAAGGTCAGCTGTGAAGAAATTTAGTTTGACACTATATTATAATTTCTGGAACTGAAAACAAATCGTTTTAAGCCATTATAGTTATAACTGGCTGCTGGAAAATAAAACATAAATATCTGGAATACTTATTGTTTCAAAAGTGGGTATGGGAGAACTTATTTTAATACTTAAATGGATTGATTTTGTTTATGTTTACTGGTGCAACCAAATATTAATACAACATACAAAATGAAGACGTTAACTGTTCGAACTTAATTCACTGCACTTAAAAATATCCAATGGGTTTTTTTTACGATGTAACATAGGTATAAATTTGGTAGGGAAGGGAAGGGAAAAAACACTCACCACGTCTTTCAGTATTGCCCAAGCTTCTACCGCCGTTTCTTGCACGATTCAAGGATGTGTTACTCGGAGCCTCTGCTACCGGACTAAGTACTTGCGTGTAAAGGATTTCCGTAGCATCGTTCTTCAAAGTATGACAGTTCTTCAGAATAATGCAGAACAAAAATATAAGATGGCTAGATGCGCATGTGTTTATGTGCATGGCTGCGTTTGCGTATGTCCAACACAAGTGCACACCTCCCGCTGCCCGTCTGCGCTCTTCTGATGTCTGCGTGGAGGTACTGCGTTACCTTTCTCTGAGACTTTTATATACCCGCTACTCGTTTTGGCAACAGCTCAGGTGCAGATGGTGGAAAGTTTCAAAATGAAACGTAACTAGCCCCACACCACGCCCATGTTCTTTGAGCCGAAAAAAAAAAATACTACTATGCATCAGTAATATCTCATACAACTGCTAAATGTAATAGTTAGTCAAAGCAATTTAGCATAAAACATAAATAGCAGTAATAATAATGTTTAATTTCCACCGGATACCTGAAATAATCAGTTTATTCTTTTAAAAAGAACGGTCAATGCTTTCTTTTAATTTTGCATTCCTTAAGTTCGTTTACTCTTGTCATTTTCCCGACAGATAATATGGATTCAGAATTTCGTGTATTTCCGTTTAAATAATACACATAGGTCTACGCCAGGGTGAGCAGAAAATTTGTTTCAGAAACTTGTACTGATCATGTAAAATCATGTTTGTGCATTTTCCTATTGTGTATTTAAATTAATTTAAAGATGTGATTTGGAAGGAATGTCATTATGGCATGTACAAATTTGAAACGAGTTCTCCAGTAAGAAAGTTTTATCACCCATTTTTTTCCGGTTCAAACTGACTGTAAATGAATGAATGTATGTTACATTTATGTAGCACTTTTCAAGACACCCAAAACACTTTACTGAAGTAATTGGGGGTCACTTCAACCACCACCACTGTATAGCATCCACATGGATGATGTGACGGCAGTCATTCTGCATCAGTACGCTCACCACACAGTAGCTGAGGTGGTGAAGGGGCAGGAGAGAATCCACCAATTAGATACAGGGGATGATTAGGGGGGCAGGTCTGATAGGGCCACAGTGGGCAATTTCGCTAGGGCATCGGTGTACCATCCCTACTCTTTCAAAATCAATAGGCTAATTATCATTACTCATTTATGCCGTTATGGGAAACAAGGCTTTTATCTAGTGAATTCATACTGTAGAGCAATAACATAAGGAAAAATAAGGAACAGAAGGATCAGTAAGTGTATGTTGCGTTTATCATTTCCGTTTATTAAAATATATCATGTCATGATTTAGGTCTACTTAAAGTGTGCAATTAAAAGTTATTTCACAAGAACATTTATCCCTCGAGGCTTATTTCCATGGCCTAATGGGCATCTTTTATCTGTATTTTTTAAAAAAACGCACACTTTACAAAAAAAATCTAATTACCTAGGTTGCTTTAAATGTATGCAAGAACATTTACAAATTAGATTTTTAAAATAATAATTTTATGTGGGAAATCTGATGAATACTCCACCAACATTTTCTTGAAACTGGTTCACTCCTTTACCCCCCTCACATTCAAGAATCAATGAATGGAAAATAAGTATCATGAATATAAATAGTCTATATTTATATTCGGAGTGTCTAGTTGGCGGGGTTCAAAGGAGAAACGTGGCGTGATGCGCAGTTATTATTACCTTTTAAAAGCTTAAAAGATGGAATCGGTTTTTATATGTTAACTGTAATGGTTTTGGTTTATAGGTCCATAAATTAGCAGCAATTATTAATATAATGACAAGCAACATGACAGGAGTGTGTTCATTACCAGGAATCCATGTGTGACCATGTTGGGTGGGTACAGGAGACCCTGTCTAGACAATAGAACATATAGTAGGGTATCAAGAACAAAGGAAAGACAAAAAAATGGCACGAGATAATGGAATTTGATGGGTCTGTAGAATTCAGGCTAAATCCAATCCCCAAAGAAGTGGCCTGTCAAAAATATACAGAAAACCCGCACCTTTTAAGTTCAAATAGAAAAAGTTTTTCTTTTGTTAGATCCTAGAGCGTTACCAAGAAAGGAAAATGATTGAATGGATGTACACTAAAAAATGAACAATATTACTAATTAATATAACAATACTTGTTATCGTGTATTCTGGAATTTGCGTTCTACTTTCTTTACTTTAAAAGGGAAATCCTGCCACCTAGTGATTATCTCCGTCTGTCTACTTTAAGTACCTTGATAAAGTTGGGATCCATATGTGTCTCTTCTGTGAACCGATTAGTACAGGTGAAGCATTGGGCAGCTACAAATCGCATTTATTTAATATACTTTTCCTTGTTGCCAGTAGGATTATCCAGTAGGTTCACTGCTGGACCTAAAGGAAACATAAGGTGAACGAGCTTTACGGATCGACGTCCCCTAGCAACTACGCGTTTGTTTTAAGGAATGGACATGTGCGAAAAGGTAAACTCCTTAGCTGTAGATTTTTTTAACATGTTGTCAGCACTACCAATGGGGTTTCATAAAAATATATATGCAATATATATTGGCCATTAAATTTAGGAACACGGGAAAATCGATGTCCTTCGTCGAAACTCTGGAATTAAAAGGGCCATCGATAACACTCAACTGTATCTAGCAAATCAGTGAGTAACACTGTCCCCAAGTCTCATTAAATTTTAAACCCTATTTACAACGTATGCTTGAATCTTTGCTTATGTTGTTTTTTGATTTAGAAAAATGGTTACGATCCCCAATCTGTCAAAATTCCGAATGGTTCGATACCTATGGCTGAATAACAACATGGTGGGTATTTATGGGTCATTTAACCCAAGTTACTTAACCTAAGGTACTTAACTACTGGGAAAAGTTTATATCTCATCTGTACGTGAAATGCAATTAAAATGAGTAAAAAAAATACGCATTACCTCATGACCATTACTTGCAATCAGAAGATGGGTGGGTGTATAAGAAACTATGAATTATTTAAAATGAATCAATTTTTATATTATGGAAAGGTGATTTTTATGTATAAATATATGCCAAACTGATTTTGGTGAACTTTTCAGATAACAAAGATTTCCTCCCTGCCTACCAGCTGTTGCTTGACCGAACTTTATCTTCAAAATAATAAAATCACCTCAATTTCAGGTACACATTCATGGTATACCCTAATATATCACAATATCAGTATCATACAATGATTCTTAATTATGTTGGTCATGAAACAGAGATGACAATATTAACTGGTTGGTTTTTGGTATGGAAAAAGTACTATACTATACACCTCCAAGCAGGGACAGATGAGCGGACAAGGGAGTCTCTCAGCAAGGGGGGTCAATGG
>JAODKF010000147.1:17071603-17107599 GCA_026779585.1 Mormyrus proboscirostris | reverse complement strand
ACTAACTACCTGGGAGAACTGAAAACAAGGCCTGGATTTGGAATCGAGGTCCAGAGTTGAAGAGCCCTGTTGTAGAGTAAGCTGTCCATGAAGGGCAGCCACCTGTAGCAGCATTCAAGGACCTGCAGATGTGCTGAGGCTGGGTTTGAACTAGTGACTTTCAGATTGCAGGCAGACAGGATTAGCCCACTCAGCCACATGCTGCCCCAGCAGTGTTCTATTGCATTTCTGTATGATTTAGGGAAATAGACTATTAGTAATTCATCTACAGTGGAACCTTGGAGCTCAAACACCTTTTAGCTCAACCAAATTGGACATTCATGTGTGTGTTAGTTTTACATTAATTGTTAATGCTTTTTATCATTAAGTAGATTAAATTGGCAGTCATCTGGGGGTCTGGAGCAGATTAAATTCATATACATTATTTCTTATAGGGATATTCGACTTGCACCTTGACCAAAATCAAACTCAGCCAACAGTACAATTAATTAGTTTGTTTTGACTCTTAGGCAACTTGGTAAACAAGGAAAATGCCCGCATTCTTCCAGGCGCAACAGGATGTGAAACAGTGCTCCACTCCCTACTGTTTGGAGTCCGTTTATCTAGAGCGCTCCGTCAACCGGCTGTCCCACCAGTCAGCCCCACACCACAGCCTCAGATGCAACCCACAGAAGGCAGCAGCCTCTAAAATGGATTTAAGGAGGAACCCAGGACACAGGGCAAGATTAAACAAGGAACTCTCTCTGCCACAGTGGCTCATGTCCTTTCAGAAATATTTAAAGTAATCACTATCCTGCCTCTCCCTTATAACATATTTGCTTACAGCAGTGTCAATAAAATTAAAGACAAAACACAGCCATGTACTTCTTAAACGATGCACAATAATTATGTCTAATAATTATGTTTAATACAGTACTTCATTAAATTGGTTCTTCAAAGTCACAGATTACTCAAAACACAGTACTCTACACTAAAGCAGTAGTCTAGAGCAGTGTTTACTGAACCTGCTTTTCGGGGACAATCCACATTTTTCCTTAAAAAAGTCTGGCACAGTGCTGGGGGGGGGGGGGGGAAGCAAAAACGTGGGCCGTATGGGGTCCCCAAGGACCAAGTTCAGAAATACTAATGTAGCAAAAACGGGAGCACAGAGCAATCTGACTGTGAGCTGCACCCTTCCACCACAGATCATAAAACCCCATAAAAGGCTCATTTAAAAGCCAGTTTTTCAGAAGAGCAGAACATTTATTAAACAGACAAAACAAGAAGAAGAGTTGATTACATAAGACTGAATTAACTGAAGAAATAACAGTAATAAGATCATTCTTTAAAAGAAATACCCTTTGACTCTAAAGACACAGACTTTCAGTGCTTTATTTTACTTTGGTAAACAAACATTTCATACAGTGCAGGACACTGAAGTTCCTTTTCTAAAACATGAAAAAAAAGTCAGAGAGGTCATGGGTCAAAGGTCATGAAGAGAAAGCCGTAAGTCATAGCTCTGTCTTCAGCAGTTTCTTGGCCTTCTTCATGTTGTTGAGCACTAATTAAGAAGATGAGAGTAAAACAAAAAAAGAACATAAAATATCTGCTACATGTTTCGTTTATCTTTTGTTGTCTTTAAATGGTATTAAATAGTGTTTTTACAGCCATGTTCAGAATTTTAGGTCTGTGTATAAACAGAAAGGAAATCAGTCTGGTGATACTTACAGAGCTCCAAATCAGAAGGCTCGTATGCGTACATGCGATTCGAGTATCTGCCTGTGATATCTGCCCTGACGGTAAGGGATGGGTCTGGAGAGAGTGCACGCGACAGAAATTATTTTAGAAAAGGAATACTGATTTATCAAGGTTACTTGAAATGCAGTCTGCTTTTAGCAAAATCATTTTGTCACCATTTCACATAACCCAAAATGGTTTACTATACAGTTTCACTGGACATTGTCATGGCAACAAAAGACAGGTTGCTTACCCACAAAAAGGATTCTAGGAACATACTGGCCATCAGGAGAGAGGTGCTTGTCGGTAGTTTCATACTGATATAAGAATTAAAATCCTTATTAATGAAACGGTTTCATGTATAATTCTATTAATCATATTAAGTTCATTCCATTTGGAATTTGTTATATGTTCATTTTTGAAACACTAAAACTTCCAGTAAGTCTCATTCATACGTATTCCTTACATATTTTTCATACTTTTCATGAACTGTGTGCATTACAACATACCATGAGGTTCAACAGGATGAAGTCCTCATCAGCTATCTTCTGGATCTCCTTGCTATTCGCAAAGACCTTCTTCAAAGCTAAATGCAAACAACCAACACGAAGCGTTTTATTTAATAACAGCATTCAAAAATTCGCAGGCTATAAAATGATGAACTTGGAAATATATAGTCATGATATTCATCATGATTTACATCCTGAAAATATTATAATCCCATCCAACAATTAAGCCCGCTGTGCCTTGGATTGCAATGATGATAATAGTCTTTGCTTGCTTATATGTTTAACTAGATTCAACAGATTGCTACTGAAAAAAATTGTTATTGCTGTATTTGCCTTGTGACAGAAGGGCCCATCTCTGTGGACTATAGACAACACTGACAAGACAATGCTGTACTACATCAGCAAAATAGCTAATGGGACTCATTCAATATGCTATAAGGGTTTGTTATGGTACCTCACCCTGGCTATGAGGACAATCTTCTAGATGAAGGATGACCATCAGGGGCTTGTTGCTTCAATGACAAAGGCACATATGGTTAATATATTATCAGAGCATGGTCATAAAAGTATCTCACATTTCGGTAGCTATTTAAAAAAAAAGTTTACCTTGATTTGGCTCTGTACAAAGCCTCCTCGTAAGTCTGAGTCCAAATAAGTTCATCACCCCACCCTGGAGAGGAATGAGAAAGAGCACATCACTACATGGTGGAAGGTCAAGCCAGAATTTCGGCCTGCTCGACTCCATTGTGTCATTGGAGTGGCGGCAACCTGGCCGGAGCATCAACGATGGGGGGGTCACTGGCGGGGAAGACTCGTACCCCTGGACAGGGTCTGGGGGACCCGCTTGGGCTTCTTGGTTACAGGCTTCTCTGGTTTTCCCAGTGAGGAGGAGATGGTCACCAGGACCAAGAGCACAGACAGCAGCATCCTAATCATTCTTGCAACTTTCTAAAACAAAGAAACAAATGCATTGATAGCTGTCACATACAGTATATGCGTGGCTTCTGAAAGCGGCCCAAGACAACCTCCGCAGTAGGAAGAGCACATGACACACTGGTATCATGAAGGACACACACGTGAAGTCCACACAGAAAGAGCAAATGCAAAATAAATGATCAAAAGGCAAAAATCATGACAGTTCTAAGAGAAGGTGAGGAACAGAGAATAAGTGAAACTTGATATTGTATTAAAGCCTCTGTGTTTCTCTCCTGCGCCAGTTACCTTGTTCTTTATTCAGGTGCTTGCTCCAAGTCGCAGTGAACTCCACTACTCACTACTCACCTTGTGCCTGATTTATACATCTCCTGGCCACACCCCCCCCTCCATACTGGAATGTGAGAGTAAAAACTGTTCTGCTCCTTTAAATTTCTAAGCACAGACCACCAGAGAAAACACTGGGCTAAATTTGTGTTTGAGTCATGTACATCAATCTATTTACATTAGTGTCATACAGTATTAATAAACTGGAGGATCTGATATCGTCTTTTGAAGATACAGTAACTCTTGATAAGATTTAATTTGTGTGCTGTGTTGGCTCCAGTCCAAGGACAGGTAAGCATAAAGGGAGCTTCTGATTCGTCACAAAGATGATTAGTCTTTTCATCATTGGCTGACCTCAGATTCATCAATTCGATTTTTTTTTCATTTGCAGATATTTCAAACATGATTGTAGTTCAGTTTTCAACATGGAAACAGAATAACGATATCAGACCAACTAGGAAAAACCTTAATTTATCAGAATTAATATAAAAGATAAAATAAGATTTCTGTCTGTTAATTATTTTTTTTACATTTCTTGGAAAGTGATCCACAAAGGTACAAATAAGTGCAAATATACTGCCATGAATAATCTCATCACCACATGCATGTCAGATAACGGGCAGCTCTCCCACCGGGATGGGCGGTCAGTGTAAATGCAGGGACACGGTGAAAATGGGCAGCCCAGGGGCCAAGGAGGTCATTCAAGCAGAGAAAATGATTCTCACAGTCACACATTTCATGAGAGTCACTCTACCGTGGTCCCAAGCTGAGCAGTGTGCTGATTAGAATGGTTTTGCACAAACTGATTTCCAGATACTTGTGAGCATCTACTTCTTTGGTCATACATCTATTGAAATCAATTCAAATTCATTGTAAATCTATTCAAATTCATTCATATCTGTACAGGCAAGTTATGAAGGCCTAGATCTTAGACATAGTGAATATCATTCTACGGCATTCAGTAAAGTAATTTATAAACGTATGACCTTAAAGATAATTTTTAATCACATGTTGATAAAAGCTAAAATATTTGTTCTATTAGCAGCATTTCATTTCTGCTTGTTTAGTTGTGCCATAAGTCAATATGCCGAAAGCTTTCAGCAATGCAGAAAGTGGCTATAGCAAGTCACTTAGCAGCCGGAGCCCCGTGGGCTTCCTGTCCCGTCACCATGGAGATGTGAGCAAACATGCCGCTGGTTCATTTTCACTTACTTGGGGTGATCTGGTTAGTACATGGGTGGATTTATTTACAGAGCCATGAACAAGGTCAACACCCTTTTACTATGCTGCTGGCTTCCCTGTTAACCCAGAAAACAATAACACTTACAATGCAAATTAATGCAGCCTGAACTGGGAGTTTTTCAAACAGGAAGTTTCTAAAAAAAAAAAAAAAAAAAAAAAATTATGGTTTTTGTATCTCTTAACATTAGTTTAATGAAGGTGTTCTTTGGATTACTTCATGGTGCACTGAATAACAAATGGCGAGATTTGTATCTTTGACAGTGTAATGCAAAGCTACAGCTGAATTTGGCTCAGAGATGCAGTGGGAAGCCTTGCAGGGGATATGAATTTAAGACCATCAAGGAGCTCCTGCAGAACGAGCACATGTCTCTGCACCCCACCATCTGTTTTAACATTGCAGCACATGCCTGGATTCTATATCCCCCTCCCCCCGACCTGGAAGAAGGAATAATATTGTAATTCCGAAAAAGAAACACCTTGTCAATCCCAGAGTATCAGGTGGAGGGATGGAGTGACCAGAACCAGAACCTTCTGTTGTTTTGGGCTCAGTAACTGTGTTTTTTTTGCATTTGTTACAAGTCACAAATTGCATGAATTCATTTTAAAATTTTCTTTATTATTTTTATTTGTAATAATGATAATAATTATTTAATAAAATAAATAAATATACAATAATACTAATAATAATCATAATAATTATTATTATTGTTGTTGTTGTTATTATTATTATTATTATCTGGGACTCAATAAAGTGCAAGATTCTTGTTTTAAATTATTTTAAGTCTATAAAATCCATTGTATAGCAGAATGGATGCTCCTCCTCCTTGTCAGCTACGTTAGTTGTACACTTTTGACTCCATACTTTTGAAGTACTACTTTATCACAAAAACTGAATAAAATCGCACCCAAGCTAATACAAATCTTCCCAATCACTGGGGTCCCTGGCCGGTGAGATGTATAGGAAGGCGGGGGCGGGGTGTGCAGCCAGTTCATTCCCATGGGGGACCATCCATCATACTCTGCTGTAAGTCCCTGGGTTCCTGGGGGGTGACAGTGGAGTCAGCATTGCTGGAATGCTGAGGTGTCCTTGGCACTGGTCCCTTCTTCTTTCTCAGGGCTGAGCTGGCCAAGAACAAGGTCAATATTTGCTTCTGCGGAAACAAGACGTCTCGAAGGGCCCCTCCCATTTGTGTGCAGGAGAGGCCACCGGGGTCAGGGCCCCTCCCTGGGCAACAGGATCTTAGGGGGAGGATCCTGTACAGCAGGTGCCCGGGGTTCTAGCAGTTTCTGTACATCCACCCACATTATTAACTGCTCATAAAACACGGTGAGGGCTTCCCGATTGGCTGAAAGTTGGATCAGAACTTTCAAAGCTTCAGCAAGGACCTGAAAAGTAAGCACTTTCCCACTGACATCCAAATGACGTCTCCTGTAAAAATCAGACCTGGTTTCATTTGCTCCTGACCGGTGTCCGGCGTTTGAATCCCATTACGGAGTTTACATGTTCCGCCAATATTCTGCCAATTTCCTTCCACAATCCCAATGCATGCATTTAGGTAAACAGGTGTCTGTGAGTTGCCCACATTGTGTGATTGTGTGTGGGCACATGCATGTGTGTGTGTTCCCCTGTCTTATATGATAAACTGCCTGGAATAGGCTCCAAGCCCCTACACAACCCACAGCAGTATAAGCATTTGAAAGATGGATGGATGAGGCTCTCTGATATGCAATTCCACCTCAGACATGAACGGGACCCCAGACAATCCACATTTTTGCTCCCTTCCAGCTCCTGGTGCTACTGAATAGAGCTATAACCACGAAGAGAGGAGGCAGATGAAACTAAGAGTGTATTCATTATTTATATGGGGTCAGATGAAATCAGCATTCTTGTACTTTCATTCTTCATCATATTATAGTTATTTGTTCTCAACCTACACTTAGTGGGCTGTGTATAAGGTACACCTGCTGCTCAAAGAGCCTGCTTCACCAGACAGTATGGTTACATCTGAATACATAGAGCACTTAGACTGGGTCAAAAGGTTCACTTGCTGTTTGGCTAAGCCATGTTTCCAGCGTTTACGGTCAATAGTGCAATAAATAAAAAGTATCCCATGAGTGGAGGTTCTGTGGGTCACAAACATGAGGGGTCAGGGAAGTATGACCAGACTCCTTAAAGTTAACATGAAAGCCACAAGTGCAAAAGTAACAGCTGATTGGCACAGTGGCGTACAGAATGGCTTCTTCAGACGCACCAGTCCACCCTCAAAGACGGTTCTGGAAAAACACAGTGGGTTATGCCTACAGCACTGGGTAGACGTACCTAATGTAAAGTAGCCACTGAGTGTATGCGTAATTTATAAAGTATTTATAAATAAGTATAAGTGTCTAAAACATTATTTAATAATAATTAAGATTAGACTTGCTCATAAAACCATCAACCTCATTTCCGAAACCCAGGGGAGTTTTTAGCTATTGAAAAAATCTGAGGTAAGTTAAATTTACCTGGGGCTTGGCTTTTTTTGAAGGAAGACAATTGACATCAGGGCTAAATTATGTCAGGGCTCGGCTTAAAATTCTCTGAGCTATAATCCCAAGTGATCATATAAACCTCTGTATCATTACCGCAAGAGTGTCCATTTAATGTCAATTTAATAAATCAAAAAACAGTAGTTTATTTTTAAATGTGTGTAGAAGCTGTATGTTGTGTTCCTTCAGGTTTGCCACATTTTAAAAATATATCAAGTTTTAGCGAAAAATATTAGGTTGTACATTACAGAAGCTGTTGTGATAATGACAGAAATCATAAAAATCTTAATTTAAAATACATATATTATTTCAGAGTTTCAAGTAACTGAGAATGACTGTTAATGACTGTTAATGAGCATGACTTAAGCAATTTTTAAAAATGCTAAAATGTATTGGCTTTCTTAATGGTTTTGAAGTCCCGGTTGTTTTGGGAAATGTTAAATTTTCTATAAATGATTTTAAATTTACCCTTACAAACACTTCAGACCTGGTTATTAATAGCTAAAAATGAAACTTGATGTCTTTTTAAATACTTCATGTTTGAAATCTTCGAAACAAAGATTTTGTGAGAATCACCATGCTATGCTGTTTTGGAATGCCAAAATCCAGCAAGACGTTATGTAAAAATATAAATGCGCATCTCTCAATCATTAAGCTTTGCTTTTAGACATCCAGTGCTCATCAAACCAACTTAGGCTGAATCAAACAACAACCATTTCCACATAATTTGTTCCATCCTGGCTGCAGACAGGGGCAAAACACCCTATGTGGTTTGGCAGCATGTTCGCTTGCCATTTGAAGTGCGTTATCACAAACATTTGTTCACTGCCATCAGAATAAATATTGTCATGAAAATGAATCAGTGGATTTCATGTGCTTCTCTTCAGTTCGAATTCAGCCCCTTACCAATGCAATGAGCCAACATATCCAGGTTGAGCATAACCCTGTACTCAATGAGTGGTTAGAGTTAGGAGTAGCTAGATTCTCATGCACTCAGGTTGTACTGGACACTTTTCTTGCATCTCTAAAGAAGTAAATTGAAATATCACACAATGCTTCGGTATTGTTTAATAGTATGGGTGGAGAACACAAATCAAAACTGAATTATAATGTAAAAAGACAAACAGATCAGACACAAGATTTAAAAATAGTCTTTAATCAATCAATCGACATTTATTGACATAAAAAACTTGCAGGCCAACAAAGAGTTGCATGTAAATGGGTGTCTATGCTGCAGTGTACAACCCACAACTTGATACAAATCAAACGGCATGTGTGTGACATCAAAATCCTACTTGCAGATACATACAAAAAAAGGAATCTGGGAAAAATGAAATACAGTCCCACATGAGACAAGAATGCTGATGTTTTCACAGAAAACAATTGACTAGTTTCCCAGACAGGCATGGATACCTGGGCATAACTAGGTAAACACTGCCTGGATCCACAAAGCCATATTGAAGTGTTACATGCTTGCATCAAAGCTGGCCTATTAAAAAAAAAATACTAAGCATTATCTGATATACAAAACTGTTAAAACTGACACATATATTTACCATTTAAAAACTTTAAGTAGGCAGAACAGTGGTTTCAATACACTATTGGTCTTTCCAGCCCATTGCAATACTAGCTTCTTAGCGTTCAGTGTTTTTAGCTTATACTTTGGGTCTACTGTATACCTTAAAGACATTATCGCATATCTCTAACAGAAAAGGTGAGCTTAATTAGAATCTGTACAGTTTTTTCTGTTCTGTGCTGATGACAGTTTAACACCTAGAAGGTGAAAAGTCTGATGTTCCATAAAAGGAATTATGGATGGAATGACAGTGGTGTCATAAATGATGTGCCAACGATCACATACCAATGGGCAGATCTTCCTCTTGTATTGTGTCCACTTTCCCACAATTCATTTGGCACATTTGCACATTACCAAACAGAAAAAAAAACAGATCTTACATATCACTGTTATGTCGGCAAGCTAGCTGAAAACCTCTCAGACCACGCCCCGGAATCCTAAAGCCACATCAGTACTGCATACTGAACTTGAGCACTGACGGCAGTACTGACATCCACATTTGAAGTCCGCAGCTGAGTTTTTCCCAAATTGACCGTCCAGCTGTCTTGTTCAAATACACGGTCAGGATGAGAATGAGATGAGAGTGTTTCTAGTTTAAATACATTGTTTTCAACGTGAGGAAGAGTCCCTCAGAGCCAAAGCAGCTTGACACTGAAGTCTGCTCTGCTGGTCCCACACCTAGCAAGCCCTCCTGGCCTTCACAACCCTGAAGATTTGGTATCACAACCAGGACCTCTCATTTTCTTAACCCTTAGTAATGAAATAAGTCCAAATATTACAGAAATAATGGTCGCCATTATACAAACATCTCAATCGAGGCTGTTGTGCTCGATCAGGATCAAAAATTGCGAGACAGTAACACTTTAAAAATAAGATACAGATGGACATCACTCCATTCTGCAATAGTGGTTAGCAAGTATAGCAATCTTTAACCAGATATTTTTGCTGAAATCAACTCAAATTTCAGGCTTTAGGTCATTCTTCTTTAGGCAGGGATTGGAAAAACAACAAAATAAAGACCAAGGTACTACACTCCAAGAAATCGGACGGGAAAACCAGTAAAATGAAATGTTTTTTCCCGATGATTTGAAATGTATACACGCGTCGATTGACGCATGTCTGGAGTGGTGTTTGTCCATCATCTTCTTGCTCAAAAAAGTTAAAATGGAAAATAGGAGCAGGGGGCCCGAAACTAGCTAAATAAGTTCTTCCCCCTGGTCGAGATGCCTGCAGCCATGCTGGCTGCGCGTGGAGGGGCCTTCAGGGCAGCGGCGGCCCGTTCACACCGGGGTGGTAGAAAGCGCAGTTGCTCTCATATCGACAGCTTCCTTTCATCATGAAGTGGCGGCAGACAGGCCTCTTGGACATGTCTGCAAGAAAGGATTAGATTAGTATCACACCTGCAGCAATGTTACTTCTCCGTAGGCCGAACAGACCGACATGCATCGTCTTGAAAATGAATAATACCTCCTCCCCGTCCTCCTCGCCCCCGGAAGCCGGAGTCCTGCTGAGGGCCGCCTCCTCGTCCACCTTGGCCTCGGAACCCTGAGTCCTGCTGGGGGCCGCCGCCGCGTCCGCCTCGCCCGCGGAATCCGGAATCGCCTCCGCGGCCTCCCCTGCCACGATGGAAGTGGCCCCCTCCGCCTCCTCGGTGGGGGCCTCCCCTCATTGGCTCCTCCCCCCAGTAGCCCCCACCATCTCCGCCGCGCCCCTGAGGAGGTGGCGGGCCCATCGTCCTGGGGCCCCCACCGCCGGGGGGGAAGGGGGGCCCATGCCCGTGTGGGGGCGGTGGCGGCGGGTGGGGAAACCGGCCGCCGGCCGGCGGGTTATTTGGGGGGTAGCCTCCGTTCATGGGCGCAGACATGTTCCTGTTCATGTTCATGTTGGCGTTCATGTTCATGCCCATGCCCATGCCCATGCCAGGGCCATGACCAAGCAAGCCTGTGCTCACTGGCAACAGCGAGGTGCAACACAGACAAAACACATACAGAGGTGGGGGGAGAAAAGAAACATTCAGTTTGCATCACATTAACGTACCAGAATGCACCAGCATGACATGGTTCTTCCTGAATTTCTATGAAGCATCTATCAAATAGCAATAGAAGCCTCAATATGATAACTCTTATTTGTTCACAGCAGAAATTTTGCTCCTCTATAAGAGAAAAAACACTGTCAGAGTTGATGAGTCTGATATGGCATTTTTTTAAACATCTTATAAGACAGGGCAGGGGGCACAGGGGCGCGTACCTGGGGGTGGCGCAGCGGCAGGGGCCTGGGGCTGGCTCTGCTGCAGGGAGCTGAGAAGCTGCTTTATCTTGTCCGAGAAGTCGGGCTGTTTGATCAGGTCCTCGGCCGACTGGTTGCTCGGCGCGCCCTGAAAGCGAGGAGAGGCACGGTCAGCCGGAGCTCGCTGTCAGCACGACAACACGACCCGCAAACTGCATCTCTCGGGATAAAGGCATTGACAGAAATAGGCAAAAAAAAACCTCTGGAGAAACGCACCCAGCCTTCAGTAGAAACTAGAAAAGGTGGGATCAAGATTTCTGATTGCTTCGTCCCACCTCCTCTGGTTGCTAAGACCCACCTCCTTTAATCTGACAGGTCGTCTCTCTGAACCAATCATTCTTCATGCTGTCCTCAGAACATACTGCTCTAAGTGAAACTCCCATGAGCGAAAATGTGAGCTAAGAAACTAAGGTGACGAATGACAGTAGCGCTTATTCTCCGATATACAGGACCCCCCCCCCCCCCTCACCATGATGGACGTGAGCAGCTCCTGCACGTTGACAGCCGACGGCCCCTGCTGCTGGGAGCCCAGCGCCCCGCTCCCCAGGTTGCCCATGAGGTTGGCCAAGACGGGCGGCAGCTTGGAGCCCTCGGCAGCTCCGGCATGGTAGTTACCCGACCCGGACGCGTCTGCGGCCTCCAGGAAGGGTTCCTCCACCGAGCCAGAGTCCTGTGGAAGGCATTCCGGTGAGGAGCTGCACTCAGACGAAGGAAGACTACAAACCAGAGTGGCTTACGGACCAACCTCGTCCAGGGGTATGATGCGGGGTGGCACCGGCTCGTATGGCTCTGGATCTGGCTCCTGTGGACTGTCTGGGACGCTGGGGAAATCGGTAGGGAAACGTTTACGGCACGGCGACACACTCGATTATGCAGCCTTGACACATTGTCACGGACATTACAAAGCTGCTGCGTCTGCTCACTGCCCTCCTATACAATCAGGAGGAGACAAACCCATTTAGACAGATCAGAGGTATAATAATTAGTAAGTTTATCGCTGTTGAAATTTTCGTCATTATCGATGACCGATATATTTTTTTCTTAATATCGGAACAGAAACCGATGTGGGTGATGATTACCTCCTAACATGTCCTGAATGTGTGTAGCAAACATGTCATATAATTCAGGGAGTGAGACATCAGCACCGACTTGGGAGACAAGTCATGAATCAGCTGACAAATTCTGCCGTCCTCAACTTTGGAAAACGACTGATTGCCCAGTCATCTCCATCCTTTTTGGAGCCGATACCTCTAAATAGAGACTGAAGTGTAAATATTCAGTAGGAATATCAAACAAGATTGACACCGATCGGTCCCATGCCGAGGTCTTTGATTTTTAATGAGCATCAGGCAAAGCCGATACGCTAACCGATATCACGTGTCCCTAGCATTGACCATCGCGTAGTGTGGATGTCGTGCGAGTGGCAGTAGGCCGTCAGTGGCCTGGCCGCGCAGCTCAGACGGGGTTACCTTTCTTTACTCAGGAAGATCTCCTGCAGAATGCCCATCTCGCGGTCTTTCTGGGTGTGTCTCTCGCTGCTGCTCGCGCCGGGGGTGACCAGGCAGCCGGTGTAGGTGAGCGGCCTGGGGGGCGTCCACGCTACCATCTCTTCCATGGCGTCATGCGAGAGGCGGCGGGAGGCTTCGAACGCGTGCCTGTCCATCATCAGCTCCCGCCGCGCCGCCTCTCCGAAATCCTTCACCTTATTGACGTTTACTGACAGGCGCAGGAGAAAGTGAGCGGGTGTTATGATTACACGGACCGATCAGTGTCCGGAGCGGGTCACCCTAAAGCCCCAGTTACCCAGCACTCAAGAAAACCAACAAGCGAACTGCGTGTACCTCAAACTGAGGAACTGTCCTTATAATTCACCCAAATACATACAGTGCTGTGCAAAGGTCTTAGGCTGCTCACCTCTCTCAGTCTCATCAAGGTCAAAGTAGAAGTACTCCTTCAGGTGCGGCTCCTCCGCCCAGCGCACGCTCTTCCTCTTCTTCCCTTTCTTCGTCAGGACCTCCTCCTCTCCACGAGGCTCAGACAGAGCATTAGGCTTCTCCTCTGCGAGGGTTTACAAGCTTTAGTGAGCACAACAATATTCCAGAAAGCGTACAAAATCTCTTTTTGTGAGACAGACAGTCTCCCTTGTATGAATAAAGATGAATTGTCTCTCTCCGGGCATTGACAGCTCTTACTAAGCATTTATTCAAACTCCCTGTGGATAAACAACCGATACATTTTTTTTATTAGCTACATAAATCATCCGTCATTAAAACACCAATTTACTTAAACCGCCAGTCCCTACAGAATTACTAATCTTTTCTTTTAAACATGCCAGACAGGAGAGTACCTGTTCTGATGATACACCTACAGATGCACACTGCAGTGACAGATGGCACTTTGCAGTATTAAAATGCAATGTGAGCGCAAAGACCCGCTGAGTGGACATCCCACAGGGGAGCGATGCTGGCCTGCTTACCGCAGTCCATGACCTCAGTGTCGTCACAGGGCACCGGAGTTCCTGGCTGTTCCAGGTCCGGGGGGTCATGAGGGGGCGTCTGGGAGGCGGGCCGGTCAGGCGACGACTGCTTGTTCTGGGATGATGGACACAGGGTCTTGCTGTCCAGTGGACAGGACTGTTACACAAACAGAACCCAGAGATATTAGTAGATAGAAAGATGTAATAGATATCAAGACTTGAACCTGCTACATTTACATTGTACTATGAGGGGGCTGATTCACGGGTGGGGGGAGGCACCTTGTTGGACGTGGGAGAGAGAACCTTCTTCTTCTTTTTGATCTTAAAACCAGGAACGGGGGCAGAGTTGAGAGCATCCAGGAAGCCCGTACACTCCATAGCTGAAGACAAGTGATTGTAATGCGCACTTAATGGGTTATACAATGAAGTTTAAATCTGGTCAAACTCAACTAATCTCATCTACAGTTATCTAAAGCAAAACACACATATATATAATATCGCCGCTAGCCAATGAGAAACATGTATCTCTAAAAATCTGTTATTTTAGGAGGTTGAAACAAATGCATTTTCTCCGAAACTTCATACAAAATAAACCCAAAACAACAACATGAGACACCCTTATCACCGTAAATACAAACCTATCTTTACACAGCCATCAGTGAATGGCTGTGTATATACATATACATATTTCTTAAATACGTGACTTCATAAAAATTCTTTCCATTTGTCGATTAGATGTCAAACACTATCAATAGACAGAAGAGAATGGGCAAATTCCACCTCATGTAAAGAATCACAGTGGACATATGCAGAGATAAAGCACATTAGAAAGATCAGTACTGCGCATTCATAATGCCTTTATAATGCATTTGTCGAATGCATGTAAGTATAGCTTAACATCCTAACATACCAGTAATACCAAACATTACATGATTATACAATTATAACGTTCGCTATTGATGTATATTATGGCTGTCTTGTCTTGTTCATTGAAAATATGAATGCAATGCTTTGCAATATGTCAAGGTATAATTACATGCTGCTTATGTATGTTCTATGAATGCAAAATAAATGCATTATGAAAACACAGTTAATAAAGCATTACCAAAGGATCAGTAAATATCAGTAACACATGATTCTCACGTTGTGCTGGGATGATCTTGACTTTTATCTCTTTAGTGGAGTTGGGCATAGTGTTGAGAGGTTTGTACTTCTTCTCCGCTAGGGGGACATCTGCCTGTGAGGTACTGTGAATGACAGATTTTGAAAGTCACTAATGCTGCTTGTCCACTAGGTGGCACCTAAAACTGAATTACAGTTAAATACAAATGCTTAGAGAAGAGCTCTATAACTGGACTGATATAAGTCTGTACTGATGTAAGAATTTCATACACATATCTTTCTTGAGCAGATTTTTATTGTCTACTGCTGATAACATTTTTCCAGGTGATTATACAAATGAGAGGCTACTTACCTAGGCCTCTTGAGCACAACAGGTTTAATGCTGTACTTGTCTCCTAGCTGGAGCACAGGAGGGGGTTTTTTGGCCGGTAATGGGCCTGGGGTGTCAACTTCCAAGCCTGAAGGTAACAGACAGAGATTATAGCCAGCGCCCCCAGAACACATGAGCGACACTTCTATTTCTGACACAACAGAATCTAAAAACATTAACTATGACAATCTGACTATCATTCCTTGTGCATTTTTATTGGTTGTGAGATCCTGGATAGGTTTATTTGTGAGGGACTTGGCAGAAGCCCAGCACAAACCTGTAGATCTGAACTTGGCATGACTGGGGGCATGTGCTTTGGGCTTCTCCCTCTTCTTCTCCTCTTCTGGAACCTTCCCAATATCAGCCTTCGCCTCCCCACCTCGGGATTTCCCCTCCTCTTTCTTCCTCTTCTTATCTAAGAGCAGTGAAGCTCTGTTACTCACCACCACCCGCACAGTGCCGCCTTAAAACGAGACCTCAAGCCACAAGCAGCTCATGACCAAAAAATATAGTAGGGTGACGGGGAGGGTGAGAGGTCAAGACACTGTATTTACCTGATGGGGAAGTTCCACTGGAAGCCCCCACACTCTGGGAGCGGATTACTGCCATCCATCCGTCCACCAAGACCGTAGCCAACTTCCTGAGCTCTGAAGGAGATGAGTCAGTCACCATTAGTGCACTCTGCCCACACTGTCGCGCCTCGCTGAATCGGGGAGGCATCAAACACGCGCCTGACTCACCTTCCGTTTCGCCGCTCTTACTCAGCTGCTTGACCAATTTAGCTGTGTTGTTCTGTAAGAGACGCCGGAAGCCGCATGCTTTAACACAGGGGTGCGGACAAACTGGGCGGCTCATTGACACCAAATATGCGTGCTATTTGGGACCTTTTTACTTTTCTTAATCACGGCCCGCTACTCTTAGCATGAAAATGAATAATTATGTGAGCTGTAGCGAAGGACCAGGATCGTTCTGTAAGCACCCAGGGTCACGCTTAGGTCACGAGGAGAGTGGCACCTGTTTGAGATGGTCGACCGTGAGAGGCAGCTTTTGCAACGTGAGCAGGATCAGCTGCAGCAAGGGGGTGTTGGTAGTCGATTTCGAGTAGGTCAGCCACCCATTCAGAAGCTTGTACCCCCCCACTCGGATAAACCTGAGATGACATGAAGAAAATGCAACAGTTTTAACAGGTAGGAGGAGGAATGCAAACACCACTAAGCTCACGCAACATCTAATCAAATCACTTTGTATATTGTTTGACACCTAGTACACACAAATGAATGAAAAACTTGCGCGCAAAGGCTCACAGTAGCAGCAATTAGGTAAACATAACAAAGATGAGACAATAGTGTATACAGAAAGTGGAAATACACAGCATTGGATTAATAAAGTGAGCAAACTGGAACAGTAAATATAACGAATACAACAAACAACCATATGACTATGAGAATGGAAGGTGGATATGAATGCCAGGTTGATTGAATCTAATCAAATCTCACTATGCCTGGAGAGCTATGTGTGATTTGCATTAGGCTACACAGATGTTCTACTTTGTAAAGATGGGACTTTATAAAAACTGACAGAACAACTTATACAAATCCGTAGCTGATCTAACCTGTTTTTGAAAACGAGCTAAATATAATGTATGACCTTGAACAAGGCCATTAACCCCAAAAGGGGGGCTGGATAAATGACTAACCCTGTGATCAGACTTCAAGTTTCATTCTCACCTGTACGTATACATACAGTAGGGTGCCGGTCAAATGTCTGGACACGTCTACTGTAAATCATTTATTTTTCAAGAAAACAACGACCCTAAGCACACATGGAGGTTATGCAGTAGGTATTATCTTATGAACAAGGAATGAGGTGGAGAGCTGTGACAGATGAGCTGCCCCTGACCTAAATCCTATAGAGCTGGAACGGATTGAAAAGCAAGAGCAAGGTAGTCAACTTGTGCTAAGAGCTTATCGAAACTCCTTCAGGACTGTCGGAGAAGCATTCCAGGAAAGCTGAGTGAAAAAATGCTAATAATCTACAATGCCGTCATCAAACCAAAAGGGGACTATTGTGAAGAGTCTAAAATGAGAGAGTTTTGAGATGCTGAACACTTCTCTCGGTTGTTGCATTATTTGATATGCATTGCTTCTTTGCTTCAAGGCAAATGCAATAAAAGCAGGTGTGTCCAGACTTTTGTTTTCCGAAAACTAAAGAATTCCTATGTACTTGTACTCATAGTTACACAAATGACAAATAACGTATCATGTCATCATTTCCTTTCACTATAACATGTACAACATGTTTGCTTAGGTAATAAAGACATAATAAAGAAGAAGAAAGAAAACAGGAAGAAAATGTGCACTCACCTGTTAAGAATATCATGAGATTTAGTCTGCAGTAAGATATTGAGGTACATACACCGACTGACCATCTTCTGAGATGCTTTCATCAAGCTGTAAATGAATAATTTCAACACTCTTAGATATGCATGTTTTATGTAGACACCTGAAAAATAATTCTAGAATTTCTTCGGGCCTTTCTGGAACTCTCATTGGCGTTGCTGTGTACACTACCCAGAAGTCTTTGCAGCACAGCTGTCATGGTTACCCATAGGAAAGTCAAACAGCTACGGGGTGGTGGGGGGGGGGGGGTTCAGCGGCCTGCCCTACCCAAATATCTTGGTGACTCCTTCCAGGCTTCGTAACTCCCCATCTTTCCCCAAGAAATTCTCAACCTCCTTTAATACTTCTCTGGGATCCACAGGGGCCATTCCTGAGGAAGGAGGAGACAGAGGAAAAATTACACAACAGTTACAAAAATGACCAAACTCCCTGATTCTCTCAGTATTGATACTGATATGCAAAAGCACCCTATAGAACAGGACATCAGCTCTGGACAATTATACAAAATCGCAGAATATTTAAGTGTTTGACTTATAAGGGTTAGTATTCATACCATGAAATTACACAGAATTTCAGAGGATTATCAAAAATAAATGGGCACAGCCATAAATGTCTGTCATGGTTTCCTAGCTAGCAGTTATCACATGATACATGGTAATTTCTCTTTTGATCTTCAGGTTCCTTCTATCGACCTTCATGTGTTCCATGACTGAGCAGATCCGTATTATAT
Organism: Mormyrus proboscirostris; assembly: GCA_026779585.1. NCBI lineage: Eukaryota > Metazoa > Chordata > Actinopteri > Osteoglossiformes > Mormyridae > Mormyrus > Mormyrus proboscirostris. The sequence continues at coordinate 17,089,387 of JAODKF010000147.1, read as the reverse complement.
ATATCAAAAGAACATCAGAGTTAGATAGTGGAATCCAACTTTAAAGCAACTGCCAGAATAAATTTTATGTACTTTATGACACTGTGACACGTTTCTTTATTTTTCAGGACACTCTCAGTTTCAGATATAATTCTGAATTAATGTTCCAGAATAACTACTATTTTGCACCATAATTTACAACGATTATCTTCATTTGGAGATGTCACTCAATATCATTTCGATTTAGACTTCACTTGCATCAGTTTCTTCACCAACTGGGTTAGATGCAAGGAAAAATATGTTACTCTGAAAACATCCAGTAATTGGCTGTGGAAAATAAAACTGGCTAATACCAATAATTAGCTTTTGTGTTTGAAAGTAGATGAATTCCTAGAACTGGATGAATTGGGATCAACCAACTTCCATACATATTATACATATAAATGCTATTTCAAATAGCATTATGGTACCGAACATGTGAAAATCTTACTTGTGAAGAACTGCAAAAAAGAAGGCAAGTTATATATGTATATATAACTTTGTATACAAATTTAATTTTCCCCAAAGTTATAGATCCAAATTTTGCAAGAACTCGTCAGCAAGCAATTAGCAATGGAAATAAAGTAAACTCTATCCCAAAAAGGATAAAATGGATCTCTAATAACATCCTGCTGACAATTATGTTATACATAAAAACAATTCAAATCGCCCCAGTAACTACTTCAAGAAAATCACAAACCAATAAGTTAATGGAAGTAGCTTAAATAAACAAACTTGTAATTTGTCTTGATATTGCAAATAGTTTCATAAATTTTATTTGTACAAAGGCGTTGCAATGTTTTTAAACCCGATACCACCCTCTACAGGTACAGACTATATTTCAGAAAAGAAAGCACTTCTTGTCATCTTGTTCCATTCAGTGAAATGTATAATTAATTCTAGGATCTTGTTGAAGCCTCTTCTATTACATTAAAATAAGTGGAAGAATTTTTTTAATTATTCAAATTTTCATCTACATTACATGGCAATAGCACATTGTATATATTGTGGATACTTACAGTGAATTAAACTGATTTAAGAGAACTGGGTTAACTGTAATGATATAATTATTGGTCGCACTGACTACTATAAGTGAAACTCATTTGCTTCATTGTATACACCACTAACACTGATTCTTGAAGACAGGGCATATTTGATTTCAATTGAGGCAGGCATTCATTGGCCACCATCATAAAAAAAGGTAATTAACCACAGATATATAACAGCATTCTTGTCAAGAATCTGTAATTCATCTTTGACTGTGCATCTATTCATCACTTATTCTTTCAAATTATTCATAAAATTTTAACTAATACAAAAAAATTACTAAAGAATTGTGTATACAAACTCCCAATGTTTATCACATTACACTTATATCAGTATATACTCTACATACTTTATTTTTCATTATATTTTTACCAGTAAAGTAATAAAATTTGCATAACATGTCATCCAAAGGAAAACAATAGAATGTCAAAAGGGGAGCATTAACCATTCTGACTTTTAAGGTGGTTCCCATTCTCCCAGAATGACATTTAACCACAATACAGTACAAAATTAAATTATTAATCATGTTCAAACTGAAAGACATTTTACAATAGTGTGAGACAATGAAAAATACTGTACAGATCTATCAATAGATTATTTTCATTTAGACACATAGGCAAAACAAGTCTGCAAATTTTTACCCAGCTGCCTGAATGCCTATAAAGCTGAATGTATACATTCAACCTTTCTGGTCTGGATTATTTGTCATGACCTTTAGTCATGGATGTCTGGTAGTCTGATGTATAAACTACCTTATAAATTCTTTCTGAAGCTTTGTTAAGTTTTACTTAACTAATAAGCACACTGCACAACTTTTTGTGTAATACACATTATTTTTGTCAAGTTCTAAACTAAAGCTTCATATTAATGCGCACAATTGCAATTCCTCTGAAAAAAACGGGCCTCGGTAAAGTAGTTTAAAACGAGGGGGAAAAGTCTGGAGGCCAAAAAAAATCAGCGTAAATCTGCTGAGTATAACCGAAGCGCAGTGGCCTCATTTGGTTTCCTGAGAGTGAGAAGGAAAGTCTTCGCCATTGTCATCAAGGCGCCTTGGTAAACATTAATAAATATTGGCTATGCTGCTTGTTAATATCCAGCATTATATAATCACAAGTGCGTAAATCTTAATCTTTTTTTTTTTTTTAACAAATCGACCCATTTTCAGTGTTCTCTTCAGCGACGCGCACAAATGGTGCCGCTATCCGCCCGTCATCTTTGTCTCCTCACGACCACCTCCTTCTCTCCCGCCCGAGATAAAACAACAGCTCGGCCGCCATCTTGTCTGTCTCACGCTTCCGAACAAATAAAACTACCGTCCCGTAATGAAAATTACACATTTCATCCGCGGCGCCACGAGTTCGCAATCTTTATCACCAGATTGCAGTTTCTGCCGTACGGCTAAGTTTTAAGTTTATTCGATTTCGGCTGGCGACGACACGGCTAACGTCGGCTAGCCAGCGGGATTGCGTGCAGATAAATAATAGCTGGCATTCTACCCCCACTTCTCTATTCGCTATAGAGGAATCCATAGGCTCGTCGGTAAAAGTAGCATTTTATATTTATATTGTACTGTCCATGGATCTGGCGGGGGAAAGATTCAGAGATTTGACGAAAAAATATATATTATGCCAAGTCCTACCTTAATGTGAGGCAATCTTTATGGGGAGATTGCTTATATTTTTATATATATATTCACACACTCAGACACACACATATATATATAGCCAGGATGCTAGTTAATGCCTATTTACTGTTTGGTAACTCGTCTCACACACAAAGACGCCGAGGTTTTTTACACTCCAAGCGACTAGCCCCCGACGTCTTTATCGTGTGAGCTCATAAATAACTTTAACCGATGGCCACAATAGCCCTTATTAATCTAGACTGCAAAATGCACAGCGACTGGCTAACTAGCTACACTTATCAAGCCAATATTGCAGGTTAGCTACCTCGCTATGTTTCATAGCAATTCCATTTTAAACAAATTGTGGCCGGTGCATAATTTAAATGTCTTTGAAAAATCGACACTTACTATCAGTATCTCCTTTCAGCGCCTCTGGTAAAATGGTTTGTGCTTAAAAGCAACAAATCAGTTGATACAACAGCCTAATTAAATAAGCTCATGATTAGTTAACCAGCTAGCTCAAATATATAGGACTTCAAATTGGCGTTTTGGCCATTTATGGGCGGGCTTTTGATAGAGGCAAAGCTTTTTCCCTCGGGAACAAAAGGTGGAGACAAAAAAAACATCAATCGTCCGTTAATTGATAGAGCAAAAAAATCAGGTCGTTTTTGTCATTTCTCTTCAAAATCCTCGACGATCAATCTTCACAGGAAGGGATGAGACCTGCAATCGAGTGGGGAAAAATAAGTACAAATTAGAGACTAATGCACTGATAATACATACAGACCGACAGAATGTCATGTGGGTATGTTTCTTTGATGGGAACGCTTATTATTTTCAAATGCGCAATGATATATTTTTTTTTCCTGCAGTACTGAGGATGAACTCTAGCACCATACTCACCTCTACACAAATCCTGGAATGAGGCTGCGAAGGAGGGCGATCTGCTTATATAGTCCGTGACGCGTTTGACGTCCCACACGTGGGATTTCTGGGACTTGCGGAGTAACTGTTCCTGCTGCGCTCCTATTTAATGGCGCCCGGAACTAATGGCGTCCTGGTGTATTACTCTTCAGGTTTCACAGTCGATCGTATGGTCCACATTACTGTTATATACACTATTTATATTATTCTTTAATATATTTTAATATACTCACCCATCCACCAGTCTTGTCACCATTTATACTGGATAGGATCACGACTTATTTTTTATTTTAATAAACGTTAAACTAGTTCTTATCTTCAGTAGCATAATGTATGCGTACAGTATGTCATTATTACGGTTTGTTGCACCATTGTGTGTTTTCTTCCACTGTTAACTGGTATCTCGAGCCATCTTAGCGCAGCGTTTCATTAAATTTGCTGGTCAGTTGGTCAGTAACTGAAATCATATCAGTTGAGTCCACCTTAAATGCGGTTCTTAATTCCGCGTGTTGCATGACATGATTGGTCAAAAGCAGTGCATTCTCGCAGTTCAGAAAAAAACCTTAATGAGGCGAATGAAATCTTAACTACATGTAGGTGAGAACAAGAAGTTAAAACAATTACAATGTAGGAGGCATTGGAGTGTCATTTATTTAACACCATAAATGGGCAGGTGGGGGTTTCATGGTATCTCGGTTGCCTTACGCATCCAGGATTGGGGGTCTCCACTGGGCTTTTCCCTTTTCTCCCACAGCCCAAAGACATGTGTATGTACCTTGTGTTGTACTGATGTGCATGTATGCCAGTACTGTGCTGCCTGGGATGAGCTCCAGGTGACTGAACAGGATACCTGGTTAGAAGATACCTGGAAAAATTATTGTACCATAAATCTACCCCTATTGCAGAGAAGGTCTTCCAGAAACGAATCTGAAACTGACAGATTTGAAGTTGTAGTCATAGTCAGCATTGTCAATAATTTGTTGAAGGTGCTTTTTAAAAAATTTTGAGGTTGTTGAAGCCCTGAATTCTTACCACAGTTTTAATTTCTCAAATTATCAGAAAAGTAAAAACAGCTGAGGTACAGTACGCTATAAATGCTAAAACTAAAAGTTCCTTGTTTTTGTGGTCAAAGTAACCCATGGTTTTCCCCTGCCTTACATTATTTTGCATATGTCACCCTAAAATGAAAAGTGAGGTCAATATTAACTCAAAAGGGGTGTGTGTTTTTGGACCTGTGCAATCTTGACTAAACATCTCTGAATTAATTCAAAATGAGTTCAAGCATTTAGGTATGGTTTTATTCTCTTGATTTGAGTGGGACCTCTTAGATCAAGTTCTTTTGGTAATTTGTAAATCCACAGATGTTATAGAGGTGCAATATAAAAAGTTAATGATACTACACAAAGTACATTTTCATTATTTAGGCGACAGCGAATTTGACTCTTTAATTATCGTTACGTAATACTCTAGTTGGGAAGGTACAGTGATGCAGTGAATAACATCATGGCTTCTCATCTTTCTGGGTAAGAGCTCATATCTTGTACTGGGTGTATGTTAAATTTGCATGTTCTTGTGCTTATGTAGGTTGCACATAGGTGAACATATGAACCGGTGAATCTAAATTGTCCAAAATTTGTGAGTGTTGACTAACATCCCATGCCGGGTGTCACCTGTCTTGTGTTCTGTGTTTCTTGGGAAATACCAAAGCTCACCATGACCCTGTTCTAAATAAAAACAATATGGACAACATGGAGGGTAATAGTCTAGTATTGTTCTGTATTTCTACACTGAATGACTTATGTGCAAAAAATACATGCACTGGCCACTTTATTAGGTACACCTTGCTAGCCCCAGATTGGACCCTTTATTGCCTTCAGAACTACCTTATTTCTTCATGGCATAGATTCGGCAAGTTGTCTGGAGCATTCCTCCGAAAACTCTGGTCCATGCTGACATAATAGCATCACACATTTGCTTCAGATTGCTCAGCTGCACCTTCATGATCTTCATGATACGAATCTGCCAATCTCCCGTTCCACCACATCCCATAGGTGCTCTATTGGGTTGAGATCCGTTGACTGTGGAGGCCATTTGAGTACAGTGAACTCATTGTCATGTTCAAGAAATCAGTTTGACATGAGTGTTGTGCGTTATCTTGCTGGGAGTAGCCATTAGATGCTCGGAATACTATGGTCGTAAAAGGGATGGACATGGTCGGCAACAATTTTAGCAAACATATTTTAGCAAAATTAAGTTATCACTGTGTCTCTTAGACTTTGTTTTATCTTGTGAAAAATGCCTTAGTTCAGCTATGTTCAGTTTTGAGGAAAACATTATCCTTTACCTAAATACTACCCCTACTGTAAAAAAAAAAAAAAACCGAAGCCCTTTTTCTCAGCATGAGCAGTTACTCTGCTTTGCCATTGTGGGGCAGTATAGGCACAGGCAGTATTCTCATTACATAACAATCTACATCAATTTTATAAATATTACTTTATCATTGTATTCATGTCTATGTTTATTGTGCATTTTTGATCATGAATGAACTTTACACATGTACTGGCATGTTTAAAAATTGTTAAAACTTTTCAGTAGGCAAAACTTGTAATCGTTGTTAACCTAGTAGAGACTGTACTACCTTATCCATACCCGTAATGGCGGACTGTTTGAAATGTATTCATTAAGGCTTTATGTCAGTAATACTTAATGAATAATTCTATAAGAACTGCGTATATTATGGGTTGTATATTCTATGAACACTTGTAGTTGTATCGTAGTCTCCTGTAAGCTGGTTTACCCGCCACTTTCACTTACGTGTAACTTTAATCCACCTACATGCATCATGGAAATGTCTTAATTCTTTACATGGTTGTTGCAACATATGGACAGAAGACATTTTGCAATAAGACTCTTCATTTTTAAACTCGTTCAAAACTTACTTCGTCAATAAGCCTTCACTCTAGCACATTAGATTCTTCACATTGTACTGCAATATGACAAACACCAAGGTGTATTCAGGTTAGCCAGTATTTCCGATACATTCAATACATACTCCAATCCCTGAATTCTGTCTCCATTTAGAAATTATATTATATATTATTAAAAAGGTACTTGAAAGAAATCACAAGAATGGATTTATACTGCACATGATTCATGTAGATTTCAGTTATATCCATTGATAAGCAGCAAGGGCAGAATAAATGCTAAATATATTTCTTTACCTTAGAACACAACTTTCTTAAGGGGCCTTTCAGTTATAAACTCTAGGTAACTTATTTGGACATGCTGGTGGGATACAACTATACGGATATTGATAGAGTACTCTGTAAGTAAGGGTGCATATATAATTTGTTAAATGGGACTGAATTAATAATCAAATTTCAGTGCATTCATTGGCAAACGTTTTAATGTTAAACAACCGCTGGACAAAAACACAAAGGATGATTTGGGATGGAAATGTTTCTAAATCAAAATCGTTTAACACCATATAACTGCATAATCACTCTAACCTCAACAAAAAATAAATATTTAACATAGCTTGTCATTTCACCCACCCAGATATCCTAATTATAACACATAAAAGGCTTACAACCGGAAAGGGAAGGTGACAGAGTAAGAATATGATATCATTACTGCCGTTGTCTCCATACTGTACATATCACTATTACCACTGCCACAACCTTTTATTGCCTTGTCGCTCTTCGAATGTTGATCCAAACATAAAATAAATCACAAAATAGAGCATTTGCAAAGAAGCTGAAAGCATACAGCAATGTCTAGAAAGAATGGGTCATTTGCAGATCAAGGATGATGTCTTGGGAAGGGATGAAAGTAACTTCAAGGTTCCTGTATTCAGTTAATAAAAGAATGGACCAAGGAAAAACTTGCAAGGTACGTTTGCTCAACAGCAAAATGTCATTGCTCAAGCACCTCTCCCATGTGTGCCAACCAATGACATTAAGAGTCCAGTGAAAAAGCCCTTTGTGTGTTGGGGAATAGCTGAGCGCTGTAGTCTGGGTCCTCCCTTACTCGTTTATTCATGTCGCGTTTCACCTGAGAGAGAATCAAAAGTCTATCAGGAAATTCCCACAGCATAACATTGGGAAACCTGGACACTGATAAGCTTCCAATAGTCAGTCAGTCATCGAACATTACCTGTTCCATATATTTGTCTTGAAGGTCAGAGCTTTCTAGCTCCCCCCGAAGGCTCTCTGCGGTAGTGACTGGCTTGGCTCCCACTGACTTTGCTGCCTGACTTACGGCTTCAGCGAGAGAGACATGGAGCCCATCGCCCTGTGCCGTCTCAAAAAAAGGGAGACGCCAGCTTTGAAACAACCCAGTACAACACCTTGGGAACACTGACTTCTTTGACGAGCAATTATACGACGAATAGAAAAATCACTTGGGGGGGGGGGGGCGGAGGGGGCAGTCATTGGGATACACAGAATTCTATTATTCCGAGGGTTACCTTCCTACGTTTGGCTGGCATCCCGTGTAAATAGGCATCTGAGTGGGGGGGCTGGGCTTTTATCTTCCTCTGGGATACTATGTCCTGTCGGATAATGGGCACCCACTCCTAAAAGAGCCAGGAGGAGACGCAGAGGTATACCAGGTGTGCCGGGATGACATAATATCGAAAAGGGGCGTCTCGATGAAAAGGGAGGAGAAGCTGGAAGGAGGAATGTGAACTTGCAGAGCAGAGACGCTGCCAGATGGTCAGCGGACAGGGAGGAGTCGTACGACGACAGCAAAGCTCCGGCCCTTACAGGAGGAACCGCCGCAGCCCAGGCCTCTCCCTCTTCCGTCGTCTCGCTGACCTCTCCGCCAGCCACTCCCGGCAAAGCACCTTCCATGCCGACGGCCCCCCCGGGCCGGACGGCCGCCTCAGTCCTGCAGTCTCGCGGTGACGCCATGGCCTCCTCAGCGGTGGTGGCAGGGGTGGGGGATCGACCCTCCTCCATCTAGCCAGAAGGATGTTGCATAAGCTACAGACGGGAATTTACGCCTAAAGCCGACACAGCGGAAGGTATGCACTCACTTCCACAGGCCTGGATGCCTGCTGCATCTCACATCCCTCCCTGTCCTCTGACATATCCTGCGGAGTAGAACAAATCGGCGTGACTCGCTCGAGCGGTGAGTCTAACAGGTATTACTTGTCCGCGGGCGTACATGCTGGGAAATACCCAGCCTTGCGTGCGCATGCTTGTCCGAGGTGAAGCAAAAACCTGTGTGCGGATGACATAATGCAGGATCTGCTCTTCTGTGACTGGAATGTGCTCCAGGATGACCTGCAGCCTCATGGACATCATGCTGGTCAGCCAGTTGACCAAACTGGGGTTCACCTCCGTGGACATACTTCGCTGCATAAAGAGCAGAGAGGGGGGAGAGTCTAACAGGCTGAAGTATGATGTCATCAACACCACAGAGAGGGTAAATGTTCTCGGAGCAAGACCCAATCCACATACTATGGACTATTTCATGACCCCAACACTGAACATTTGATCATAACCACCTCTATATGACTGACTCCCTAAATGTAACCAATAAAAGCATCATTATAAAACCAGGTATAGCAGCATTTAGCAACATTTATCCAACAACCAGAAGGACTAAAGTCAAGAAAGAGGTCATAGGTAGACGGCAGAGTCTTGTCCACTAACTATGCGATGGTTGATGACATCAGTGAGCGCGGTCTGCTCCCCCCGCAGGCAGTAAAGGTTGAGGGCCAGACACTCGAACAGAACCTGGTTACACATCAACAGCAGGCGGCTCCCAAAGGAATCGTCTGCAGGGACGAGAGGGTCAACGGCAGATGGAGCAGTGAACTGGATGGGCTATCACACAATCCAACGAGATGAAGAGAGCATTCATGCAGCGATATCCTCTCTCGCATAATCGTAAAACACTCCAAGTACTGACTCAGGAACTTAGGCATGCCCCAGGAATTCCCAAGATACAGAAAACTAGCAATATGATGCAGGTTTCGATTCCTGTGATTAGGTATAAGAAGGGCGGGTGTCTTAAAATAGAAGGCTGACGAGCTAAAATTTCCCCATTAATCATTAACACCAGACTTATACCTGAACCTCACCTATGTTTTTAAATTACATCACTACAGAGATCAAAAGCTAAGAGCACAAGTGAGATGGTGCCGGTGATTGCAATACAGTGGTAATAAATAAAAGCACCAACAGAGACATACATGAAATTCCACACTCACCGTTGCATCGCAACACGTGCGTGGCAATTTGTGTGAGCTGCCGCGTGAGGAAGGACAAGTTGGTTTGGGTAATGTCCACACCTTCTAGCACCGTCGCCGAGGACTGACGAGGAAATGGGGGGTGGTTAAAGCCTGACTGGTGAAACAGAATTTAGCATGCGCTGCAGAGAGAGATGACGGCGGCACTTACAAAGGTCTCTGTGATGTACTCATCAAGCCCATTGATAAGCTCTTCGGCTGCTGCCTGCATCCGTAAAATAAGAAAATCAGTTTGCGTCTAACTTATATACAGCACCAGTGAAAAGTCTGGACACACCTACTGTAAATTAATTGCTTTGGTATCCATTAGCACACCTTGAGATGATGAGATGGAAGGCTGTAACAGATGAGCTGTCCCCCCCCCCACAATCCCCCCGCACCTAAACCCTACAGAGCTGGTTTGGGATGAGTTGGATCGACGAGTAAGAGCAAGGTAGCCAACTTCTGCCCAGAAGTTATGGAAAACCCTTCAGGACTGTTGGAGAAGCATTCCAGGTGGTTACATCTGACAGCTGCTTGAAAGAAATGCTAAGAGTCTGTAATGCTTTCATCAAAACAAAAGGGGGTTATTTTGAAGAATCTAAAATTTTAGAGAATTTTGAGATGTCGAACACTTCTTTTGGTCGTTGCGATATACGATATAGATTACTTCATTGCCTCAAGGCACTTTACTATAAGGCAAAATAGAGACAAATGCATTAAAAGCAAGTATATCCAGACTTTTGACTGGTGCTGTGTACTAATGGTAAACAGTCCATTTATAATGCCGCGTGCAGGTGAAATTTAAGAGTAGACCATGTCGTGTTATGAAAATCGCGGCGTGCGTGCAAGATCACAGTAACACCGCGGCAAGGCTCTGCTCATGTCCCGAGCGGCCAAAGAGTGGTGCTCACAGAGATGTTGGCGTCTGTGGGCTCCCTCCCATGCAGGTAGTGCTCTGTAAAGAACTGGGAAAGCTGGGGCTGAATGCGGCTCAGGGGCTGGTGCTGGCCATGTAACAGCAGCACCATGTCCATCATGGTGAAGTTCTGCCAGACCAGGGACAGCAGATCTACAAAGAAGCCTACAGAGGCGTGGGGAGACAAGCCACACAATGACACCAAAGACAGGGGATGGAATTCGAGATAGAGGTGAAAGAAAATAGCATGTTTTTTCCCCCCTATTGATAGTGGTTTCAATCTTTTTCAAGAAGATGTGACTCAGTACCATGTGGAATACACAGAGTGAGGTAGACAGATACTCGATCTGATAAACAGGTTACGTCAAACGATGAAAACAAGGGAGAAATTGTATGGAGCGCTCTCTTAAAAACTACCTGTGGCATCCCCTGTGCTGGGTGAAAATAAGTTCTCTGTCTGGGACACCCTCTGGATAAACTGGGCGATGGTTTCAGTATTGTTCTGGGAAGCCCCGAGAGAGCCCATCATGGTGGACAGCACTCCCTGAACAATGCCGGTGAAGAGCTCTGGGTTCAACGTCTCTCCTGGGGCTCCCAGGGTGGCACCAGGGACAGAGCTGGGGGTAGAATCAGAGGGGGGGGCAGGGCTGGTGCCTGGGGGCGGTGCTGGGGCAGTGCTGGCAGAAGGGGCTTGTTGACCATTGTGGGGCTGGGGGAAGACTGGCTGGCTGGCCTGGAAAAAGGAGAGAAATCAAAGGTGTGATAAAATGCTATTTAACGCTAGTCAAAAGTTTGGACGCACTAAACCGAGTGTCTCATCACATGACCCGGCCACCTGACCTATCCACAGTAGAAACGGTTTTGGAGGACTTTGACCAGAATGTGAAGGAAGTGCCACCAATGCATGCTCAGCATATATGTGGGACCTCCTTCAGGACAGCTACTGTAGAAGCATCCCCTGCAACAGTACCTGGAGCAATTGGAATTAAGGGCCTTGCTCAATGGATCCCTTTGCCGACCCAGCGATTTGAACCAGCAACCTTCTGAGTCCCAACCCACAGGAGCTGCCCTACCTCCCCAACATTCTTAAAAATATTTTTTTGTCAGTGCAGAATCCACAAACGCTACTTTATAATTTTGATGTCTTTATAATTCGAAAATGTAAAAAAAAAAAAAAAAAAAATTATTAACCTTTCTATGTGGAGGTGTCTCCAGACTTTTGACTAATGCTGTACTATATGGAAAATTTTGGAAATTGACTCATTGATACTAAGTTTGTTCATGGTCTGAGATATTTTGATTGCCAAGTTGAGTATAAGTGTCACATCCATAATACCGGGACTGCCCCAGGCTATATTTCAACATTTTATTTCCTGTTTTAGGCCTTTCATTCTCATACCAAGAGGTTTAGTATCTAAATTTGTTTGTCTGATGATCATTGGGTAATTTGGCCGCAAAATTCCAACTCAAACTATCCTCTTTGATTTTAGAATCAATCTTTCGGCAAAGTACTTGTTAGACTAAGGCAGGGGTGTCAACCTCCAGTTCTGGAGGGCAGAAGTCCCGTGTAGCTTAATTCTTTCTCTGTTCCACCACAAATTATTCAGCTCCTGAGCTATGTGGTAATTAGCACAAGGTGTTGAATCAGGTGTGCTAAATGAGGAAAAAACCAAAAATGAGCAGGGCTCCGGCCCCCCAGGACTGGAGTTTGACACCCTTGGACTAAGGCTTTGACCCATGACCCAACTTCAGTGTAATGCAGGAAACAGGATCCACACTGACCTGAATGAAGTCTGTCACTCCCTGTATGAAGGAAGGGATCCCAGGCATGGTGACAGTAATGGATGGTGGCATCCCAGAGCCCACAGAGCCGGCTGCTGCCGCCCCACCCAACACAGACCCCAGCAGCTGGGCCAGGTTCCCCTCGGCGGTCGCTGCCTGGGGTGGGGCCGAGCCGTCCGGGCCTAGGCTGGGGGCGGCTGCGTTGGCAGACGCTTGGTGCAAAGTGTCAGAGGAATTTGTTTGAGGGGGGGCAGAGGTAGTGGGGGCAGAGGTAGTGGGGGCAGAGGAGGAAGACGTGGAAAAAGAAAAGGAATGGGTTGAAGAGGCGGTGGAGGTGTGATTCGCTGGAAAGAAATAAACACGACAGAATATCAGTTTGACATCCTGAATATAAATCACACTGCACAAAAAATAAAATAAAAAAAAAATCACTTGAAGAATATTTCAGGGTTTGCTAGCAACTTAATAAAAACAAAGTGAAAGTGCACCATATCATTTAGATGCCTAAACATAACATGAAATATGTGAAATATTTAAGCCATACACCAGATTTACTGCGGTGAATCCAGCAAAAGACAAGAGAGAAAAGCATAAATAGCACTACTGAGATGTACCTACCAATGTGAACAGGCATCAGCAGCTGGCCCACCAGGCCATTGATCATCTGGAGAGAGATGAAGAAGGTGACACCGCAGCACAGTTAAGGAGGAAGACTAAATCGCATTATGCAGCACTCACCAGCAGATGGCACAAGAGCACACGAGAGGCTGTGGTCTTAAATATTAAATAGCTTCCTGTAGGTCCGGATGGCTGTGTCTTACTATATCAGAAAGCCAGCTTATCTTGGTCAAACAGCTTTAATGTGTGTTAAAGGCGAGACAGTCGCTGCAAACATTTTTAGGGACAGTGATGAAATAGGGCTGCGTCTGTCACGGTGATATTACGAAACATATGAGATCACTAAGTGACTAATCCCCCTCGCGTGTCATATGTGTACAGGCTCTCTGCATGAAATTCCCAAAATGATGTGTTACTATTATCACAGTATTACATACTGCTGCTTATATCAGTACAGTACATTTTTCAGCTGCTGATAAGAGGAATTAGGCACTACGGGAGGTCGCATTTTCATAAGCTGTCCCTACGGGGTCACTAATCAATACAACAGCATTTAATAAGACCGTATTGACCACATCAGCAAGAAACATTCAGCGAAGCTGACCAGAAGCACAGATAGCCTCAAACAGTCTCAAAAGTCCACTTCCTAAAGCATCAGCAACTTTAAGCCTGGCATAAAAACAGCAGCGTGTGTGTTCATGGCAGCGTTTTAGTCAGAGAGAGGAGCCGCCTTCCCCTTCCGGTGACTAGGGGACACTCGTATGACTCATCATTCAAGCAAAATACACACAAAAAAAAAAAAAATCCATGACCAAAAAAAAACTATTACTGAAATCAAATTAAATACGTTAGACAGACACATTTATTTTAATCCGGATTTATCTCACGGACCAACAACCGACCGACAACGCCAGTGGTACTGAAGACGCCGATATGACGGCCGGTGCAAAGGCATGCTTCAACAGTAAAGAGCACTACACCTGTACAGGCTGCTGGCCCCCAGTGGGGGGACCCGTTGCCCTTATATTGATAGTGGCTCCTCTGCTTCCGATGTTGGACTGCGTGTTCATGGGGGAGAAGGGGTGGGTTATTACTACCCTGGCTTGGGGTGCATTCGGGGGAGTCCCTCCAGCACTCACACTGGAGCCCTGGGTCGCCTGCTGCCCCCCGGAGGCGGCAGCCGCCATTGCCACGGCCTGCTGCGTGACCTGGTTCACGATCGCCTGCATGAACTCGGGCGGGAGGCCGGGGATGAGAGGAGGGGCCGTGCTCCCTGGAGAGAAGGTGAACAAGGGCGCACTCACAAATGACTTTAATGACAGGTCGTACAGCCACCGTAGTGGGCAATATGATCTTCAATAGGATCTTTAACCGGCTGCACACCAAGGCAGAGCTGCGATCAAGCAACCTTCAGCAACAAAATTCATAGCGACCTGGCTATGAGGGCTTACTGGTGCAATGCTGTGCAACACACCACAGGGGCAGTGATGCAAAAGCAGATCCCGACTCACCTGTCTGTCCAGTTCCAGCAGCTGTCTGCTGTCCTGAAGCCTGAGGTGCAGCAGAGTCTATGTACATACACGTAAAACAAAAAAAACAGGCTGGGTAAAGTGTCAAAAACATAACAATGACAAGACACACTGGTCAGGGAGTATACGCACCATCCAGGTTCATTTGCATCACCACCACCGGCTCCCTCGTCTGATGACTGATTCGAATAACCCTCGGCCCTGTCTGTCCTTGTGCTGGCTGATTGGCAGAAGTGGGCTGAGGTGGCGGGACCTGTCCATTTTCCGCTTGCTCTGATTGGCCTGTGGCAGGAGTGGGCGGGGTCTGGGCTTCAGGGGCCTGCCTGCCATTGGTGGTCATAGTCACTGTCGCTCCCATGTTCATCTGCCGGCAGATTTAACAGCACACCGAAACTTACAATGAAAATCCCTCTGCTGAGATGACTGCATTCAACGAGAACTCTCGGGATATAGATTCATTTCTATAACGCTATCAAATAAACTCGATGATGACCCACCGGGATGGGGATGTGGTGCATCCCACCAGGCAGCATCACAGGGGAGGTGTAGTGGGATATGGGCCGGATCACGTGCAGGTGGCGAGGAGGGGGGGCCAGGAGGTTGCAGCGTAGGTCGCCGAGGGCGACGAGCGCGTTGCCTAGGGGACGGAGAGCCTCCCCCACCAGGTTCAAAACGCGCTGGTCGTCTTCTCTCTCCTGTACCTGAGAAACGATCACCCAGAGACTAATGAACACCACTGCCGAAAGGAAACCGTTGCTGTCCAAGAAAAACACTTATTTCCTGAAACCCATTATTTCAGGAGTGTGGAGAAAACACATTTTCGTCACAACATAACAATGTAGTGAGACACCGTTAGCACCACAAACGGAAAGCTATTGTTACAAGGCCGTTAATGATCCATCAATACATTAAACCGTTCACTATCAGCGGGGCAAATATGTCAGTGTTAACAAGATACAAACTAATCTTGCTTTATATTCATGTTAACCTTCATGCTAGTCAGCCATCTGTCAACGTTAACATTAAAATTAGCAATATGAAGTAACCCGTACAATCATCACGAATAGAAATTAGTAATGCGCCAATAAGGAAATTTCTGGTTATTGGTGGTAAAAATTTTAACCATCAGCCTATAGCAGATTGTTGCTGTATTGGCCGATACAGTCAGTGCATCTCTAATAGAAATGGTAACTAGTACAACCATAAATATTAGTTTTATGAGGTCATCCATGTGACGTCTTTTCACTGGTCAATTAGACGTCATAATCGTCCTAAAGTGGACATATGAAGTCTGCATCAGACAGCGATGTGCCAAGTATGTAATTTAAAAATAAAAATAAAAAAAAGACATAAAGCCTGCCAGCTTACATTGTTATTGTAGTCGGAAGAGGTGGCTGCCCCCAAGATGGAGTGTGCTCTCTGAACGTAGGGCTGCAGCCTGTCCTCCACCCTCCTCAGCTCCACCAGTATATCCAACAGCTCCAAGGGGCTGGGGTGGCTATATGGTGAAAGGGAGAAACCACACATGGCCCCGTGTTTTCAGAATGAGCTCAGGTTCCATAACTCACCACGCGCAAAACAAGCTTTATAATGAATAAGTAAAAGTTTTACTTGGGTCCCGAGGAGGGGGGTCCATCAGTCTGAGTGGATGTTGAGGAAGAAGAGGGTGGAGGTGGAGTGGGGGAGGCTTCTGCGGGCTGCGCCTGGGGCGCGGTGGCGGAGGAGGAAGAGGAGGCAGGAGGAGCGGCGTCTTGTGGAGATGATGTTCCGCCGGCGTGGCCCTGCGTCACGTGTCAGGGAGGAAACACACAGAACAGAACAGCTGGTGACTGCCTGCGATATGATCCCAGCCTTCACACACAAAAGCAGAGGGAGAGGGGTTCACTTCAGACCGGAATCACAGATGCTACACCTATCACCAGATGCCATGTTCCTCAGCGGTACCTCCAGCCTGAGGATGACGGAGTCCACGTCCCTCAGCAGGTTCTCCGCCAGCAGCAGCCGCAGCCTGGGCTCGCTCTGCATCGCCTGGTCCACGTTGACGTGCACGTCCACAGAGCCGTTGCCCTGAGACAGACGGAGAGGAGGTCATCACCAGCGACTGTTGCTCCATGGGAGCCACCCTGCCCAGACCCCCGCATGCTTACAGTTGGGTTGGTGACGACGCGAGCGTTTCTCCCGCTCTCTCCCAGGCCTGACAGCACCTGCTGGACGGACATCTAAGAGAGAGGCACAGATGGAGGGAGGGAGAGACTGCCATCATTGGTCATATTTACTGACTGTTGGAACAGAACACATCACAGTAAGTTGGCACAATTAGCCCCAAGAACCCAATTAAATCTATTTGCTTTCACCCTTCTGGTAAGACGCGCAACAATAAGCATGAAGAGAGGAAAACTAATCAAAGCCAGGAATGCGAGGCAAGAAAGACTGCTCCACCTGGATCTGCTGGGGGTCCACAACGTTCACAGGTAAGTTGAAAGTCCCCAGCATGACATAGCTGTTGGCGTTACGGTCGTGTGGTGGCACATGTGGGGCACCCTGGGAAGTGGCAGAGGAGGAATGGGGAGGTGGGACCGACCCCTCTGGGCCCCCAGCTCCCGTCCCCGGCTGCGTCGTCTGCGGAGGGGCCCTCTCCACCAAGTGGATGACTTTGCCTTCCACATCTGAGAGGAAAATGAAGAGGTCACCTTGCCGTAGGGTCAGCGTAGCGGTAGGAGAATAAAAGCGATGAGTAGCCATTGCTGGCTGTCAGCTCGCGATGGCCGTGAGGAAACAATCATGGCAGGAACGAGTTATGCCGGGACCGTGCCCACTCTCTGGACGAAAGGAACAGAAGAACAGCTCCACCCAAATAGCCGAAATCCAAGTAAAACTAGCATAACAATCGAAACTGTGAAAAAGCGCAGCGCTATTCTATGGGACACAAAGTAGGAAGTTAGAAGTGTCATTTTCAAATTTATACGTGACAGTTTTTTCCCCCCCAAGTTCGGGCTATGTGCGACAATTAGTGATGCTCCGATTGATCGGCCACCGATCATGATCGGCCGATATTGGCTAAAAATAGCTTGATCGGCGAACCCCA
>JAODKF010000147.1:17058996-17071503 GCA_026779585.1 Mormyrus proboscirostris | reverse complement strand
CGGCAATCGGCAGATCATGATCTTGGTGATCGGTAATCGGTGATCGGCCCCAAAAATGCTGATCGGAGCATCTCTAGCGACAATAATAGGAATGGTTATGCTTGAGACCGGCAACATGCTTTAAGGCAAGGCGTTTTCTTCCATAGCTACATATAAGTACAGTAGGTATATTTAAATGTTGACACTGTGATGAGTTTAAAAAAAGAAAAAAAACAAACAATAGGTGTTTCTCTCGGCCCGGTGATCCATGTCGAGGGTGTTTTTGTGCTAATATTGAGTCAGTCTTTCCTATCGTGTCGATTCACACATCAGAAGGGGAGGAAAATGCTAAACGCAAAGCAAAGCATCCCACCGTAATGTTGAGGCGAGCAAGAGACACGGCAGCCCATAAGGCTGGAACGCACGCCCACGTGACAATGTCAGAAGTGATTAATAAAATATGCAGCGCTTCCATTCTGCCTACAATAACACATGGAAATGAAAAAGTGTAACCAGTGGAACATTAAAAAATTGTAGTTTGTCGACCACCTACAGAAACTTTATTGTTTAACCGGCGGCGATGCAATAATAACGGGAGAGGAGCTGTGATACTCACTGTAGTCTGTCAGTGTCTTCTCATCCTGCAATACCCTGCCCTGATAGATGAGCCTCTGCTTGTCCACAGGAATCCCAACAGACTCCGAGATGTGTTCCTTAAACTGCTTCACCGTCAGCTGACAGGAGGAAATCAATCAGTACAATGCATCATGGGAGTTTCCGTAACAAAGCCCGGACAAAGCACCCATGCTCCTGTAGTCAGGAATGAGAGATCAACTTGGACGCTCATAAACAAAACAGTAAACAATGCATCCCACGAGAGTGCAATTACAAATATTACGGATGATTGTATTTGCATTAATTATGAACAGTGGAAACTCCTGTGGCATTTTAATATTATACGCTTTCGTGCTTCCCCTACACTTGATGACAGCGATTTATATAGACCTGCAAAGCGTAATTACCTCCAGATGTAGAATGGTAAAATTTTATTCTAATTAAGTTCCTAGAATGAACAAAACCTAGCGCTCCTGTTAGAACTAGGACTGACTTAACAGATGCGATTAGCCATTACTTGATGAGAGTTTTTCTTGGGAAATTAGCGCCGCACGACATCACATTGAGATATAATCACGATATGCAAGTACTCCACGGATGTTTACTTGCGTACTATACAGGCATTCACATATGCCCATAATTTGATAAGCAGTGTTGCGATTAAAATGAGAGGCATACCGTAACACCCAAAAGTAGTGTATAAATTTGGCGTTTCATTTATTAAATTCAATTAGCGGAGCCACATACTACTGTTTCGGCAAATCATGGAAGCGATAAGCACTGAAGTGGCGGTGAAGAAAGGGGTAGCTCAGCAGCCACAACATCTTCTAAAAAAGTGGAGATATTGTGGTTAAACAAGGTAAAAGTGGTGTGGTGGTACTTTTTGCAATTTAAAGTCTGACACTTAAACAAGGATAAGCCATATTTATACATATCACTAACTCTTGGGTTTCACGATACACCGCTTATTATATTTTATTATAATACTTCTATTACTACTAATCTGTTTATCAAATTACAGCCATAAGTAAACATCAGTATAAAACTAAAAAAAAACTGGCATCCAACCAAATATTACACCCGTCACCTAAAGTCCTGTAATGCAGTGGTATTAGTTGACACTGATTTGTGTCTGCTGACATAACTCACAGTAACACTACCAACTTATCTACCAATAGAGTGTGTCAAATAAGTTCCGTTTGGCTATAGTTTATTTCAGGTAAATATTTTTTTATAGGCTCACTGCTCTTGTACTTCATGTGGTATAATACAGGAAAAGGAAATGTTTACTTCTGTAAAATATGTTGTGGGTCCATGCTATCGATCAGCTATGCCCATGTCATGCTAAACGATCTGAACTTTATTCAGTAAAATGAAAAAAGTCATAGAAACACCTACTTCTCTTCTGACCGAGTAACTTCGGCTCTGTGAGTCCAGAGTCTTCACAGTTACCTCGATATCACCAGGCTCACCCATGCCTATCCACCTAAACAAAGAAGGTGAAACAGACATAGATCTCTGTGTAATGCCATGGATTCATGTATCAAACCATTCTAAAGAAGACTGTCTTGAAATACAATTTTATTGCAGCTCACAGCCTGGTATTGTCACACTTTAGTCCCCTTGCACGTTACAGTGCCATTACTAGCAGAGTTTGTTAACTGCCCCTTAATCCAGCTTTACAGGTTGCATAAAAATGTACAGTACTACACAAAAGTCAAAGGCAGGCAAAGAAAAGGATGTTTAAATGATCAAGTGTAAAACTATGACATAGTTTGCCAAAATTTTAGCTTAACCCCAGTGCTAAACCTTGTTTGGGTAATCTATACTTCATTTATTTACTTAACAAAATTCTTGGTTATTTTTAGTATCACTGTTAATTTACATACATTCTAATGTTAAATTGTCTTTTCTTCTCAGTATACAAATTTAACACCTTTGTAGCCAAAAACATTTTCTTTGACTGCACAATCAGAACATTTTGCACAATGCTGTTAAAGTGCAATATGATAGAAACTCTGGACATTAATAAAAAGATGGAGAATTTAGTCATATAATAATCATTTATAGTACCGGTCCAAAGCCTGCTTCTAATTTTTTTTAGTTATGTTATTCACCTTATAATTGAAGGCCTCGAGGCAATTACATATCATATTGCAACGTCCAAGAGGAGTGATCAAGTCAAAATTTCAGACTCTTTAAAAATCCCCCTTTTGCTTTGATGACAGCATACTCTTGCCATTCTTTCAACCAGCTTCCAGATGTTGACTCCTGGAATGCTTCTAAAACAGTCCCGAAGGAGTTTCCATAACTTCTGGGTATGAGTCGGCTACCTTATGCGTACTCTGCAATCAAATCTACCTCTATGGGCTTTGGGTCGGGGGTGTATTGGAGGGGCAGCTCATCCGCCACAACACTGCATACCTTTCCTAGTTCACAAGTACTGACTGCATAACCTCAAGGTGCGCTTAGGCTCATTTTATTATTGAAAGACAAATGATTTTTTTTTGCAGGCGTGTCCAGACTTGTTACAGGTACAGTAAATCACTCTATAGTTGCAGTTATGCGTATTATTAAAAAGCACCAAAGGGGAACTGAACAAATATTGCGAACTTTGTGATCTCAGTTACAAAATATGGCTGAAATACTGAGTAACATATCTCATGACCGGAAAACACTATGAAAATCCTGATTTAGGTATCATGTGATCTTGACATAAGATACCTCAAAAGACTACAAAAGGTTGTGAGGCATATAATCTAAGAGTCATATCAAGGTTTCAGTCTGACGAACATTTGGAAGGAACAAACGCTGGTGACCATTGTGTTTTCCTTTTAAGTACAGAGCCATCCATGCCCTGTTAATTGTCCACCAGAACCCACACATGATGAAGCACAATGGGTTCTTTCAAAAGTTAACCTTGTGGCAGCCTTGAGATAAATTCATCCCCATCAGTAAAGCACAGGGCTGAACCACATGCTATGTCACTGATGTTTATAAATGGCAATTCAACAACAAAACGGATACAGTGGTAATTATGCCCACTTTAGTTTCATCCTTGAGGGCTACAATGTTCACTTCAAATATGAGAACTGAGATGTGTGCACCTCGCCAGACGTTATTACAGATGTTGAATCATAATCATTTCTATTAAATCAATCTACCGGACAGGAAAGTACCCACATTAAACATGTTAAAGTAAATTCCACTGTGGCTAAAATGGGGCATATGCAGCAAATGTCAATCTATATTTTGTCAATTAATATTTTGCATCCTCCTAAAGCTTATAGAAAACCCCACATTTAACTGAATGGCAATCTACCTAAAATTGTGCCTATGTATTCATATATTTAACTCAGGTGTTATTGATAAGGATTTCAGACACATGTTAAAATTTGTGTTCAAGTAACTTATACCTACCCAACTTCCAACCACTGATCATGGCCAGGATTGCAGAGGGGCTTAAAGTCTATACCAGGAAGCACAGGGTATAATCCTAGAGGACACCTTCACAATCCACTGCAGGGTACATACACACATTACATACTACGGGTATAACAACGCATACTATGAGAAGCCAGTTAGTCAAACTGTCCGTCTTTGGACTGTAGGAGGAAACTATATGACAGAGGGTGAACATGCAAACTCCACACAAACACAGAGTGGATGTAGGATTCAAAACAATGAGGTGTAAGAGCGCTGACTACCAAGCTCAATGCTGTCCTTATATAACTTGAAACAGAATGAAAATCTATATAGTAGGCCTACGTATATATTCTACTTCCAAATTACCACGTCCATTGCCTGCAACTTCAGAGGTCTGCATAAAAAGTGTGAAACTACAGATCAACAATAACTACAAATGTGCAGAGCTCTATAAAAGTACGAGAGTAACAAAGCAATGCTGTGTCCTATATTTTGACGAGGAAGGGGTTAATTTACTTTGCCCTCAACATAATCAATTATGCATACATAAATTACAAGAACTATTGACTACCTGTTACTTTTAAAACTATGCAACAACCACGACGTTGAGTGTGATTTTATTTATATTCGATAAAGTCTTCTAATAAAAGTAAGATCTTAAAAGAACGCCTTATGGGATTTTAAAGAAAAGCACCATCACCAGCTCAACCAACAGTGACACAAAGAGCTTTTATTAGCTAGAAACAGTCAGATAATTTCTGTGACGGGTTTCAAGTAGGCAGCATTCATGCAATACAGGATTTGTTATGATTTATTATTGCAGATGGCTTCGAGAACACCCAAGACAAATCAGTACCCACAACTATTAACGAGTGACAAGTTATTTTTTTTTCCTTTTAGTAATTCTTGGCTCATATTAACTGTAGTTAACCTGCATACGCACTTTGCAAATTTAATAGAACATAACTAAAACGAAGTAACCAAAAATATAGTGAACGGCCTGACTAGTAGACATTACTGTTAATGTGTCGATTAAGTCACTGAAATTAATTTTAGGGCGTATGATATCATCCTACCGCTTGTCAGTTCTACTTCAGTAACTTAAGAGTTAGCCGACTGTCTAGTGCAACTTACACTGCTAGCTAGCCGCATTAGCAATACGGCCCAGATGAACACTGTAAACCATCACATCTGAATACCGTATTACCTTCAAGCTTGCTCTTTTCGGGATAAAATTCTCACTCCGTCCGAGTCTTGGTTGGTTATTTAGCTGACAGATGTTTAAGTTAAAGTTTTAAAACAGCTGCAATTGAACCTCCTTGGTGATTTGTTATTCAGTTTTTTCCTGATGCGACAAGGACCCATGTGACGTAGCGTCTCGAATGAGCCTGTCCGTCTTAAACGCCTAGAATTTTCTGCTTCGGTTATGACAATCGTAATTGAACACATCATAAGCAACGTGGATACATGTTTTTGAATCAATTCATTCCACTGTGGTCATTGCTCCCTGATGTTTCTTTGGGGGAAAAAACACAACTGCATTGCACGAAGTTCTGTCTCCATTATGTATGAATTTGTATGCCGTTTTTAAGATGAGACTTTACTTACCATTCTCCAGGCACACTTTGTATCAAGAGACATTTTCTTATTATTTTAATTAGTGAATCCACTTGCAGTGTATTCTCTGAATCGCATTTTCATTGTTCATTTGGTCTTGGCCATGGATTTGATATGTTGCAGTTAATTATTTTCATTTTCTGATATCAAGTTCAAAAGATCGGTATAGATTTTAAATAATTTATTGACGATGAAATTGCTGCAATGATATTTCATATGACACCCAAGGACAAGTTCATAGCCATTTTATCATCCATTATCATCTTCATCCCACATCCTCCTATAGTGAGCAAGCTGAGCAGGTCAGACCACATCTCCACACATCTCTTTCCAAAGTCACAGACTCTCGCTTGTTCTAAGGGACCCCCAGATGTTCCCAAGCCAGCTGGGAGCTATAATCCCTCCAGTGTGTCCTTGGTCTTACTTGGTACTGTGGGTATCGTCTGGAACAGCTCCCTTCAGTGCCGACCAGGTGGTACCCTCATAAAAAGACCATGATTTCTCTCATTCTGAAAGTGCAGCAGACCTCTTTTGTTCTTTTGAGGTGATCACGTTGCTCTGGAGAATGAGCTGGACACAACCTTGTTCTTTTAGTCTTTACCCCCAGTTCATGGCCATAGGTGAGAATAGGGACATAGATAAACCGGAAACTGAAAGCTCCATCTGAAGTAACTCCTGCTTCCCCACTTATTATTAGGGTCAATGCCCGCAAAACTATAACCACAGACGCAGTCTGCCTATCAGTCTCACATTCTTTCTTGCTGTCGCTAATGAACAGGATCTTGTGGAAATTATAGGCCCCTTCAATGAGCCTGTAGTGGATAAAGGATTGCAAGATAGAGGGATTAGTCTTTGTGCCAGATGTCCTGCAAAGGTATTTATTTTCATGTTACAGTAGTAAAATTGCTTAAACTGTTACAACAAATTATCTAATTTAATGTCATTCCTCCAGGCAATCACCTGCTACAATTGCCTTGATTTACAATAACTAAACAAACACCATATTTGAAATTTTGTCACCCCGATTTATAAATAATCAAAAAGACAGAAGAATTGGCTTTTGAATATTTTGTGATACAAGAAAGTCTTAAAATTGTATTGACTGAAGAGGTACAGTATGAATGCGATATTAAAAGTGAATTGTAACAAGCTGGCATATTCAGTTTTTACTTTAGATTGCTATCAGTGTACTTCTTAATTAAACCTTGGACTATAGTACATAATGCATATTTTTTTAAAATATTAGCTATACTTTTATAAAGGAGACTTTAAATATAAAGGAGACTTGGGATGTGGAGCAAACCCAGCACTATTAAGAAACCCCAGGGGTGAAAGGAGGGTAACATTTCCCTAAGTTGGGAATATAAGAGTTACATCTGTGGGTGGACATCAGTAAAAACAAACTAGTTAATAATTATGAGTCTTGCCAGGCAGCTAGAGAAGAAACTCATACGGAGTAATAGGCTGCACATTCGATGCTGTTCATTTTGTTGGCAGGTACTCCTGGTTCATTATGATCACTGAAGCATGGACATTCCTTTTACACGTAGTTGGGCTATTGTTACATTCACTCACACCTTGCACCCCTCCTGAGATCCTATCCATGGGCAACATCGATGCCAGGCAGGTGAGACTTTGTCACGTTGTATCGTTTTGGGAGTTTTTTTTTTGATTTTTTGAGTTTTTTGGGATTCGTTTTAAGGTCAAATTTTTCACATCTCAAAATATAAATTTGGGAAATGAATATAGCATTTTGTTTTATATGGAAATTGTGTTTTTTTTAAAGATGGGAATAAGTAATCAAAAACAAAATGCTAGTTTTTATGGAGTAACACATGAAAAGCCCACTGTTTGTGCAGTGTGTCACAGAAGTGCCCCTTCCCTTGTTTTAATGATGATACACACATACAAACACAGACACACAGACACACACACAAATAGTACAGTCTTGGGCAGTCAAAGAAAATAATGATCTTCATGTTGGTGTAAAACCATAATATTATGTCTGTCAAAGTGTGTCAGGAGAGGTTTGGGAATGAAGTGATGTTGATCTAGCCGTCCAACTAGATATCAGTAACTTTTTGAAGAACAGAAGTAATTGTTAGTGTTTATTGTGTTACTCTTCATATGCATATTTTTTTTTTCTGAGCAAATATACACTTACACTTACTACCCAGATAAAGATCATTAAACATTTTCTTTGACTGCCTAAGACTTTTGCACAGTACTGTATATATTGAGATACATATGACATTCCAATTAAATTTCTTAATACAGTGCTTCCTTCTCTGCAGTATCTAGGCAGTTGGTATTTCATTGCAGTGGCTGGAGAGAGGGAATCAGATGTGATCAAATTCAGAGCAGTAGACAGTACCATCATTGTCCTCCAGGAGGCCGCCAATGCAAACACACTCCTTTTCAATGGATCCATTCGAGTGTAAGTGAGGGGGAAGGGCATTCAAAAGACTGCACATTGTTTGTCAGTTGGGACACCTAATATTCAGTTTTTAAAATTGTTTTCACATCATAATGTTTTTGTTATTTTAAGGCAGAATTACATTGACCATAATGACAGATTAACAATGAATGCAATGAACACTGATCAACTTAAAAATCTCCACAGGAAAAGAAACGGTAGTGTTTAGTTAATGTGTAATGGGTAACTACTTGTGTACGTAGTGATAAAGCTGGCCTTTGTATTAAAGTTCTAGGTTACTGGAGGGTAGAATGCCATAGTGTATTTATAGTAGATTGCTGGGTATTCCACTTTCTCTTGTTATCCATGTTTAGAATATAATCTTGTGAGAGTGTGTTAAAAAAAAGTAACATGCTGAAAATGAAACTGATTATCTCTTGTATCATTTTAGTGGAAACCACTGCATAAATGAAGTTTGGCCCTATCACATACGACCCGACAGAGATGACTTGGAGCGAGATGGTATGTCACATGTTCTCTCTCTGTCTCTCACGTTGTATGTGCATCTGTTTCTCTTTTTTCTGTTTCACTCTCACAAATTCATGCACACACACCAGAAGGGCACAGGCCACTCCACAGTGATACAAGTCACTTCACAGTAATACAGGCCACTCTATAGTGATAAAGGGTGCTCCATAGTGATACAGTCTACTCCATAGTTATACAGACCACTCCACAGTGATACAGGATACTCCACAATGATACAGGCCACGCTATAGTGATAAAAGCCATCCCATAGTGATACAGACAACTCTATAGTGATATAGACCACTCCATAGTGATACAGGCTACTCCAGTGTGATACAGGCCACTCCACAGTGATACAGGCCACGCCACAGTGATACAGGCTACTCCATAGTGATATAGACCATTCCACAGTGATACGGGATACTCCATAGTGATGCAAGCCACTCTATAGTGATACAGGCCACTCCACAGTGATACAGGCCACTCCATAGTGATACAGACCACTCCACAGTGATACAGACCACTCCACAATGATACAGGCTACGCTAAAGTGATAAAAGCCATCCCATAGTGATACAGACAACTCTATAGTGATATAGACCACTCCATAGTGATACAAGCTACTCCAGTGTGATACAGGCCACGCCACAGTGATACAGGCTACTCCATAGTGATATAGACCATTCCACAGTGATACGGGATACTCCATAGTGATGCAAGCCACTCTATAGTGATACAGGCCACTCCACAGTGATACAGGCCACTCCATAGTAATACAGACCACTCCACAGTGATACAGACTACTCCACAGTGATGCAGGCTACTCCATAGTGATACAGGCTACTCCATAGCGATACAGGCCACTCTACAGTGATACAGACTACTCCATAGTAATGTAGACCACTCCACAGTAATACAGGCCACTCCATAGTGATACAGGCTGCTTCACAGTGATACAGAACATTCCACAATGATGCAGGACACTCTATAGTGATATAGGTCATTCCCTTGCAATGAGGACTGGCTCAGGGTCTGTTAGAAGTTCAGTATTGTAACAGAGTTGTTGTATAGAGTCCACAATTTTTTGGGCAGCAGGGAGAATGATGTCATCAAACTTTCTGGTGATTAGTTAACCTTTCCCAAAAGTCACCAACAGAAACACGTACTATTTTTTACATTTTTAAAAGTACTTGGGGACAAATTGATTCCACTCTGTACAAGGGTTAAACTACATCATCCCAGCAGCCTGACTTTCTAAAGTCCCTTTCACTTGACAAGTGACAGTAGGGGTTTTTCATGTATAGTTGCGTTTCAACCACTTCGTCATTTTTTTTTTTTCTGCTCTCGCCAAATCCCCCCCCCCCCCCCCTTGTGGTTACCATTAGCATTCGCAGCTGGCTAGTCGGCGGACTAACTTATCGTGTTTTGTATACAGGTATCCCAGAGAGACTCAGCCCGCTGTGGAGCGGCCAGCTGGTAAACTGCTCTGAGTGCATTTTCATGCAGGAGGTGGAACAGCATACCCCCTTCAACAGAGTCTTGTTTTACGGTCAGGCAAAGTCTCTCCTTATGACTTCACCAACCACTGAATCCTCAGAGGCCGTTCCCATTGTCATTACTACTGTTTGTGAATGATGATAGTAACAACAACAGCAACGATAATGATGATGATGATGATGATGATGATGATGATGATGATGATGATGATGATGAAGATGATGATGATGATGATGAAGATGAGGATGATGTGGGGTCTCGTCACTAGTGCATTACTTTGGACAAAAGCATCTACTAAATAAATAAATATAAATGTGAATTTCTTCAACAAAGGTGTGAAACCAACCTGTGTGGCAGTATCTGCCTCCGTTCCTCCGTCTGATATGTCCGTCTTATGTGTCCAGCTCGCAATGCTTCCGTCAGCAAGGAAATAATCAAGGAATTTCGAATGAAGGTGTCCTGCCTTGGAATGAGGAAAGTTTTTGTCCTGCCACAAGAAAAAGGTTAGTTCGTCTTATAGCAGAACCTGTCAAACCTGTCAAAATATGTTCACATAGATGCATATATCAGTCACCAAAAGGTGAAGGGGGAAATGAGCCAGAAGTGTTCTTTTTCAGAATATTGTCAACTTGACGGAATGGCATAAATGATATTTTCCGATCCTGGAATATGGTAAGATGGACAAATCTTTACTTATGTGATAACACTATTTAGTCTCTCGTCGGTCTTCCCTCTTGTGACCTCTCCTCCACATTTCCCTCATTTTTATACCCGGTTGATTGATCACTGATGTATAATTACTGTAATTGTTCATTTCCTACCTGTTCATTTTTTCCAGATGTTTCACAAACAAGGAGCTAAAGGGAACATCTGTACTACGGCAGTGTATTTAAAACTCGATGCAAAGTCTCTAAGTGTAAAACGAATTGTTAAAAAATAAATGATCGATAGCTTCGAATGGCTGAATAACGCTTTTGTATCTCTGAATTTTAATAGACGGCTATTAATATTGTGCTGCCCCCCCCCTCACCCCGTTTGGCCCTCAGATCAGCCTCAGTCCACCACAGCATGAACTCCACAAGGTGTGTTGAGAATGGATGTTTTTCTGTCCATTCTCCTTCAAGTTCAAAGTACAAAGTTTTGTTTGTTATACTCAATACACTGTGCAATGAAATGCAGTATTGCCTGTTGAGCAGGGGACATAAGTATGAGAGACTACATAAATATAAAATGGAGCCACATATAAAGACATAAGACACAGGACATAAGAAAACAAGTAATAATCATGCATATTCATAGTGTGCAATTTGCATAATTCTAAGAATAAATAAATATTTACTGTAATGTAAATTATCTAAGTTGAGTAGGCAGGAATGTCAGTTGCTCAGGTCCTAAATACTGCTTTCATTAAGGATCCATATCACCTGGGGAAATAAGCACTTCCTCCTCCGTTCTATGCTGACCTTTGGGCCAGTGGTAGCATTTCCCCGACCTCAGCACAGATCATTATCGAGCTGGCTGGGATCTCTAATGATCTCACACACGCAATCCATCTCTCAGCTGTCTCCAGCCTTCAAAATCCTAAATTAACCTGCCTCTTCCCCTCATTTACACCCAGTCATGCAAAATCGAACAATGATTCATCTTGGTTTCAGAGAATGAGTAGGTATCCCTAATGTTCTACAAGAAACAAAATGCAAAAATAAACAATCCTACACTGTCTGTCCGGTACAGGGTCACAGGGTCACGGGGAAGAGGCACAAACCTGTCCCAGGGGGCAACTGGTGGAATCCTGTGAGGCAACACATTATTATTATTATTATTATTATTATTATTATTATTATTATTATTATTATTATTACCTTACCTGACCTGACCAAGATAAGTGATAGAATATTATTACTAGTCGTAATAGTAGTGGCACGAAAAAGAAGATAAACAGTAGAATTTAATGAAAGAGAACTCATACACATATTGTTTTTATTTTTGTCTTGAGCTATGCTGAATGTATACGGCACAAATATAAACAGCATCAAAAAGAACAAGACCGTGGGGGTGGTGGCGCCCACAAGAGGCAAAATCCCGTTCGCTGGGGGAAAACCCCTCCGCTCAACGCTGGCAAACCCGGGAATCTAAAAACAGATGTTCCACGGTCGCGGCTGTCACCTCGTCAGTCTGCTGGCTGCGGCGCCATGAGGAAAGGGGGCAGTGGAAGGTGTGTGTCTCACCTAGACAGGACTCCAGCCGTGGCAGAGATGGGTGAAAAATGCAGAGAGGGGACTGTAGCCTGCAGTCTGGCGAGTCATGTCATGTTTAGGTACTCACTCCTGTACTCCAGGAAGTAGCATTTTATATATATATATATATATATATATATATATACAAACAAACATCCATCCATCCAACCATCCATTTACGCTACCCACTCT
>JAODKF010000147.1:16983715-17046863 GCA_026779585.1 Mormyrus proboscirostris | reverse complement strand
TGAGTGACTGGTGTGTGAGTGAATGGTGTGTGAGTGACTGGTGTGTGAGTGAATGGTGTGTGAGTGTGCCCTGCGATGGATTGGTGCCCCGTCCTGGGTTGTTCCTTGCCTGGCACCCATAGGCTCCAGACGCCCCACAACCCTAAATAGGATAAGCAGTCACGGAAGATGGATGGATTATTAATAATTATTTTTGTTGTTATCGTTGTTACTGAAAAATATACTCTGTTTCATTGCATTTAACTGCACCACTGACTACCAGTTGCAGTTACTTGCAGTTGCAGTTACTTGCAGTTAACCTTGAGCTCATCCATTCTCATTCTCAGAATGCAACAAAGGTACCTGAGATGCAAGAGAGGCAGCAGGGTAGGTTCTGCATAGGTCTCAGTCAACAGCATGTGGCTGTTTAGTGCTAAAAAGAAACATAAAGCTAGATGTTAAAAAACATAAAGCTAAACAATGTTATTAGAATATGAGGCTAACTAAGAGGCTCTCATTAACGGAGCACACTGGCCACAGACTGGTTATAATTTCACAAGGACACCAGTAATGAAAAAAGCTTCTTTTTAATTTGTAAGATTTTTAAATGATTACATCTGTAGAATAGAAACAAGTAAACGGCCTTTTCCCTTTTACAGCAGATGCAGTGATCGCGCCAACCGGTGCAACATGCACATCAACTACTGCAAATAATGCATCAACTACTGCGACAAGTATGTGAGATTGTTTCTCTAAGCTAGAATGGAAGTCTATGAACAACATCAAAGAGAGCAGATGTCAATGGACTACATGATGTACAGAAGGGAAAAGAGCGTGAATTTACATTCAAAATCATGGTTTGTTACATTTCAGTAAGGAGGGAATGATCTGGTAGATAATAATCAGGTATTTGGGGGTGGGGTGAGGTGAGGTAATCATGTCTCCATTAGTGCGTAGGATTATGTGCCAGTCAGAAAGGATGGAGCTGAAACTCTGCAGCCTTAAAAATGAAAGTTAAGGACTATGGGCAGACGTCCAAGCTGCAAGTTGTAATGTCACACAACAAAGAGGAACACTGAGTTTGCTTTTTTTTAAGAAGAACATTCTGCTTGCATTTTAGGACGGCACATCTGGCATATTCAACTAACTTATGGTAAGTGAATCTCCAGCTCTCGAGGGACAGCCTTTTCATATATGTATTTTTTATCTATCACTTCTTTTTACAGAAGTCTATTATGTAATCATACCTGCCTTGTGAGGTTAGTGATGAAGTTGGTTGTCCACCACAGGGCAGGGGCTAATTGCATGGATACTGTATTGAGTTGCAACTTTCATTCACTGAACAGATAGCAAGGTTTCTGCAAGATGACTCAGATGGTAATTGCATCTTGAGAGAAATGACATGAAGTTTCCACGGAACATCCTGGATAACTTCAGTAATAGAAACTTCAAAACGTTGTATTCAGAAATGAGAAGGCAGCATCTTGGGGTTACTCTTTTTATTTGGAATACCTCAATGTAGGTGCAGCAAGCAGTACATCGCTTACATTGATCTATCTCAGCCCACCCGTAACCTATTTTATTTACATAGCAGACACATTTTTCCAAAGCGACATATGTTTTTGCCGAAATCAGGGTCGGACAGTCTCTGGAACAACTGGCGGTTAAGGGCCATACTCAAGGCTTCAATAGTGAAAATACTCTGTTGGTCATAAGATTTGAACCTGCGACCTTCAGATCACAGCAACACCATCCCCAGGTCAATTATTACATCCACATATAATCAAAACGCATTAATTATTCTCTGATTAAATTTTGATAGGATGGTTACTCTCCTAGGTATTGCTTGACATTAGTAAATCTAATTAAGCAAATTATGGCTACATTTACCATTTAACTGTTTAAATATCTCATGACGAATAATCATATTGACCATTTAAGACCCAAACATTAACTAATTACTCCATTTTTCCCAAAATATCTCTTCATGAGCGTGATCGAGTGATTTTCTTGACTGCTATTTGGAGCAGAAAAGTTTGTGTGCAGTCTGAAAGACAGCCGGTGTTTAAAGTAACTTAGTGGCAAGCCGCGTGTATGGTCATGGCCTCCAGATCCGGAACTTAGAACAGCTGTGAGAAGCTGATTGGTCTAAAGAGGATCCATCGCACAGAAGGCACGCATGCAACAAAGAGGGGCACCGGAACACAGCTGCACGACTTTTTGGAGACTGAACAGAGACCGCATGATCATTACCTCACACCTTCCTATCCACCCCCAACCTTATGGGCATGTATGGGAAGCCAGTGTGTGACTCACAGTGTAACCTAACCAGCTCTGTCAGAGGGATGTAGCAATATGAAACTGGGGTAAGCAGGGGAAATGTCAGTTCCCTGGTTTTTGTATTTCTTTGCGGGGGCTTTTATAGCAAAAGAGTATGTAGAATGCATGGCTTATACCTTTTTGTAACCTTTGTAAAGGTGCATAATCGCCAGTTTTCACATCCCCTGCAACATACTTCCATATCTCACTTTCAGGCACTGCAGTGCAGCTATCAGTAACTGTTGGGTCATGAGTACAGCTCCCTCTGAGGGCTCGCAAACCTCACTGCAGAGGTCCATGCAAAGGGCAGTGATTTTCCAAGAAAAACAAACTCATGTAAAAATAAGAATTTACAAGACTATTATTTGTAGCATTGGCAAATGACATCTAGTAACGGAAATAAGCAACTATCATTGTCAAAGTCAAAGTATGTGCTATTGTCAGCCGTAGATATATGAGGCACGGAGTCATACTGGGCTGAAATGGTCATAGTGCAAATAAAAAGTAAAACATGAATAAAGAAATAAGGTAAATAATGTAATAAATAAGTAGAACATAAATGGCAACACATATGAACATAATATAGACATGACATTTTAAGATGTGACGTTAAGAGAGAGAGACGCAGTTACACCATCTGACCGGTGGGGAAAGACTGTGCAAATTGACAAGTGTTCTAAACAGGGCAGCTCAGCCCATTATTGTGTCAGTGTGGTGTTACTCCCAGGAAAATGACACAATTAAATGAATGAACCTGATTTATTGCTAGTTACACTGACAATGGATCCCTGATGGGATTTTTGAATAACGCATATGTAACCACAAGGTCGCCGGTTCAAACCCAGCCTCAGCATGTCTGTGGGTCCTTGAGCAAGACCCTTAACCCCCAGCTCCCTGGGCGCCCCAACAGGTGGCTGCCCTTCACAGACAGCTTGCTTACAAAGAGCAAGTTTAGGGAGGAGTAAAAGACAATTTCCCCATGGGGATTAATAAAGTGATTGTGATTATTATTATTATTATTATTATTATTATTATTATTATTATTATTATTATGTTGTTACACGTGGCTTCTCTTTATTGCTCTGATATGCAAACACACATATGCACACACCTGACCTGTTAGTTTCTTGTATAATTAATTGAAAGTTACGGTAATAAAAGCAAAGTGAGATGTTACTGCGCAGTTACTTTTATTAATGAATTAATTTCCCATAACATTGCCCACAAACCTGAGAGAATTAGATGAGCTGATGTACCGAGATAAATTTTGCCCAGCGGAAAAAAAAAAGTGAGCATAAAGGTGGTCGACAGTTCTTTCGCATTACACCAGCCCCACCCCACCCCATAGTTCCCCCTCCCCCATGATTCTTGTTGACTTTTACCTCCAGACAGCCTTGAGAAAGGGTGGATTCAGGACCTGCAAATACACGACTCCACCACCTCGGTCTCCCTCCACAACGGCTCGGTCACCCTGGACACCGGAGGGCTCTACTACTTCTACGCTCTTACCACATTCCATCCGTGCAACAATAATAAGAAGAAAGCGGTGCTGGTGAGGAACGAGATCCCAGGGAAGAAAAAGCTGGAGCTGAGCGAAGTGTCGATTGAAGGCAGCATGTCTTTGAGTAAGCTAATTAGCTGCGAGAAAGGAGACAGTCTGATGCTCGAGGTGAATCCCGTAGAATGTTTACGATTTAGCCCTCATAAGACATACTGGGGTCTGTTCCTGCTATCTTAATATTTCTAGAGACGGGGGTATTAACTTATCATCGACGGGTGGAAGGGGCTCTCACTCTACGTGACGGTTGTTTTCTGAAAACACGGGCATATTCCAACGCTGGCGTATTTTAAACAGTTCCGTTGAAACTTAAGACAAAAGCAGTGAAACTATGCACAGTTTTGACTAAACTCCACACCATTCTTACAAAAAAGGAGATGTGGGGTTATTTTTATAATTACGTGTTTTAAACTTGCGTGAAATGAAAACCCTTCATGTGTGTTGTTGGAAAGGATGTGGATTGCATGTAACATGGGTTGAGTTCAGTATTATCATTTAAATCTGACTATTTTGAATGTAATACATAAGTAGGCTTTTTAAATGTTTACGATTGTGATGTTGTCATTTTTATATTTGCTATATAATTTCAATGCCATTTATTTAATTTGCAGTGACTGTAAATAAAACCCATTCATGCATACCTGTACATCTTTCATGACCGGTTATCCAGTTCAGGGAATATGGTGAATCATATCTTATGAATAAGCACTGCGTGCCAGGAAGGAGACATTCCTGATAGGACACCTGTCCATTGCACGGCATAGATATCTAAAGACAAAATCATGCACCAAAGGCAATTTAGACGCACCGATGGGGCATGTTCATGGAGAGCACGCGGAAACCAGGCTATCCAGTGTAATCCTAAGTAAACAGTGGGTGAATATGGAAACCGCCCACACACGGAGTCAAGAGCAGTACTGGACTGGAGTTAAAAATCCACCCTGGAGTATGAAGTCATTCACGGTGGGTGCCAGGAAGGATGGGGGGGGGTCACGATAGATTTTACTGAGGGGAAGAGGACCCCCAAGATGACGTGCAGAGCGATGCATTCTGCCAGCCGGGGCAGAGGGGGGAGATGTCCCACACAATAAATTTTGCTGGCCTACATGTCCACCGGGAAAATACCCACCATGCCAGATGGCCAGTGCAGCCCTGGTCAGCAGCGTAAATAGCAACGTTTTTACTCTATTTCCTTATTACATTCTTACTTAAATGATTTACCTAAAATGATTCCCTTAGCAAATGACCACTAAAACAAACAGTAAGAAACAACACAGTGGTGGGACCCAGCTAGTCTAACGGTTCCATACTTCAGGTTCACTGGTTTAATTTATGACTGGGATATGGCTCTGTACCACTGGGTAAGATAGCTGACATGCAAGAAGCTGCACACTTTATAAATATATAAAATGCATAATACCACGGCCATATTCGGTATGAGTGAGCTCTGTCACGACAATGTAAATGCAGTTTCTTGAGTGTGGCGTGCTTATACCGTCTTTGTCCTCTAAATTAATTTATTCTGTAGATCGAATTTACACTGTCAAACTTTCATACGTGTGATGCTATGAAACACCCACCTATATAAAATGTGTTTTTCACCCCTTAATTTCTTCCTACACATATATAAATTGTCTTATTAAAGGTGACTGACTTTTTAAAGATGTTTCATTAAAAATTGCAATTTCTGAAAAGGACAAATAAGCACTAGTACTCATACACGACTAGCTGCATTGAGAACAGTGAGATAAAGAATAAAACCTGCGGAGTTTGGTGAGGTGTCGAAAAAGGTGTGTGCGCACAGAGTGGGGTGGTGGTGAAACTGTGATGGGGGGGTGACAAACCATGAGATTCACATCTACCACCATTAGATGGCAACAAGGGCTAAAAAAGCACAAGACTCACTGGAGAAATGTACGCCTTCACACCTATCACTACTGACTATTGCCATCTCCAACCTCATCACCAGCTACCATTCTGACACCTATGCCACACTATGACTAATTCACGGTTTATTTCACTATTGGAAATGTTAAGACATAAATCAGAACTGAACGCTGTTTGTTTAAAAATCCCGTGCACTCACAAACAGAACAATAACCTTCACAAAAGAGGAAGTTGCACCCACTTTATCTTCGCAGATGCAAGGACTGCAAATTTCCCCCGAGTGCAGCACTATATGCCCCTGTGTCTGCTCAAATTCTCCTCTGACACCTTCCCTAATCTTACGCATTCGACCTGAAATGGAATGTAACCCTCATAACTCAATGCCAAACCCAGAAAGCATCTGACCTTTGACCCCTGATATTTTACAGCCTCGAGACAGCCTGTAAGATAAGAATTCACCGATCTTCACGTTATGCTTTCAGCACCTCACCATCTTGAATTTCAGTTCCTTCATATGAACAGTAAAGTTGACTTCTTGCAGCTTTTCAGTGTTCATATATAACAATAGAAACAAATGACCCTTAGAAATTAAAGGAAGTTCACTGAGAAAAGCCCACTTGAAGACCAGGACCTTATTTAAAAATACAAAACTAATACCCAAATGTCACATTTATTTATACTGAATATTTAAATTATAGGATAGCTAACAATAATAATTACAAAATGAATTACCACATTCACTCATAGGAAAACTTGCAATAACCTGGACTCACAATGGTTGATCTCAACAGATCAATTAACAGTGAATAGACATCCAGAAAATCAAACGTAGAAAATGACATATAGAAACACAAAAATAAGGAATACGATTACGATTTACTTACTCCCAAAGATGGAGATAGTTCAACCACGCAGGAAAATCATGGCACAATGTACAGCCGATACCATCTGGAATCCTTCCAAATGTGACACAGATTTATGAAAGCATTCAGACCTAAGAACAGATCGGGGTAACAAAATTTGAAAAGGAATCTACGCAAAAAGGGTAAAGTAGGACAGTAACAGGAAGAAGTGAGAGGTTGAGTTGTGGGAAAGTGGCCTTGGAGTGAGAGAAAAAGGTCCTTCACTGCAAGAATTCCCCTTTTCATGATAAGGAAAGAGGAACAAGAAGAAGGCGGCGGTGGGTGGAACCGTACAGCTGAACTGACGGAAAAGCTAATGGTACCAGCTGAAAGTGGGGCGACACGGTGGCCCATCACCTCCTTGCTTTGGGTCTCGCTTCCTGTCCCCGGCGCTGTGCACATGGAGTTTGCATGTCCTCATGATCGTGGGCGTCTTCGCCTGGGTACTCTGGTTTCCTCTCGCGACCTGAAAACACGCTCGTACAAGTTGGTGTCCTCTGTGCCCCATCCAGGGTTTCCCCCAGTTTGTGCACACCGTAGCGCTGTACTACATCAGCATTTATGAATGTCAAAAGACTTTCGCAGGTGTTATGGCATTATATAACGAGCTCTGTAATCCTGCTTTAAGTAAATTCATTAAATAAACATAATGTAAAAGGTAAACGTAATTTACAAAAGAGAGACGTAGAATAAATCAAAGATATCATCATGCTTCAGGTTCCTAACATGCAGTTAATTGTACTTAGTTGGCTGCCCTGTTAGAGGAACAAGTTACAATGCATATGCATATGTTTTCAGTATGTCATATACTATGCAACAATCTGACTGGTTTCTCTATGCAAAGGAGGGAGGGGCTTCTGTAGCTAGGCCTCGAAATCCATCCAATCAGCACGTCATTGCGGGTTTGCGGCCGTTCAGTGAAAAAGGAAACTTTAACCGTGGCTTTGGGACCAGTGAGGTCCTCGCCGCTTCACCGATGTGAGTCATTGTGTGAAATTTACCACAGGAAAAAATGTACTAACTTAATAGTGACTTTCATTTCAGGTGGCCTACAGCGACGCTATGAAATAGAATGAACAAGACAAGGATCAGGTGATAGGAGAATAAAGAAAATTGAGGAATTATAATTTAGTTCTGTCATCCACTGAATCTACTGGTCAAATATACACTTCATATGTTGTACATTTATAATGCACTGCTTCCTAAAAGTGTATTATTTCCTGTGTGATTTCCAGCTGCATCATGGATTTTAGGCAATTCCTCTTAAATGCAAGTATTTTTTAAAACGTGGGCCACACACTGCACCAAATGTGACCATGGAAGCTAACAATGCTAATAGGTAATTGAAAGGACACAGAAATTCAAGCTCAACATATTGGAGCTATTTAACCACGCAAAAACTCTAAAGCATTAATTCCCCCAAACTTGTAAAATAACAATAATGACACTTGTTATTTTGATGTTTTGTGTATTTCATATACAGAACGGAAGAACACTGAGAACCAAATACGCATCAAGAATGCTAATATCTGCTTCTGCATGAGAATATTGTATGTCTGGATGTGCATAATAAAGATGGTGTGGGGAATGTTTGCATATTACTCGTCTTGTCATGGTCTATCTGATGCATTTGCGGGGATTTACCTGAGCGTAGTGGAATTCGCCTTTGCTGACTTCACCTGTCTCTCTTGACCTGTTTTCTTTGTACCCTGACCACTTCCTTTGTGTCTGTCTACCAGCCACCATGAATTCCTCTGGCAATGGGCTGATTTCCCCAGCGTATGAACACATGTCTGGGTATAATTAAGACATTTTTCTCTCTATTTCATGCTCCCTGTCCCGGTTTTTTTCGAGATGTTCAGGCTTGATTAAATTATTCTGGAATTGTAAGTTCATTAAATTATAATTACAGTCGCAAATGTGAAAGAGCATTCAGATTCCCTCACGGTCGCCTCAAACCAAACTTTTAATGGCTGCATAATGATCCCGGAATTCGCACGGCAAACCCAGTAGGACAAGGCTCCGTAGTGAGGCTTCAAAGATAAGCGCACCGCCCCCCCAGTGCCCAAGATCATTACGCACCCATGGCGTGAGCTTCCATTAGGATTCTAGTGACTGCCAAAACACAGCAGACACAGGAGATTCTTATTTACTTCATACACATTTCTTGAAATACTGGATTAATGATCACCATAACGACAGGGGTAGAAATTTTGCTGTGACACATACGCTTTTCTAAGGAAAAACCTTCCATTAAAACTGCAGATTGGTGAAAGATGCTCACCTTCCTACCTTATTTAACAGAAGTAATGTATATATCAGAAAACTACATGAAACACTTCACTTTCTGTGTCCCCCTGGCCGCAAAGATGAAAGAAACCGCAGCAGTCTCTAGGGTAGCGTCCCGGGCCTGTGATCCTGGTGTGACTTGCTGTGACAAAGGAGAAGTTTTTGTGGCAGACAGGGCCAGTGACAGAGGGGGGGGGGGCTTCCAGGGTGTGTGTGTGTGTGTGTGTGTGCGTGGGTGGGTTTGGCGTTTGGTTTACTGAGGACTCAGCTCTTTGTGAAATCAAAGTTTCAGCCTTGGTCACCACAACATGTCTTCCAGGTTACCTGCAGAAATCAGTCAAAGCAGGAGGGTCTAAAGCAGGGCTACTTAAATGACAGACTTTCTGGATAGTCTGATTGCTTGGTGGGCTTCTGGCCGGATTAATGTAAAGTGCTTTGTGACAATGACTGTTCTTGTTGCTATATAAATAAAGTTGAATTGAATTGAATTGATTGCCCCATATAACTTCATGATGCCTCCAGCACCAAGCACTCCACACCTCTTCAGGCTGAGTTAGCCCATCGAGCTCCCCTGCTCCATGGAGATATTTGGCTAAGCTCTAGTCACTGCTTCAGGGTCACGGCACGTGCCAGGTCACTAGGACCGCTACGCATTTCTTCTTCAAACCACACTGTTTTGAAGAAAAGGTCACAACACACTGTGGATCATCCTTATCTCGTGTTTTTTTTTTCTTTTTCTTTTTTCTTTTTAAACGTTGATGCCGTGTCATTAGAGCTCACCACAGCATCCACATCTAAAAACCCTTTCAGTCTGATTCACACAAGCCACTTCACAGGGAGTCAGTGAGGAGGCAGGAGTGGGAGGGGAGGAGGGAGGTATCTCGCTGTGGAGGAGGAGGCTGGTTTGTACTAGGCGAGGACACACAGCAGAGAGAGAGAGAAAGAGAACGAGAAAGGAGGCAGAGACTCTCGGGTAGCGAAACAAACACCGGTGGAAGTTCCTCCATAACTAGTTTTGTTATTTGAACCTCTTTCACTTATAAGAAAGTACGTGAGTGTTGTTTGAAAGTCCATTTGAATATCAAAGCAAATTTTCTAGAGGAAAACTAATTATACCAGTTTTCACACTAGGACCAGGCATACAGTAACACTTTTTTCTCCTGCAACTTGCCCCTTTTCTGAGAATACCCTGCTTTGGTGTCAGGCATTTTAAGGTGCTCTTATGGGTTATTTATTAAGTTGCTCTACTTTTAGATTTCAGGGCATGACAGATGTAAAATTCCTCCTCAGGAAGGACGATCCATCCGTCACACATGCGGACCTACGGACAATGTGGCAATTATAGTCCATCCTAACACATTTTTGCACTGTGGGGGTTGGGAGGACTGGAAAACCCAGGGGAATCCCCTCAGGGATAAAATGCAAACTCCACAGATGCAGAGCCACGGCAGAAACTTGACCCCTGGTCTCCTGAAGTGTAAAGTAACAGTGCCGTGTCACCCAGAAACAAGGGGTGCACTCAAGTTTGCATATATGCAGCTTTGTCAATATACAGAAACCTACAGTGGGTACGGAAAGTACTCAGACCCCCTTAAAACTTTCACTCTTTGTTATATTGCAGCCATTTGCTAAAATCATTTAAATTTTTTTTTTCCTCATTAATGTACACACAGCAGTTTTTCTTGTTTAATAAATCTGCAACAATTTCAAAAAATCTTTTTTTTTTGTCTGTCAATATGGGGTGCTGTGTGTACATTAATGAGGAAAAAAATTATTTTAAATGATTTTAGCAAATGGCCGCAATATAACAAAGAGTGAAAAATTTAAGGCAGTCTGAGTACTTTCCGTACCCACTGTATATTAATGTCATTTATAGGTTCATGAAGTCTACTGAACTGATCTGTTGTCAGGGGACAACAGCATTAAAGGCAGTTTAAGGCAAACAAGTAGGTTATCAGTGTCAGTGGTTGGTTCTGTCTCTGCTGTGGAATGACTGAGGGATGTCCAATGTCAATAAAGGGGTATTCCTGTTACATTCCCCATATCTATGTATATTAGGTAGATTTAGTCTAAGTGCGTGAGTAAACTACCCATGCATCCATTTTCTCTACCTGCTTGTCCTATGCAGTGTTGCGGGGGTCTGGAAAACCCAGGATGGGACACCCACTCATCTCAAGGCACTCATGCTGTTCACACCTCCAGGAAAGTTGCCAACTGCAGTTTATATTAGCATGTTTTTGGACTGTGGGGGGAGACCCCCACAACAACCTGGGGAGAACATGCAAAATCCACAGACGCATAGAATCGGAGAGGATGAGGTGATTGTGCAAACCACAGTGTCATCATGTGCAGTTTATCCAAGTTTCTGCTGTGGGCTGCTTGTTAAGTTGCTCAATCGTGTATGTTTCACTCACAAAGAGCGGGGCAAGACCCAGCAAGCGCTGAAATGTAAAATCCATGCCTTCCTCAGGAAAAAAAACAATGCACTCAATTTTGCAAGCATGCAAACTTGTGAAAATATGGAAACATATATTATTAGAGTCCCCACAAAGTGCTGGTGACACCATGACAGATTGGTTTGTGGGAGGTCAGTTTAAGTTGATGTTGGAGGTTGGTGCTGCTTCTGCTCAGAATTGCATATGGAGGCAACGATTTATATCAGCGCTTTCTCAGCCCAGTTCAGCTTCATCACATATTATATTACCCGTACGTCTCTTTGGTAAATTTAGTCCGAAAAATACTGAAGGTTATGTGTTAAGTGCCTGATTTAGGGGTGGGAGCTTATTAGAACTATTTTGTTTATTTATATTCATCCACTTTCCAAGCACTTAAGTCCCTGGACAGAAAAACGGAGTGAGAGTACGGATAATGTACAGAGTAATGGAAGCGTGGGTTGGTGTTCCTCTCTGCGCAACATTCTGAGGTTGGGTCACACTCACGCTGAGGAAGGAAGCCAGCGCAATGTGTCAAATGGGGAGTGAGAGAGAGAGAGAGAGAGAGAGAGAGAGAGAACGAGAGTCCTGACTGAAAGCTACCATGACGCATCCGTTTGAAAGGATGCAAAGAGTACAGTGTTCACAATCCATGATTTAAACCAGGACAGTTTAGGACACATTTGCTTCATATGCAAATATACTGCTTTCTAGTAGCTGTTTTATAATATTTAAGTCAGTTGTCTGTAGCCTGGAAATTTCTTACTATACATACATTTGTACAACAAATACAACAAATGTTTATATTTCTTCCTTCATGGTTGCAGACATAAGGTAACAAAATAAGTAAAGGACACAGGCCACTCAAATAAATTTCATTTAGTCATTTTTACATGTTTAGCTTTTCAATTAAAATACGCTACCAGTCAAAAGTTTTTGCACACGCTGAGATTTTCTACATTTGCATGTTGCTCACTTAACATTTATTAAAAATATACTCAATATTCTTTGCTAACAAATGCATTTACGGAATGTTCACCGTTTGAGGACCTTTATTAGCAAAGAAATGTCATATCGTTAACTCATCAAAATAACCTCCTCTGGTAATTATAACAGCAGAGAAAATTCAAGGCATTCTTTTCTACAAGGGACATTGCATACTGCTCTGCTTCATGGGATGAAACAGGTAACTAGTGCATTTAAAGTTAATGGACAGCCTAAAATTTGACTATGTCATCATTACATAACCAGTCAATAGCTTGTCAGACATCCTTGTTTTAATACATATACTCTTTCCATGTTATAAAAAAAACTTATTTTATTTGACTTACATTTTTATTTATAGTTGTTCACTCAAATTTCTTATGCTTAACAAGAATAAAAAATCTGCAGTTCATGAAATAAATGGAAAAGTGATAAAACCCTGATATGAGTGCTTTAACAGTCTGTTTTATATTTGTCCATAAGAAATGTACATATACATATGCTTTTCAAAGCAACACAAATATCAAATCTGATCCGTCTATATTTGGTAATTCATGCATCCATAATGGACATGCAGTGTATTGTAACAAGAAGGTGCCCCGTCTGTATT
This sequence comes from Mormyrus proboscirostris, assembly GCA_026779585.1. NCBI lineage: Eukaryota > Metazoa > Chordata > Actinopteri > Osteoglossiformes > Mormyridae > Mormyrus > Mormyrus proboscirostris. The sequence goes on along the minus strand of JAODKF010000147.1, from coordinate 17,033,903 downwards.
TTATATCTTTCATGCAGATAATTACGCATTGTGTATGTATGTAAAAGACAATGAACAGATAATATAGATCGAAAAGAAAAACAAAGATAAGGAAAACAAAAGGATGAAGAGAGAGGGTAAAGTTGTATGTGGGGTAACAGTGTTTATTTAGCTGCAGTGTTAAAACACAGGGTTTTCAATATGGGAAACCCTATGTGAAAAACCTCCAAAAATAGAAACTGCAAAAAGAAAAGAAAAACAAGAGGAAACAAAAAGAGGAACACAAAAGGGAAAGCAGGGAAGGAGAAGTAAGAGACACGTGGAAGATTGGTGGTTTTTCCACTATGGAGGCCAACCGAAAGCAAAAGAGGGAGGGGCCTGAACGTCAGCGCCCGAAGACAGTGGAGCCAGAGCAAGAATGCATGCATACTGTGTTAGTACGCAAGTGCGTGTGTGTCTGTGTATGGGCGGATGTGTGTGTGCGCGTGTGTCGGTGTCAGTGGCAGAGGAGGAGTCGCTTCGAAATACAGAATTTCACGGATTCTTCCTCTACTCAACAGCCCCTCCTCCCCAAGCAGACAACTTAAGCCCTTTCTATTACCACTACGAGCATGACATCACTGGAGTTTCCGTCGGGCTACACAGATATAAAAGAGACACAAACTCATTCATTTATCTGGTACTAACTGACAAACCACTAACAAGCGAGAGTACAGCTCTGCGAAACATCTCGACCGTATTTATTTGCTTTTCCTTCTATATTTAATTATTGGACTCTGGGTCGGCTACCATGACGGTTTACGGAAAGACTACGGAAGACATTGAGAGCGGGCAGGTGATGGCTGCGGGGGACAAGTCGTCTGGAAGCTGGTTTTGGAAGCTGTGCAGTGTACTGTCTCTCATGGCCGTTTGCGCCGTCCTCGCTCTGCTTTTTACCTGGCACATTCAGGTAAGACCATACATGCCGCAAGCCAACTGTAGTACAAACGATAATGGGTGAGCAAGAAAGTAAACAGTAAATTAACTAGAGTTTCAATGGCTTTCTTTGGAGGTAACATTGTACAGTTTGTATTTGATTCACTCAGTAGCCGTGAGTGTATCCTGTGTCAGATACACACACCCTACTCTATTTAATTCTACTACATTGTTATAAACTTCCTGTGTGTTTCAACAGAAACAAGAACAGAGACTGACAGAAAGACCAGCAAACGCTCTCTCTGGACAGCCTGAAGTACTTGGTGAGTTCACAGCCCCTAAACAAAATAATCATATCTGGACTATTGTAATTGCAATCAATACAGCACTTCAACTGTTACTAGTTAGTGTTACATGAGACTTATATTTTTCTATCCTCTCTTCTTCAACAGACCAGCAGATAACCCTCAAACAGATAGCCGACAAAGTCAAGGCAGGAATACATGTTGAAGGTAAGTTACCTGCATGCACTTTGCAGTTAAGCCTATCTGATCACTGTCCTATACTCTACTAAGCATGCAGACAGTTTACATACAAGGCGATAGCTACGGCATTTCCATTAATAGGACAATGTCTTGAAACAGAAAGCCACAGAGAGAGGCATTGCATCAGACATGACTAGTCTAGACTAGATGCAGTTTTGAGGTAGTCTAACGAAAGGACGAGGCTTGTGTTTGTGTGCGGGTAGCTAATATTTATGCTTCCCTTCAGGCTCTGTGAATCAAAATCGCTACGACTCGTCAGTGGAATGGAGCGTCATAGATGGCCATTCCTTCGTTCAGGGGGGCCTTGCTCTACAAAAAAATAAAATCATCATCCCATACACGGGGCTATACTTCGTGTACAGCCAGGCGTCATTCCGCGTTTCCTGTGGCGCCTCCGATGACAAGCTGGAGCCGCGGATCGTGGCGCTCAGTCACACGGTGATGCGTTACTCGGCGTCTTACGACGGCGAGAAGCCGCTGCTCAGTACGGTGAAGTCGCCCTGCGTCGGCGCCTCCGGTGACTCCGACACAAGCGGGCAAGTCTTCAGCAGCATCTACCTGGGAGCTGTCTTCAAACTGGAGCGCGGCGATCAGCTGTGGACGGACACCAATCGGCTGCTGGACATCGACACCGAGGAAGGGAAGACTTTCTTTGGTGTCTTCGCCCTGTGACAACGGAAAGCGAGAATTCTGTGGGCAAGGGCATGTGCAGATAAGGAGAGGATGACTCATTTATGAAGGAAGGCCTAGCTGTAATGAACTAAACGCAAACGTAATTAACGAGATCCTGAGAACAAAACGAGAAACAAGTAAAGAAATCACGGTAAAGAAATGTGGGCATGAGGGACACAAGAAGCCAGTTCTACTGAGTAGCTTATCAATACATGCCTGACCATCTGATTGTACTTGAAGTAATAGTCAATATTTGACTACAGTATATCACACTTGTTTTATGATAAAACATAAGCAACCTAAAGTCCTATAAGAACTATATGTATCTGAACAGTACTTGTAAACTGAATCAGTTTTACAGCCTCATGCAATGTCTGCTGTTCAGACACAGTATCAAAGTATGCCAAGCTATATGCTATGCTGTTAAACATGATCCGGTACATGCTTCCAGTGAACCACTGTACTGTAATTTACTCTCATTTATTGCAGTTTATATGGTACACAAGGGGCAATGAAACAACTTATTGTTGTGATCAGTAAGCTCTTTTTTAGATGATTTAATAATTTTTAAATATTTATTTTTATTTATGTATTTCTTGTCCAACTTTATTTATATTTGTATAACTAGGGTTTATTTAATTACAGATGAATGTATTTGTACTGTGTTGATTGTATTTAATGCTATTTATTCACTAGTGTTTTGAAATGATATTGTTCTTTTACTACTGACAGATGACTATTAAAATGTTGCTGAATTTCAATGCAGGTGTGAAAGAGACTGAAGGTGGGAGCATGACAGTGATATGGGCTGGGAATGGGATATTTATTTGGGGAAGTGTTCTTTTTTAGGGAAACAGCATTGAGAAGGAATAGGGATGTGATTTAATTAATTTAAAATTGATTTAATGTTTATCCGGGACATCTATCCATCACTTATCAAATATAGGGTTGTGATAGACAGAAGGTATGGGACACCCTGGATGTGATGCAAATCCATCATACCACACAATCAGGCCGACATAAAATGTAATATGTCGAATATATAAGCCAGACGTGACGTAATACGCATATTTAACAGCCTGTGCTGAACAGTAGTGAAAAAAAAGTAGTGAAAAAGAGACTTTCTTCCTTACCCGTATCGCATCGTGCACTTCATGGAAAAAAAGCTTGGGTCTTTTACTTCTAGGGGGGCTACCAAGTATAAGCTCTGTCCTGTACGAAAATAGCTATCGATGCTTCACATACAGTACACTGGCTAAAATGGGAAATCCCCCGGTCTTTCTTTTTTTTCCTGAAGTGTGTATGTCAAAGCCGCAAAAAGTAAATAAATAAATAAGGTGTGGGGGATTGTTATCTGCCATCTCCCCCGGCCCCCCTCCACCCCCGCCGTCTGTCGTCGTATCACTCGGAGAAGGGGCGCTTTGTGGATCTCATATTGCCATGCTGATAAAATATTTACCAAACATGTACATCACAAACGCCTCTACTGATCTGATAACCGTTTGCACATGGCTGCCTTCCGCTATTGCTTATCTAACTTCTTTCGACTATCAGATTTAAGTATTCTAACAGCTCCTTGGTTAAAAATTTCAGCCAAAATATTCTTCAATATATATAAAAAAATCTATAGATTTTAAGTCGGTTAAAAAAATAAACAATAAAATGAATGAATGAATGAATGAATAAATAAATAAAAACTCTAAATGCTGATAGGAAGGAAACCAATAAACAGACAAGCCACCCATAATAAGAAGAGCACATTTTACGTTTTCGACATCATAGTACGACGTTTCGTAAAATTAAAGTCCGGCCCCATGCCGATATTTTGCGGCCCAAAAACGTGCACTGCTCTCGTGGAGACATCTAGTGGTAGTCGACGCCAATTCGTTATGAGTGCATGATGTTAGTCAACGAAATAAAAAGACAAATTAAGGAACTACCGGAACTTTCTGTGACTGAATATATTTATTTTAATTTTGTACGAAATATATATATATATTCGTGTGTGTATGCACAACTGTATGGTCTGGTGTACACTCTTTCAGTATAACTTCAACGACACAGCAATACAGAACTTGCAATAAACGCACTAGGAACACTTTCTGAGTGAAAAACGATTTTCAGTTTATTGTTATTGTAATTATAATGTACTGTATTATAATTACCATTCCATTTTCAGACCTCATATTCTCATACTTAAGACACATCAATAAATTGAAAGATGTGCTATTTTCTACACCTTCCCTGGCCACAGAGAAATACAATCATAAATAAGCAGGAGAATACATTGATATAAATTTTTATAATTATAATATTTATTATCAATAATAATTCTACTATAAGTACACATATTTATTTATACAAGTCTTACCATTAAATGGCTTTTCCAGACAAGAAATTCATAAACACTAAATAAAGTTTAAAATGTTGATAATATTTACTATATTCCAGAGAAAATAAAATATACATTAATAGAAAATATTTTCATTGATAAAAACCAGGCACGTTAAGTACGAAAGTCTTAGTTAAAAATGTTACAAAAATCAATAAGAATGAAAAACAGGGACTGCAGACGAAAAAAAAAGAAGCAGGTGGTTCAATCCGGGCCTGTTGGCACACAGGGAACAAGGTTCCTTCAGGTCTCGAACATGAAGCCTGGGATGCTCTCGACAGTCTGTGTCGGTTGGTATTCCGGATGTGACAATCAGCTCGACAATGGGCCATGTGCCATTGTTTACGTGTGAAAGGGACAAAACAATAAACATGACAACACCAGGAAGGCGACAATAAACAGGCCCTCATCTTTCTTGGTTTCTGCGCCATAAGCTTTAATAAATGTGCTTGAAAAGTGAAACAGTGGTCCATGCAGTGGTCTCCAGTAATGGGGTGGTGTGATGCGTTTTTAAAAAGTCATTTGAAAATAAATGTATCAGAAGGCCCCAGTGCTCTAAAACAGAGGCAAATCAAATTCAAGTCTAATTTAATGTCTTCGTAGGCATTTTGATTGGAACTGTATGGCTTGAATATGTGCATGTATATGGTGACATTTCAGCCTTCACTTTCAGAAAATTCTGTTAACATTATATGTTATAATAATGTCATAATCAGGCAAACCAATCATTAGGTGTCTTTTCAGATACTACTTTATATTACCACCCCTCTATATGAATTACAGCTTATGTCATGCACCAGTCATAAATATTAAAGAAGGTATTATAATAACAGGTGGTCACATATAAAAATCGATGTGTCTTCAGTAACATCCCAGTTAATGCTTTAATAAATAGAGGGAGACAGAAAAAGAGTGAAAGGAATGGAGGCTCTGTGTTCTTTTCCTTCTTAACTATTGCCTCTATCTGTCAGTTAACCATCTACATGAGGCCTTATCATGTTGACGCTCCTCCTCTTCCTCCCAGAGTTCTCCTTCTCTCCCCCCCCCCCCCCCACCTACTTGTAGAGCAGCTGCAGTCGGCTGTTGTGACAATGGTTACGGCTGATTTTGCTGTCAGCCTGGTAGAGGATGGACGAGTTTGGGTATGAGGCAGGGAGAGAGTGGTTGTCGGAGGAAGGGAGGGGGTAACCGGGAGGAGGTAGAAGGGGCTTGGGGTCATTCTGGGAGGAGGCAGGCGGTGGCGTGCTGTGGTTCTGGTTCGGCGTGGACTGGGGTCTCCGGGAGCGCAGGGCTTGTCTTTCTGCCAGCTGGTTCCGCAGCTCCGACACCCTGACCTCCTTCTGTGAGTGCAGGATGGAATTACACAGCTTATGGTACTCAACGCTCTCACCAACAAGGAGGTGCAGGTGTGACATCACAATACACCTCATATACGTTCCAAAAGTAAGAAGCATAAATATGGAGGACAGTCGGACGAGATGTGAGCAAGACGAAGACGGGAAAAGGATCTGAAAGGAGGGAAGCGGGACCAAAGCTGATACCTCCTGGATGATCTTCTGCAGCTCCCTGTTCTCTCGCTCCAGCTGCCGTGATTTCTCCTCGTCGTTGTTGTTTGTGGATGAGCCTGTCTTCATGGTGTCCTGCTGCTCAGACTGCCACTCTCCTCGAGTTATTAAACGGCGCATCTAATGTAAACACGTAGGCAAAGTACAGGCCAAATCAGATCATCACACCTACAACTCAATACAGGCTAATACTAGAATGCAATTCATATCCACCCAGTAATGAAGAAAGCACTACTGTACTGTACATTTAATACATATTTAGAATTCATTTAGAATAAAAATGAAATGTGTGCTCTGCATTTAACCCATTTGTGACATTGTGATATAGCAGGGGGCAGCTAATTTCTGTTTACAAGCGCGCTTCCCTAACCATTAAGACGCCAATGCCCACTGGCCAGCTGAGCGTTTACCTCCTCAGTGTAAGAAAAATACTAATGAATACCTTACAATTCTTATCCTCTCCTACATGCTCTACATAATAATAACCAATACCTTCTTGGGGCAACAACATACCTACTGGGCTACCACTGTAAACTCTGAGTAAGATAAGAAACTTAAGCAGACATCTGGCAAACCTTGGGGATGAACAGTACAACTAAAGTGATGTAGACGGAGAAGACGATGGCCAGCGATGCAAAGGCAAACGATGCGTCCTGTTGAGAGGAGAGGATCATCGTGACTGGAGCGGTAATCATGCATAATACCTGGAACAGAGAAGGGAGAGAAACCACAGAGTCAGGTGCGGCCATTTCTCGCTAATCAACACTGTCAGCGACAGATCCGGATAATATACAACAGTGTTAGCTGCCATCTTACTCATAAACCAACGCACTCACTAACCCTGAGGAGACTGGATGAAAACAGGCAGAAATGTTATCATGCTAAAGCTAAACACGGTGCTACAATAAATCTGTTTACACAATGGAATATTAATGGTTTTCCAGCAGCACAATGATTAAGGAAGCATATCTGAGACTAAGAGACCTTTCAGTTCTGATAAAAGCTGTATCGATGGCTACATGTTTGGGATCCTATAGTATCTCCTAGCCTTCCTTGATCTGAATAATTTGACACTGATTAATTTGAAGCTAACTTTACCCCTGATTTTCATAATAGCATTTGCCATAAAAGGTTTATTTGAAAGGTAACTAAAGACTCAAAAGATCTTTATTGTCAGCCCAGCAGTACACACATATACATCCAGGATGAAATATCATCTCCTTTTAATGCCCCCTGGTGCAACCTTCACACATCTACTAAAGAATATACTGTACCACAACATATCAACATTTACAAAGTGGCTAAACAATATATTTCCAGTACTACATTTACAAAGCGACTACCCGCTATGATACGTACTGTATTGCTTAAAGTGTGAAAGGGACACAAAGATATGAAATGGCAGTGCGAGAACTTGTTGTACTGGAGCTTAACGTGATACTGAAAGGGCAACCAGAAAAACATGGGGGGCGGACTCACAGCCACATTGTAGATGGCCATTCCCACAGCCCTGTGATCGTTTATCTTCTCAGTTGAGATGGACTTGGTCTCATAGGCCAGAAAGATCCCCAGCAACAGCAGCAAGCCCTTATAGCCATAGACCACGCCTATCGGACGGAGAACAGAGAGAGTGCCTTTGACGGCTATAGACACGAGAGCCATGCACCACCGACCGCATTAATGATTTCATGAGTGGATTCATTAAATCTGTTTCTCTAAGTACGTTCCATGCAACATTCATCATTTTTCATGACATGTCGCAGTTAATTTAAAAGCTTGGTAATCCACTGAAATATGCAGAAATAAGTGAGAAGGGGAGAGAGTGGGGAGAGAAAAAGAGAGAAAGAGCTTTTGGAAATCAAAGTAGGTTACCAAGCCACGTGTTCATCTTCTCGGAGCTGCAGTGTTCCAAGAGGGGCTGGATGAGGACATCTAGGTCTCCTTTCGGGGCCTCTTTCGTGAACTTCTGCTCAGAGTGACAGCGGAACATTTATGAGAGGACAGCACAGGGCGGACCTTCCCAGTGTAAGGTGCTGCTATCATCGTGGTCTATCCTGCTGAGGTCACTAACACAATAATGTCGATGGGCACAGCAGGGACACGGAAAGCCTGGCAGATTCCAGCATTTTACAGGGGCCCTGGAACATGGAGAATTATACTATTATAAAATGTAAAGGGGGAGAGGGTCCAAAGTGACATTTTTTCAGGGGGCCCAAGCCTTCAAGCTGCATCCTTAGTACTCCACACCATCACTATTCCAGTGAACTGTTACCACGGTAATTATACTGCACATGCGAAAATGTATGACATCAATGTAGAAGCATCATATGTCTAAAAACATAAACTGCTATCAATGAAAAAAACTTGCAGATTAATGTGAGAGCATAATTTACATCTGGCAAATACGGTCAAGAAGAGAAATGTTTAGTCTTTCTGCAACCGCTCAGTGTGAATAATGCCAGTTTGCTAAATGAGGTAGCGCAGAGTTTCAAGTGAACAATTGAAATTAATTGTATGATTAATGTGCACATTTGCGAATCATGCAGAAAATGTGTCCATAAGCTTTTTAAAGATTTATCTGCAAAGCATTAGATATTGGCTGGTTAGGGCTGGTACTGCAGTATGGAGACTGGTGGTGGTTAATATTTGTCTATGCCCATTTGAAGAGGGTATTGCAGTGCTTTAAGTGGAGATTACAGCTACAGCCTGTTAACTAACTGGATAAAGAGCTTTTAGTACAATTTAGTCCACTACTAATCAAATGTTTTTGCAAACACTGAGATTTTCTACATTTGCATAGTATTCACTTAACATTATAACATTAATATTCAATAAACAAAATAAATTTACAGAATGTTCACTATTTGATGAGTAGCTTTATTAGCATGAAAATGTCATATATTTCATTCATCAAATTACCTGCTGTAAGAGCAGTTATAACAGCAGAGAAAATTCAAGGCATTTTTTCTACAAGGGACATTAAATAATGCCCTGTTTCTTGCAATGAAACGGTTAACCAGTGCATTTAAAGTCAAAGTACAGCGTAGAATTTGACCATTACTACACAACCAGTTAATAGGATGTCAGACACGCACTGTTACATACTCTATCCATGTTATAAAGGAAACTTTTTTGACTTATATTTTCATTAATAATTGTTCACTCATCTTTCTAATGCTTAACAAGAATAAAAATTCTGCAGTTTAGGAAATAAATGGAAAAGTGGTACGAACCTGTGAACAAAGACGTTTGACTGGTAATGTATATATCCTGGTTAGGGTCATGGGATGTGTTTTATATAATCATGGCAGACCATTTCACAGGATTTAATCACAAAACCTACACTAATAACTTACGCAATATTTTCCAGCACAAAATGAGAACAATCATTAAATGGGAACTGGAAGCATTTAATCTGTTTGATTTATGCCGCAAACAATCATACAGCATCATAATGGCTTTATGTGGTTTGGAGAAATGAGAATAGAAAACTAATTGAAAATACATTGCATTGTGCATTATTGCATCATTTTAGTTGTATCTGATTGCTTACTGGTCTTCTTGCATGTTCTCCCTGAGGTCAGCTGGGTCTGCCAGGCATTAGATTCCGATTAACTGAAAGCTCCGAATTAATGAGCAGTGTCTGTGCATGCTGTAATGTACTGGTGTTATCTAGGCTGTGTGGTACAGTTCCCAAGAGGCCTTGAACCAACCCAATCAATGAAGCAGTTATTAAGAACTGTAAGACAGATTCCGACCAATACTCCAGAGCCAACAGTAACCTTTATATATATATATATATATATATATATATATATAGTACAGATTAGCAAGAGGCAAGAGAAAAAGCAAGAAAATCCTTGATAGCTAAATTAATGTGAAACTACAAGCATAAAGTCAGATGAAAAAAAGTATTGTCCATGTACCTCAACTGTGATGTGCAAGGGATCCACAATCTGCCAGATCATAAGAGATAAGATGTCAATAGCCAGCAGCACCCCCACTGTGGCGTAGAGTTTCCAGGGCTCCAGGTGCTGCTGCAATGCAAAAAGGACCGATAATCACAGCCATGCAGAGCGCGAAGCAGCTCAGCGCAGCACGAGAATCCCGGCGGTACCAAGGAGTAACGCTCAGCACAGTCCATGTATGCTGGATCAGACTACAAGCAGAGAGGCACACGCACATATAGAAATCCAGCTCTGTCACTTTCCTGGCATTCCGAACACACGGCAACCAAAGGAATCCGTAAAAAGGACGCGGGGGATGTCCTCGTGACCAGTGTGACTTGAAGGACGTTTCAGGATTTGTCACAGAACAGAACAAAAACGGAAAGGTGCTGCATGGAATTGCTGTTATGGAGCTCCTCACAAAAAGGCCAGTAATGGAATATTTTTTGATGACTATTTGTTTTAAAATGCTTCCAGATGTTAAAGCATTACGAGGCAAACCTGCTGGTATCAAAAGTGCATTATTGTAGCTGAAAGGGAACCAAATCCATTTCATAATGGCCCCCATAACAACACCCTTGAAGACTACATTTCTGCAAATATTCATGTGGTTTTGAAATGAGTTTCATCTGCATATATACAAACATTAAAATTCCCAACACATCCCACAGTATCAGCATCACTTTCCGATGTATACATATAATATTCTGCATCATAAAATATAACTCACATGGTCTATACTCTGGTTAATTTTCACTGGATAAAACATTACAAGTCTGAAAAAATAACCCTCCGCACACCAACATAAACCACCATATCACCAGGTCTAGTGCTGCACCAGTATGTTCCAAACAACAGAGATCCCCATTAATTTCACAAGAGCCAGCACTGCAGCATTGTACACAGCAAACATATTTTCCCCTTAGGGATGAATAAAATATGAAAGGAGGAAATCCTAATCTGAGCTTCTCACCTATTATTCTCACCTATTAATTAGTACAATTTATTCTGTCACATGTGATTTCCCACATTTATCGTAAAGAAATTTCATGATCATATGAAAAGAGAATCTATCATGATAATGAACATTTACAAGTTTATTATTGTTATTGTTGCTGTTGTTGATTGAATAATAATAATAATAATAATCATATTATGCTGTCTTTCCCCTTCTCTCTGAGCTGAGGACATCTTCTGGAAAAGAAGACGTCGCAGAGAAATTTCATAACATCGCGACTCGGCAAAGAAGCAAGCAGACAGAAAGCAGATGGAAAAACAGTCCCGCGTAACCGGAGTGGGTGTTGGCCTCCGCCCACGGCGACCCACGCCATTCTCGCCTCTCTGTCTGAGCTCGAGCCATCGGACCGCGCAAAGGGACTCCCGCTGTACAATGAGCAGTGGCTCAAAAAGCGAGGCCAGAAATCCAAAACCGGACCACAAATGGGGGGGGGGCAATGCAAAAATCAGTGAGTAGAAAAAAAAAAATGAATAAAAGAGCCAGGGCAGAAATATATAAACAGAGGCATACAAAGCAAATATAGAAATGACATGAGTGACACAGGACAGGGCTGAGGACTCTTCCTTACCTTCCTCTTCTCTTTCTTATCATCCTTCTTAGTGAAGACGGTGTGAACCCACCAAATCTTCGTGAACATGCTGCCGTAGGCCAAACTGAAACCCAAACCCAGTAACCAGAGGCGAAACTGCAGCATGGGAGAGAGGAGGAAGCAGCAGGGTCACACCACGAGAGGGAAGCAGCAGAGATGGGGAGGTGGGCCATTTTGGGATTTCTCAAAGCATCGTGGGAGAGGTGCCAGAACAGAGGGCCAGCGCAGATGGGGGCGCAGGGTGACATCACCGTGCCGAAGTCATTCAATCGCGGCGCACGGCCGATTACCTGGCATACGACGGGGAACTGCGCCCTGTGGACGTGGAGTCCATCGATCCCGAGCGGAAAGACGCCGGCCAGAGCCATCATGCAGCCCACAGCTGTGATGTTGTTCAGATATGGCTGGGAGTTCTGGATGTACCTGTCACCAGGTTATATCAAGAAGATCGAATTTTTTCTCTGCTTTCATTGTATTGTATGGTTTTGCATTGCATTGCAAGTTGTTTTATCTTTACAATGTGCTCAAGAGAAACCCATGTACTATACATGAAAAACGGTAATTTGGCTAAATCTGGAATATTTGCAGTGACGTTTTTAATATACAAAGCCCCTGTCAAATAAGCCAGTAGGCAAACCAACAAACAAGCAACACGATTGCTGGCCATTGACCAGACAACCCCAGCCCTACAGCCAACTGCTGAGCGGTGTCATGTGGAGAGGAGGATTTCACAGATACAACATGCACACACCTGACTTTGCTGTTGTAGATGTTGAAGGTGAGACAGACTATTCCCAGTAAGATTCCCAGCCCAGCAAAGACAGACACAGATGCGAAAAGCTTCTGAGACAGAAACCTAAATTCTTCAATTACTACGGTCTGGTCTGCAGGTGGCCCAGGACCTGCGGGGAAACCACGTAGAGAAGAGGAGCGATGAGTGACAGGCTTGTGTTTCCGATGTTAATTCTGTGCAGCTTTCACCACTCTAAGCAGACTCAAGGAGAACTGTGATTCTGGCAAGTTCTATAACTATCTCTCCCACGGCTGAAAAGAGTGCTGTCAACATGTCACTGGGATGTGACAGTGTATTCTGAAAGCATAAAAACATCACGGTGCCCACGTTGCTAGAATCACGATGAGACAGTCATAGTTTTGCGGTTGTAGGATATTACGGTCTGTAGGAACTGACAGCTCAGACAACTGACTGCAAAGGGGAATCAGTGTTGTCAGCGTGCATCCGTGTGTGCTTGGTTTTCCTTCGGTCGGGTGTGTTATGAACTCTTTAAACCTCCCCGTCCTTGATGAAGGAATGAGGATGGCACGTTGTCATGGAGACCAAGCTCTGTGTTGGTTGCCATGGTGAGAGCTGAGCTGCAGTGGTTGTCAGGAGCAACCAGGGAAAAGAGGGAGAAAGCGAAGAGACGGACAGTGCGAATAAAGAGTGGGAAGTAAAAAAAAAAAAAAAGGGGTTGAGGGGATACCGGAGGGAAGATGGAACAGAGGGAGGTGCTGGACTGGGAAAGGTAAACCGTGAACCAGTCTTTCACTTAATTACTTTTATGGGACTCTTGCCTGTGGCATTGGCCTGTCTGTTAAAATCAGAACAGCAAAGCCAAGAGCAGAGAGAAGTGCCCAGAGCGGGGCAACTATTCAGATGTGGATGCTGGGTGCCGGCCAAAGAGAGCCCTAGAGCCAAAGAGGTGTAAACAACACAGAGGTCACAAGTACCTCCCTCCCTTTCAGAAAACCCTTGTCAAAAATATTTAAACGTCCTCTCAGTACCGTCAAAGATTAACTGAGTTCTCAGTGTCGTTAGGGAGGCAAAGGAGAGCGCACTGTAAATGGTGTGAGGAAACAAGCACCAACTGGAGTGACAGGCAGAGCGGAAAGTTATCAAAGGAGCAAGGTGTGGAAGGATCAGCGCCGCCGAGATTCCTCACTACACAACCGATGAATTATTGAGCAGAACTCACATATTCACAAAAGATGAGGCGCTGCTTGAACATTGATTTTACGTATTTTCCCATGATCCCTCATGATGTTTTTTCCTGAGTTACTCTTAGCACTATACTTCTCTTCAACAATTGTTCGTGCCAAACGTAATACCCAAGTCAATACTCAACAGAACTTAATCAAGGGACTGTAACAAACAAGAGTAATTGCTTCAATAACCCATAATGCAATCATCAGAAATTCTATAAAAACACTGTTCTTCATAAAATGTTCATGCAGAATCATCCCTGGTTCCTTTATAGGAACTGCTGCTCAAGTGCCAAGTAATATGCAGGGCGGGGAAATGAGCCTTCGAGTGGCTTAGCAGTGCCACACAGCCTCGGAAAACAAATCAGCTGTGAAGCACTGAAACACAACAAACAACTGGGAACCAATTTAACCGATAAGCCTGTACACTATACAGCCTTCGGGGGACGTCAAGTAAAGGTACAGCTGTTAGCTGTCTTCTGGTGTGTTAAAACACATTAAATATTAAACACTGTGTCAGAAAAGAATCTATAATTCTTCAGAAAGAGTCAATAAGGACTTATTGCCAGTGTACCCTTATAAAACCATATTAAGAATAAAATATTAGGGTTGTAGCAAGCTACTATTCCTCGCAAGCATCAGCCATGGTAATAGCAGCCCATTATAAGGTAACTGCTCATTTTAAGTGAGTAAAAGCGACCTGATTTCCATACCTATCCACTTGTCATTTCCATACCACGAGAGGTTCCCCTTCGTGCTGTCATAGTATCCGATCTTCTTGTAACTCCCTCCTGCACAATGACATAAAGAAGGGCGACACACATGAAAGTGCATGACTAATAAAGGAAGCCCCGGCTGCAGAGGCACCTGCCCATTAGCTTCCCTGTCACATTAACGATAGATATTTTTACGGTGCATTTAGCATGTAGCATGTTTCCATCTATCTACACAAAGTCATTATAGCCTGAACACCTAAAACTGGGAAGTAGGATCCTTAATATGTCACCTCGAATTGAGGTAAACTGATGTATACCTTAATATTTGAGGTTTACTGCTGACAGAGGAAGGTGTAAAAAGCCTGTGGAACATATTTAGTTTCTTAATTTTTTTTTCTTGGCTATAGTAACCTGCATTCAGCGGATAGGTGCACGTCAATATCTATTTCAGAGGAATTAATGCGTTGGCTCGGAGGTGATATTTTTTTATTGGTTCAGAGCTGATACCAATTTCCGTGAAAATAATTGGCAATATCCCCTGGACAGGAGCAAGATCGCTCCAGGGCCTGGGCACCAATCAATCTCTATATAATGAGTGTTGTGGAGATTGACCTGTGGGATATTTGGAAATGGAATCTCAGATCCCAAACTCTTTCACAACAAACACATGTCATTTTAGGGCTGTTTATCATCCACCGCTGCAGGATCCTCAAAGCTTCTCCAAATGTACATTTTGTGTAATTTGTAACTTCCAGCACTCCATGAATTTTTCACAGGCGTATCAAAGATGAAAGGCGTACCCTGTAGCTGCTCGATGAGAGTCCAGGCCATTCTGGAACCTTGGGCATCAAACACCACGTGACCCTAGCAAAGACACTACTTCAGTGACTTTGTCATAGCAACATATGTATAACAACTTTTCCAGTTATTCAATGTATTTATTTATTTAGGTATCTACTTGTTTATTTTCTTAAATAGAATATATTATTGTCAAGAGTGAATAGCTCAGGTCCAGAAAGTAAAAATCCAGACCAAGATTTTGTTTCAACCAACCAGTTGAGCATAAAGAGTCACATTCACGGAGTGCTCAACTAGATGGTTGAAACAAAATTTTAATCTGGATTTTTACTTTCTGGACTTTTACTTTCTGAAATCTCCACCTCTGTATATTGTTAAAGGTAGTCAGTCCACTTGTGTGTGGTTCAGGTTAATTCTACCCGCCTCCAATGCCCATCACTCACAGACACCCCCTCAAAGGAGCTGGTGTTTAGAGCCCTATAGATCTCGGCGGTAATGTCTTGGTTATTGTAGTTGAAGTCCTCCAGTCGTCTGCCTTTCTCCCTCAGGGGGCCCACAGTCTTATTGAGGGCCAAAGCCAAGGCCCACACAGCATCATAGGCCAGAGGTGCCTCCTGGAAGCCCCCCGTCTCCTCAGGGTTCTTCCCCCCCAGCCGAAACATGAGCTGCTCCAGGAATTCTTGAGACGTCTGCACAGGGATAAGTTGGAATGCCGGGTTAATTTCCCCTTTAATTACTGAAATGAAGGTGACTGCATTGTATGTGTATTCTCGTGATCCTCAAAGCAGACCTTGGGGACTGGCAGGGAGCTGGGAGTGAGCAAAGACGTGGACTGTCTGGGGGTCCCCGAGGACCCCGGGTTGGGAAACACTGTTCTTAATAATCTGTATGGACCTGAGCCTTCTCTGTTTTACTTTTAATTAATAATTTGGTGAAAACCACAGAGGGAAAATGAGCTCAGTGCTCTTCATACTGTTAAAAAACGGCGGAGCTTTACAGCCATACTGAATCCTTAAGAGATCCTTTGAGAGCAATGTATTGGTTTGTTTATTCATTGTCAGTCTATTACTTTGTTCTAAAATTATTATATTTCTCTGTTATTATATTTCTATATTAATACTGCCAACTGACCAAAAAGACAATGAGCACAGTACAATGAATCTTGTAAAAATGTAAGTTAATAATCCTACAGCAGCCAAGAGAGCAACTGCATTACAAAGCCACAGAGAATGATGGCCCCATGATGGATTTGCATATTCGCTAGGAAGAAATTTAACAAACACAAATGATTCTGAGTCTGAAACACAACTGAGAGCATGAGTGGCCTTTGTATCCAGCTCCTCCAAGCACCACTTCCACGGTCCAATTTAGCTACCTTGGGCATGATGTTTCACACTGTACTCTCAGTTTAAATCTGCGGAGCCTGCTAGCACCCTCATGATAAGCGCGTCATGTCACAAGGCAGTAGATCTCAGCTTAGAATGAGATACAAAGACATGTGATCCAACTAAAAGAAAACTAAAGACCATCTACCTTCATCCCTTATAGCGTCTGACATACCATCCCTTAACAGTAGTGAAACAGTAAGAACAACAATCAAGTACTAAAGTTAACAGTATCACAATAGTTGTTTCATTGTGTCACCCTGGTCAGATGCGTGAAATTACCCCGATGCACAGCGTGAAATGTAATGCTGAAAAAATGTCGGTGTGGAAAGAGGAAGGCAGGTACCAGATTGGATGCCCCACGGACGGTCTCCGGGTTCAGCATGACAATCTCAGTGGTGACGTGTCCCTCTACGGCCTCCGTCATGTTCTCCACCGTGCAGTCGATGGACGGATCCTTAATCTTGAACCAGTTGTCCGCGTACCAACCAATCAGGAACCACACGTATTTCTTCCCATAAAGCTTTTCTTTAAAAACCTGAAAAGGAACAAATATTAAAACGTGACCGACGGAAAGAAGAAACTACATTTCTGAATTAATGGGATATAGTTTCAAAATGCATAAGTAGTTGATGAAAACATGCAAAAAAAGAAAAAAAAAAAAACTAACCTCGCAGAAAACTTTCCTGGCTTCGGTCTCATAGAAAAGGCCGACAATGATTCGGGCATCTTGGCGCTACGTGAGCAGGAGATGGGAAGGAAATACAAAAACAACATCTTTAGAGAGATGAGTCAGGGAACCAACATCGACACACCAAAGGAAATTATTATTATTATCATTATTATTCTCATTATTACCACTCCATGTGATCTTTGTGATCTGCTTTGATGATGCTTTTAGATCTCAGAGCTTGATATCACATAAACTATAGGAAACGTCACAAAATAAAAAATAACCCAACATCTGTTACTGAGGTTAGACCCCCTAATGAAGTCATGAATGAGACACTGCAGCAGAGAGTGTCACCGTGCCAACAAACCCCCAGAGGTAAGATCTGAAGATTTCATTTGACTTGATACACTACAATAATAAGCAATTAAATGAAGGGAGGCATATCTTACTTATTTCCCAGAGGGGAGAGTATTATGTTATCAAGTTGTACCCAAAACGGTCCCTTTGCTTAAGTCCTTAGAGCCGATGTTTGTTAATGCTGTTAAAATCGATTCTGCCACATTCTCATGAAGCACATCTGATTACTTGTGTATGTAGGCCAGTCAACACCCTGCTATGTAGCTTTTAAACTAATGTTTACACTTTAGTCAATTGAACACTCGACACAGCCACTAATATTACAGCACCAGGATGAACTAAAGCTGAAAAACTTGAAAAACAGGCTCCCTGGGTAACTAGAATGCTTCACAACTTCAGGGTTGGGGTTTGAGCCCAATTCCCTGCACCGTGTGTGTCGAGGATTCAGGTTCTCCCCAAATTTTGTGGGTTTCCTCTGGGAATCCCAGAATCCTCCCTCAATCCAAGGACTTGTACTTAGGCTAACTAGCATTTTAAAGCATGTGTGTGTGTGCGTGCGTGGATTATGTTTATATTACATTATGGGGACCATTTTTCTGAGGTCCCCACAAAGATCTGTGAATGCAATCAAAAAACTAAGAATGCCAAAAGTCTTGTAGCTTGTTTGGTTACTTATGGTTAAGGTTAGTGCTAGGTATGGGTTAAGGGTGTTGTGATTGGGATTAGGGTTTTTCCCATAAAAATGAATGGAAGGTCCCCATTTAGATAGGTATGCCAACATGTGTGTGTTTGTGGATTATGTTTATATTATATTTTGTGGCACCCACAATGTAATAAAAACCTGTGATTTTAATGTTGTGGGGACCCCTTTTCAGGTCCCCACAAGGATCTGTAACTGCAATCAAAAAACGAAAAATTTTGTTTGTTTACATTAAGGTTGTCATGTTGGGATTAGAGTTTTCCCCATAGAAATGAATGGAGAGTTACAAACCTGTGTGTGTGTGTGTGTGTGTGTGTGTGTGTGTCCTGCAGTGGACTGGCATCTTGTTCAGGGTGGTCATGTATCCTGCACTGCACGGGGGGGCTCCATGTTTCCCAGGCAACCCCTGTACTGAATAAGCAATTGTGATATGGATAATAGTTATGCCTTTGCGGAGTAGCTGCCTAAAAGCCGATGCTGCCCCTTCAAGATCCATTCCTCAATTTTCAGCACTGTTTTCATACGCTAAATAATTTAATGCTTTGTGAGCAGTGCTGTAAAAAGCAGCAAAGAGTCCTAACAGATTCAGTCGTCAAACTACCTTCAGGTTTTTCACAGCCACGGCTGGATCGGTGAGAAAACTCTGCCTGACACTGATCTCTATTCCAGCCTCTTTCACCCTCTGCTCCAGGTCATCCAGAGTCTAGAGAGAGGAAGACACAGAGCAACAAGATGAATGTGTGTGTGGATGGATGGGTTAACAGATCAAAATCAAACGTATTCTCCATGTACAGCCCAAGTACCAGGAAGTATTTGTTTCGAAGTAACTGGTCACATTAAAGTAAATTACAAAAGTCTCATAACACAGAGCCATAACCAATCAGCAACATAGAGTATATCGCCACTGTCCAATGAAATCACGTATCTCCAAAAATCCATTTTCATCATTTCAGCCGTGTAAAAGAAATGCATTTACTCAAACTATTTTACAGAATAAACATAAAACAATGCAATGAGACACCATTAGCACCATAAATAGAAATGCATATTTACTGAGCCATTCAGTGAACAGTTTAATGTTTTAAATAGACTTATGTGGACTGTAATCAGCAAAGCAATTATGTCAGACACAAACTTATCTTGCGTTATATTTACAATTAACAAAGATGTTAGTTAGCTAGCTATCTAGCTGTCAATGTTAAGATGTCAAAATTAGCTATATAATCCTTACAAACAACCATCATAACTAATCTAACACAAACTTAAATACTAATTAAATAGATTATTGAGCGAAACACCTCTTCATTGGTGAATTAGATGCCAAAAAATATGCAAATTCCATCTATGGTGAAAAGTCACAAGCATAATAAAGATGATTGTGACTTCGCCGTTTTCATCGGAAAGCAACAATATACAAGTAAGCCAAACAAGACTGTTGAATAAGGTGCAATCGAACAAATGGCCTGGGCAGTCCAGTTTGCAGAAAATATAATTCAAAAACAATTGGGATGGCGAAGGGGATGAGAATAACTGTAGCTTAAGATGACCAGACAAAATTCATGCTTAATAAACACGCTAACTGCAATGAGACTAGGCTGAAAGAATGCATCAGACAGCCTACACAATGACCTTCTGGCTGTTGGAACAGCCTAAGCACATTAGGAAAACAGTCACTGACCGATGTGAAGACCTCAGTGGTCTGCTGGATGGTGGCGATCTTGGTCCATTTCCACTTCTGGAAGAGCTGCACGCGGGTGGGATTGTGGAGCGTGGCCGACGGATGCGTGCGGAAGAAGGTGGGAAAGCGCTGTCGGTTGGACAGGGCCGGCGAGCTGGAGCCGTAGGACAGCTGCGAGAAGGAAGAGGAAAGGGGCACTTTAGTGCATTACGGCTTCTGAATGCTTCTTCTGAGAGCTTTTACTTAGCATTTACTATGACAAATGAGCACTTTGCCTAATGATCTTTACCAGCTTCTGAATATGGCCGACCTCAGCAAATGCATTTTCTATGCTTACCTACCACGCAACCTACAATTAACATTACTCAGTCTGGGGGATTTCTCTTTTTTCTTATAAACTGAATAAATACTTAGCAATTACAAATGCCCCAGCAGAGAATCAAAACGAGCATCTAAAGAGCAAAACCAGTGGCTTCAAATTTCTTCCATAAGGAAAGCAGCTGTTTGTCTTTTTGTCATCGAGGGCATGAATTGAGAAATTATTCATGAGTATTATAAAATTGGAGACATTTAAATGAATAAAAATCACTGATCATTGATTTTGGCCAGCAGATGCACTGTACACACTGTACCACAGACCAACACTAAGAAATCCTTTAGTCACTGAAGACTGCGGCGCTATGGCAGCATCTGACGACGCCAGGGGATAAAAGTGAGCGTCAGGGGGCCACAGACTCTTGAAAAAATCTGCGTCGAGGCTTTTTATGATCTACAATGTAACACCGTGCGGTGGCACTAAACCCCACCGCTGCCCCAGTTATGCCAGAAAAATGGCAGGCATGGCGAATAAGGGAGCACTTTTAATACAGTTTTTTTTTTTTTAAAAAGTTGAAAATTCACACTAAATACAGCAGTGTGATAACAGGGTGCCGAACGGGGCAAACATTAGGGCATTATGGGTATGCAGTACAGCCCTGTGAAGGCACGGCACAATAACTACGCTGATGGGTATGCAGTACAGCCCTGTGAAGGCACAGCACAATAACTACACTGATGGGTATGCAGTACAGCCCTGTGAAGGCACAGCACAATAACTACGCTGATGGGTATGCAGTACAGCCCTGTGAAGGCACAGCACAATAACTACGCTGACAGAGAAAAAAGGGTTTCACAGTTTTTTTTAACTGTCCACCCATATGTGGAGCAGGTAGTAAAATGCTAAAACAGAACTTAAGACACCCAGTTGTGGTCATACCTCAATTTTGATAAAATATGCAGTTACTGTGTTTCGCTTTTGTAAGGGAGTGTAGGATCGAGGCCCCCGATTGGGAAATATGTAAGTGATGTAATATGAGGGACATAGAAGGGGAGCAGGTCGTGCACTTACCACTATAAGATTCCACATCCGAGCCGCCTCTGCAACCAGCGTGGACACGGAGCTACAGCCGGGCATCAGCACTATCTTGATGGGCTCTGTGTAGAGCAGGTCGTACAAAAGCTTGGTAGCCTCACCTGGATCACACTGACAGAGACAGAGGCAGGGAGATGCAATGTGTGCGCTTGTGTTTATGCATCCATTTGTTCACTGTTCTTCATGAGCAGGGGAATAAGGGTACTGCAGTGATGTATCCTGTAACCGGGGCTGATGACCTAACATATTCCTTAACAGCAGTGATGTCACAGATCTCCTGTGCACCGCAGTTTCTGTGCATTATTTCCGAAAGAAATGACCTAAGAATACATGTGAAATGTCGATAACGGCAAGAATATATGACTTCACATTGATGGAGGGGATCGTATCTACTGGAGTCATTGCATATTTCAAGCATTCCGGTGGTCTTCAGGGGTGATCCAAGCTGCAGCTTCATGTAAAATGCTGACAGAGGTTATGTTACTGTCGAAACCATGAGAAGCGAACAAGAAGGACATAAATAAATATCCACATACTGCTTTAGGGATAAACCTCAAACATGGCAGCTAGCCCACAGTATGCGCAATTGCTCTGAGATAGCAAACTGGGAATTTGTCCGCCTGGATTTATGAAGAAGCTTTCTTTGTGAGAACCATCCACCTACACCAACCCGGCTCTTTATTATAAAGTCATGCGTCTCCATCTGGCAGTCTGCCCTAAACATCTCGCAGATGTCACGACCCAGGAGCCACGTGACAAACTCGGCCGAAAGGCGTGAATCTGAAACCTGTGGCACAACAACCTAAAGCTTCCCAATTTCACAAATTTAACAGTTTCGATTTATTTCAGATGCTTACACAAGGTGTGATTATGAAAGGGCTTTTCAAAATTGAAAATGTATAGTTCATTTTTGAAAGTCAATAATGGCCACAAGACTACGGACCAGGGGTTGGAAACCCTTACTCTATGTTATTCTACATAGAGTTATGCTACAGTAGAATCCTGTCCAAATCTGACACTGGTTTCTCACATCTTTCCCTGGATTATTGAATATGTACAAACCTTTACGTGCTGGTGATGACATGTGTGTGCTCATGTGCTGAGTGTTTGCACACAAAAAACTACCAGCCATTAGCTTCTCTTACTTGAGATTCATTGGATTGAGCATATGCGGCTGCATATTCAATAAATGTCTTGAAAAAAAGTCTCGATGCACAGGATCAGCAAAAAATGTCTCACGGCTCACAGAGAAAACTGTCTTCGGAATTGTCTTTTGATGCTTTAATTGTTCTTCTTTTGTCCAAAAAGCTCAGAAAGCCATGCTATCAGTAATCCTGGTGCATAAATAAGAATAAGCACAAATTCCATCCATCCATCCATCCTCTAACGACTTATCTAGGGCATATTGCAGGCTATGCAGTGCACAAGCGTGGAACACCCTAGCCGATCAATTTATCTGCAAATACTGTTACATGCGGAAGCATTACGGGCATGTCTGTACTTTCATTCAGATTTAAATTAGACAGGTGTAAAACCTGTGCCAATTTAAGTAATAATAAAAAACATATGTCTGTAGTGCTTACATGTGTAATTTCCTACTCTGTCCTAGTTAAGAACTAATCAGATTGTCTTTTATACAGCTGTAACAAGAGAAAAGTCTCCATAGAGGCCTGATATGGCTCCATATTGAGAGTTGGGAGGTGGTACAGTGGTTAGCACTGTTGTTGTCTCACACTTCAGGGACCAGGGTTTGAGTCTCCACCATCACTCCACGTGTGTCGGGTTTGCATGTTCTCCCCATGTCATTGTGACTGGTTTATACAAAGCTTATATTTAATTGTGCAAATATAAAGCTTTTTTATGCTATTTACACTGTCAAAAAACAAACTGGTACAAGAAAGGTGTCATTTACAAATACAAGCCGTATATGTTTATTTCTGTTATCCAATACAAACACACTGGAAAACCATTTCAATTGTATGTTACGGTCATATGTATGCAATTGTGTGCATTGAATGGCTGAGGAAATGCCAAAGGGTTGTTAAAAAAATAAACCTTGCCAGGCTTCACTTAACACAATTAAGCCACTCCCACTATACCTAACCAGAGGTTCACATTTATGAAGATACTTTTAAATTTGCATAAACAGCATTTACACAGTTTGATGTTATCGATATTTTGTTAAAATTAAGTAGTAAATAGATATTAGTTTCAGCTGTATATACCCTAGCAACCGTTGCTATGACAACTCTCTCTCCTCCTTTGAAGTGAGGTTCCAATGCAGAACCGTTTAAGCCAATCAGAACAAGTCTCTTACAAAAAGCTACAATGCAGTTAACTGTTTCTTGCCTGGTATGCAGGCTTTCCCGGCCGCTTTACACCGCGACTGCGTAGGAAGACAGAAGGAGGCGTACTGCAAAAGATGATGTATCTTTAGGATAGAACTGAACTCAGTGTACAAGTGAGAAAAAAACAGTGGGAGTGCCCTAGAAAGTGTAAGACGGTGAGCTCCGTTTTTAAAGTAAGGTATGGCGTATCGTTCTGCTATATTTAATTGTGCCACATTATTATTGTGTTTAATCGATTAGACTACAGACTGATCAATTACAGCTATTTCACCGGACATAAACATGAAAGATGAGAACGCATATTTTAATGATTTGAAAGATTTGTATAATATTTGTAACATGCTGCTTGGTAATACGCACGCAATTTCGGAATCTGTGATTTGATTTTGCTACTTGAGACAGACCGAGCAAGTTACAGAAAGTTCCTAAACAGTCAGAAACAATAATAATATACCACCAAAACGCATATAACTACACCATAAAGCCACATGAAGTAATTCTCATTCAACATATTTTGCAAGAAACCTAATTTTAATTAAAAATTAACATACAGCCTAATTAGCTAATTGGTTAATTAGCTGTTTTCTTGCCGTGAACTATTGCGCATATAACAGCATAAAGAATCACACATCAAAGTTGTAAACGAGAGTACTTACCATACTGTCGTAATAAATCATCTCCAGTTCGTAGTCCGGTAAAATATCAGTTCTTTTATTGACCAACTCTAAAGCCATCTGTGCTGATGGGAGACATGCTTGTCCGCCAGGCCAGCCGCCGCTCATCGGGAACAAAGCGCCGATATACAGTTTCTTCTTGCCTAAAGACGGGCATGACCAGGAGAGTAGAAGTAAACACATCGCAGCGAAAAGTCTAGTGTGGCTGAGCCAAAAGCTGCGAGCTCCCTGGGAAGGCGGCCAGAGCATCGCCATCTTCTCCTCAGCGTGTAGATCTCGGCAAATCGGAAAAAACTATTTTTTTTCTAAGGAAGGTTTTTAAAAGATGTAATTCTGAATTTGCAGTAAGCCCTATGTTGTGGTGGCGTAGACGTTTTAGTGTAAACTAAAGCTATATTTACATTTATGCTGCATTTAAAGAAAATATTTTTTTCCATTTACCTATTATCTAAAACTATAGTGGAATACTTTATAAAAACTTGTATAAAACCTTCAAAATCGATCCAGTTTAAGAAAAGAAGCTCCCCTAATGAACTCACGGAAAACACCTTAGCAAATACAAATACTTATATATTTTATATGCCTGGTAGCCTACTTAATTTTTTAAATATGGTTCTCAGTGGACATGGTAAATGTTTTGTAATACTAACACGCGTGTTCAACACGTGTTGCCCTCGGGAACAGAAGAACGGCAAATATCAGTAAAGTAAATGTGTCGATCTGAAGCTTTATTGATTTCCCGTCTATGACCGTATGGTGTAACGATTCGACCGGAGTTTCGCGGAGAGGTACCAAAGATATAAAGGTCAAGAAGCAAGACTCGCTCTTACCAGATGCAGATAATAACATTCAGACGCCAAAATCAACCAAACCCGCAGCATATTAGACCAATTATGTGAATGATTATCTAAATTTCAATGTTTAATTCTTTGAATTTAATAATTTCTACATGATCTTTCCTGAAATACATCGTCCGGCACATGCGGCTCCCGATTAACCATTTACGAGTTGCGATACAAAACGAATTGCAACATTTAGTTAAAATTTCGCGACATCCATGATAATATGGGATAAAAATACAACCCGGAGTGAAAGAATCGTAGGCAGGTAATTAAAAGGGGGAGAGGGAATCAATCACAAGCCTCTCTCCCCCTATTCCGAATACTCGATGGTCTACCTGTCCTCTAAATAGTAATAATTAGTCTGTTTATGTACATACTCGAGCATGTACCCCCCAAAATCACGCAGGAGCATCCTAAGTTGGAGATACAAAGCGAAACATTTCGTTGATTTTACGCGTGACGATGGTAATTGTCCAGTTAGTCCTACTTCGGATTCATATTAATTTTGTGCGCCGTATTATTTCCATATTTCAACTGCAGAATTAAAAACAACAGAAAATCCTCTCGCTATAAGATCCGTATATCCAGCACAGAGAACGACAGATCATCAAGAGGAACACCCGAGCAATGTTAAAAAAAAAAAGATTATAGGAGATTTTTTTCCGTCACTGCAGCAGCGGCTTAACGAGCGGGAGCTGTGGTGTTTGTGTGTGTGTATGTGAGAGAAAAAGGGAGGGATGAGCAGTGAGGGGAGAGAGGAGAGAGAGGTGTGTTCTCTCTCCAACTCTCCGTTTCATAAACCTCTTTGAATTCACAATTGCCTTTCCATCTCATTTTATTCGCACGCCCCCCCCCCAAACCATCGACACTTCAGACCTCACAGACTTTAATTCCTGTTCCCCATTGCCGCCGAAACGATCCCTGCAGAATTTGTACAACGAAGTACAAAACGCCCATCCATCCTCTATACAGGCTTGTGTTATTTTATATATTGCCGTAATCAAGACACTCAGTTCCACGCTGCATTTGTTCATGCTTTGCATACACGTTTATACAGCTCGTTTTAATAGGCTATACAGTTATCAGGGTTCCTCTTCTGTTCAGTCCTCACAGGGAATATTTCAGCCGGACTTTTTATTCAACTTAAGGCTTCAGTACGTAAGAACTCCAAACGCATATGTGAATGTTTGAGTTTTCAGAAACAGTTAACAGTGACATTATAAATAAGTGCACAATTGCGCAGGTTTGCTTTCAGCATCGGTGGGAACCAAATCAGGACCGAACCCCTCCAGACACGCTACTCCCACAATATTACTAGGGACATGTCCCTACCATCCATACCGAAATCTACACCCCACAGTATGCATCTTTAATCAGACTGAAGATCCACTGTTAGCTTTCCATACTGGCAATAACAAACCACATTTATGCTATTAAAAGAGCTTCTTTTTTTTTTTTTTTTTTACATTTGACACCCAAAAGCAAGGTGTTTTGATGCCTCTTTCACACAGACCAGCACATTACTATGCTGCATCGTTTTCCATGAGGCCATTTGCACTCTTCTGTTGAAAATACCCTGTGGGGCTGGCAGCTAGAACATTGTCCTACATTTTTGATATAATAAAACTCTTATTTCAACCCCTTTTTATAGCATTTGATCGTAATATAAAGTATGGAAATTAGATGTGTTTAAACAAACTGTTTAATTTGTGCAGTTAACGACTGGACTGCAGCCAGTGCATCTTAGAATATATTCCCATGACATTTTTTGTCTGTGGGCCAGAAGCTTTTTTTTTTTTTTTTTTTTTTTTTTAAGCAAAGTCGTATTTCATTCCTTGTTTAATCAATCATCTTGTTTGGGTAGAATATGTCATCTTACTGATTATCTTCATTAGACTGTTTAACAAAGATTACACCTAAGACAGAGTGTTTACAATCTCAGGAATCATCTTGCTGCCTTCCGGATCTCCAGTGCCAGAGCGGATGAGTCACGCAGAATATGAGAAAAGCTATTATGCGGTTTTAATGGCACAATATGAGCCGAAGCATCGTTATTTACGCGGAAGGCGAAGAATGTACAGCCATAATGTGCATCTGACATGACAGCCATTTGCTAAAAGTGAATAATGCTCCTTTTCCTCGCAGCTGCTTGGGGAATCAGCTGCGCTGTGCTGGATCTTGAGTGTGTTTCCAGGCTACAGTACATGAAGTTGACGAGAAAGAAGCACTGATCAGCTACTCCAGTGGCATAAAACTGCCTCATTGTGAGATGCTGTCTCTTCAGCGCACTCTCTGGAACAGCCAGTTTAGAACCCCGGAGAGATGCTGTACCCGACGTATTTTAACATTTTTATTTATTTAGCACAGGCTTTTGTCCAAAGCGATGTGCGGTCGAGGATCCGAGAGCAGGGTCAGCCAGTGTCCCTGGAGTAACTGGGATTAAGGGCCATTCTCAAGGACCCAGCAGTGACATCATTCCGATCACCAACACAGAGTCCTGACCCACAGAGCCAAGCAGCCTCTTGCTCTTCGAGGAGGCTACAGGTGGAGACACCAAACGCAGCAGAGAACCAAATCTCTACAGATCCTGTATGGTCAACCAGCTAACTTTTCATTCTGATGAAGAATTAGATCTTGTTATCTCCATTTGGGGAGGGAGGGTGAGTAAAGAGTAGCCTACACCAGCGATATTATACACTTTTGGGTAGGGTGGGGTGGGGGCAAAATAGGTCGAAATAGATTAACCAATTGCAGTACAACACCCATCACTGTGAGTCATACAGTGCTACACCAATGAGAAGCCGCCATGACCATGAATGGGCCCCGGATGGCTGTAGAGTCCTTCAGCTGTCACCACCACGGCTAACGATGACATGCTGAGTCATCTTACAATTTTCCACCCTCTTGAGAATCCGCTGTCAATACTTTCGATGTGTCGCAAACTGCACTATCCGCTTTGGGTGGTTTCTGTACAGCAGCCTGGCTGCCTGCTGATTTTCAATGCTGCACATTTTTAATTATTTGGCTATTTAATTATTTGCTGAACTTCAAATGTTTTTGCTAACTGTGCCTCCTCAATGACTGTTCTTTGGAGCCCCTCATAACACCTTGATCAAAGCTTGGATTTTCTTCTGTTTCATTCTTTCATCACTTAGGTAAATTACAGATGGAGCCTCTCATTCAAACTGTCTTATTATTATTGTACTGGGTAGATTATTAACATCAGTTGAAACGTATTTGTGATACGACTGCAGAGTCTACATGAAAGGAGCGAATGGCTTGTATTTAAATAGCAATCAGTGAAACAGTCACACAGAGTGCTTTGCATATAAAGATTATGGTCTTTGTTACCTAGAGTTTTCATCTTTGCCTGTTGAATCCTTCCTTCATCTCACCATCTTCCTTTCATTTCCTTTTCTGATTCTCTCATGCTGCAGTATTACAATATGTTAACGTGCTTTGCAGTTCTAATCTTGTGGGTTATCTCTCTGAGAGGTTCAAACTAACACCGTTCACCTCCTCGGCCACCATTCTGGGCTCTACTGATGTAACACTCACATAAAAGAGTAAAGTACCTGCATGGATGTTTTGTTTTTGCTCCAAACAAAATTGTATTACTTTTGACTCCAGTTGTTCTAATCAAATAAGTAATCAACAAGCTTTGTGATCTTTGGATAAAAGGTTTTACATTTATTACGCAAAGCTAAATTAGTGTGAAATGCAAGGCTTCTCATTTTAGTTACAGCTAAACTATCATCTTCACTATCTGCTGTCAGAATACCAAAAATATTCAAAACATTTTCTTTTTTGTGCTGTGCCACTTGAGGATTACTTAAAAATAAATAGTATGCATGTAGTGCATGATATAACAGACACAAAAATCTTGTCAAATACTTATATACAGCCTACCGCAGGGCTATGAGTAATATTTTTTAAATTAATTTTTACTTTGCACCTATATACCAGCAGCTAAAAGACATCTTATTTGTCCCAGTTTTGCCTTCTAAAAGAATTTCAGAGGATCATTGCAGGCTGATCTGATGATGCATTACAGCGCTAGCTGTGAAGGGTTTCTGCTCGGTGGCAGAAGGGCCCGCAGCACGTTTAAGATGGAGCCAGCCCACACACGCGCGCGCGCACGCGTGCACACACATGCGCGCGCACACAGGCTAAGTAGCCTTTCTCTTGCTGAGATTGCAGTAAGTGGGAGGTGATGCCACATCAAGGGGCTACGCTTGCACGGCGGCTCAATGCGCTGCGAGTCACAGTGAGGCGCATGGCAGATGAAGAGCGGCGCGCGGTGCTGGAAGACAGGAGCTGCGTTTCACGCGCTATTTCAGCCGTATGCGTTACACTCCAGAGGCAAACACCCCGTAGAAACAGGTTCTGGAAACAGCAAGAGCTGGTTTTGCTTCCCTGTTAAATGTTAACGCCAGTGTAAAACGGCATATGCATGATCTATCGCTAAGACAGGCACTGGAGCGAAAACTGAGACTGTTTAAAATGTCCTTTTCTTAACACGTTTAATACAATGTTTCCTTTGCTTTGTGCCAGTTTGTATATTAACATAATATTTCATGAATACAAATGCAGTTTTAAAGTCTAATGATGCTTTAATCTAAGAATGTTCCAAATTTTGCCTTAGTCCTATTGTATGGGACATTTTTGCAGAGTCTCAGTAAGATACTGCTGTAATTCCCTAAGAATGAAGCTATTGTGTCCATGTGGTGCAAAATGAAGGGTGCGCCGGTATAGCAGTAATTTGTCTTCCCTGGCTTTAAGATTTGTCCTTTTTATTGCTGTAACCGGTTTCACAAAAGCAAAGGGGACAGATTGAACTCGTGTTTCCTGCATAAAAGGGTCAGAAGGGATCACAATGCGCACGGAAATGATAAGACGGCATTTTTCTCCTGCTTGTGGAGACTATTACGGTGATATATGTCCCCAGACGGCTGTGCCAACACGAGCTTTTGAAACAATGACCCGAGTCTTTAAATAATGAATAGTGTTGTGACATATCCTGAGCCCGGAAATCCGCGTTTAATTGTATCTAGATGTACCATTCACAGTAGTTTAACAAGGATTCAGTGGAGTATATAAATGGCAATAATTCGTAAAGACAGTTAAAGTAAAAAGTGCTTAATCTCTGCTGTATTTACTGGGATTTTTAACCTACTTGAAAAACGCACTTTTTTATATGCGAGCATTAACACCACGTGTCAGCTGAAACCATGGCAACAGGTTAGGGGAGGAAATGTTGCCGCTTCTTCAGCAGAGCATCACATGCTGAAAGTCACCTGAATAAGACTCTGAAGAGAACGCCGGCTATGTGCGTCACACAACGCGAATGCTGTTAAATATAGACGCGGCACATCAATGGTACGTCGCCCCCTCCGGCGAGCGTTACAGCACCAAGCCACCTCCGCACGAAAAGCTTATTCTTCACTGGCACGTGCCGCCGTCAAAGCTCGTGTCAATTTGGAGTTAACCCAAAGCACTGCAACAGCAAGTAATCAGGGAAAATGTCAACATAAGCGGATCATTAGAGGTCATTGTGGATTCAGATGTTCCAGGTAATGGGGGAAAACAATTCACACAGACGCAGTTCATACATTAATTACACTAAATCAGTGTTTCCCAATCTGGTCCTAGGCAATTCACAAACAGTCCATATTTTTGTTCCCTCCCAGTTTGATGGAGCAAAAATGTGGCCTGTCTGGCAGGAAGCAAAAAAGTGAACCGATTGTGGGTCCCCGAGAACCAGGTTGCGAAATACTGCTCCAAACCCAACCTGTTACGATAACTGTCAAGTGTGAAATGTTTTAGAATTATGGCTTTTTGCAAGACTTGTCTGGAGACATCGGGGGGCGGGGGGGGGACTGCTGTCCCCAAGACTGCTGTGATGTCGCTGCATTAATTTCAAGGGCAGGCCAAGCCGGCACAGCGACTGCAGATCAACCGCCTGCAAATATCAACCTGGCCACCGGCCAGCCGGGATTCATCAGACGTGGCAGGTTCTTCCAGCATGAGCCCTCTGTCAGACTGGAATGGAAAAGAAAAAGCCCGCTCACTGTGGCTGGCTGGGCACATTTGTTAGTCTACTGGTGAAGAGAGCAGCGCAGTGGAGCATGGCTGCATGGAGGCTAAAACATGACAGGCCTACGTGCTGCCGCACCACCCTGAGGAACTGCCAGTGAAGGACTCTGATAATTACCTGGTACACTGGGGTGCATCTTTCAGACATGCTTTATGTTCAGTCCTTCTCTCAGCAGGCATTAGTAATCAATGCCTAATAGCACTGAGTGATAATAAGTGATAAATGCCAGCGTGCACGGCAGCATTTCTTGTCTGCCCCGGGGGCTGTTTTTCAGAATGAGAGTGTCGCCAAGGAAAGGTTTTATGGGTATGACACTGATGTTATCTATATGCCATGACTGTTTCTGTCACCAAACCTAAACCATGCAATGCATTTATGGGCCATTCGGAAAGAACTCCTGAGACAGCACTTTTCCAGCAGGACGCCAATGGATCCACCAGATAAAATTTTGCTGTATCCCTGCCATTGTATTTGTGAGTCCCGGATAACCCTGCATTAAAGGATGGGTCATGCATGGGTCATGCACCCCATAATGGCTACGAACAATTCTTCATGAACCGAACCGATAAATTAACAATAAAATAGAAATTATTCTTGTTAATGCGAGACCATTATGTCTTGTAAATGATCAGATTTTATTATGTTGCTATGACCTCAATGGAATAGGAAATTATTGTGCTGTTTTTAATTATGAATTTGATTATATACTGAAAATTTGAATAGCTATGTTTTTCGGGTTAGTAAAAAATCAGTCCATATTACTCTATGACTTACGTGTCTCTGAAATGTGTCAGTCTGAGATGTATCACAGTGTATTTACGTGATACATTTCCCTTATAACTAATTGACAAGGTCACACTGTTAAATTGTTTCTAATTTCAGGATTTAAAAATGTAAAATGAAGTATTGCCCCCATGTGGTAAGAAAAGAACTACACTTTTCCCTTTCATAAAGGCGTCTATAACTGTGTGCCACCAGCAAAAACCCTCAAGCTTGCAATGAGTCTGCATTACATTTCAAATCGCCTCAGCAGCAGTGGGGGTGTGATCCGGTGCGTTTGCATCCCTGCCAACATCTGGTCAAGTTTTATGTGAGACATGGATTCAACAATGGTTTCATAACCCTCTCTGCGATTATCTCTCCACAAAACCTCTCAGTACCGTTTAATTTGTGTGCTTTTTCATTAAAAATCCATAATAAAACTTAAAGAACATCAATACTTCTGTTGAAAAAACAAAATACATTTTCCTACCTACCAAAATGTGCAATATATATCGCATAAACAACTAAATACAACTTCTTTGGTACCCTATCCCCAGGCCTAACCCTAACCCTAAACCTAACCATAATGACATTATAAATTATCATTATTGTTTTCCTGTGCATTTACAATAAACAAATCACTAAAAATATTAAGACACATCTTCTTGTGAGACATTCGGACTTTGTCAGAACAGTTATAAAATGCTATCTCCATTATCAGCAGCATCTATTGTTTCACCAAGTGGGCCATAATTCAAGAACCAAGGTCCAAATTCTACACCTGGGGCGGCCAATCTTATCCGCAAAGGGCCGCTGTGTTTTTAGGTTTTGGGGATAACCTTTAGGTCAGCTGTTCAAACCCAGGTATGAGGAATCTTCACCCAATTGCTCCTCTAATTAGTAATGAATAATAAGTAGTGAAACCCACATACACGACGGCCATATTTGGATAAGACTGCTCACCCCTCTTCTACACCTTGTTTTTAACCAGAATGTTACTGTCAAGTATTGAGTTCATGCACCTTTGTTTTCCTATCAGATCAGGCCATACCCTGTAAGCATCAGTTCTTCGTCTGAGTTATGCATCTCTGGTTCGCTTCCAGTGCCTCGTGCTACACTCCACATGCCCACACGTCTTTGTGATTCAGCAGCCTGAGAGACCCCTGGGTATATCGACATAGAGGACCGGGCAAGGACCGCCGATCCATTCTCACTTCTAATTGCTCTTGACTGCATTTCAGTCACAGCAATCCACACTGAAAGTCACCCAGTCTGGTGCTGACCAGCATACACCAGCTTTCTTGATCTTCCCCCATGTCACTTTTATCCTCCCGGGGTCCATCTCACCTCATCCTTAATTGGTTCTTTACTTTGCAAGTACTGATGACAGAACAAGCTCTAGAAGCTATAAGCATGGACAAGTTTCCTTCTCTCTTCTGTTACAGGCTAAAGATAGTACACTAACATCTCCAGTGCAAAAATCTCTCTGACAGATATACAGCTAGGTCCTGCATCATGGTATTCTTTTAACTTTGTAACTCCACAATCCATTACACAATCAAGCTCGATACTCTTCGCTTTAAGCTTTACTGCTAATGTAATGCAGTTCATCCATATTTCCTGTCAACCATACATGTATTTACAGACTTGTAGCGAAGGCCATAGAAATGTGCATAATATGAACAACTTCATCATGTCTTCTCACAAAGGATATAACTGGAAATCAGGGCTTCCCACTCCATCATGAAGTCCTGATAGTTATTGTAACAAAACAAACCGAAAGTAACCATAACGGACTCACCTCAGCCTGGGACAGTGGTTCTCAGTTCTGCACCTGGTACCTCCACTGCTGGAATGTGTTCATTCCAACCCAACCTCAATAAGGCTCATATGGTCCTTAACAGGCAAACAATGAATGTGGCAGATTGAAAGCAGTGTGGGTTGGAATGAAAACATTCTGGCATGGGGGGCAGGAACAGGATTAAGAACCAATGGACTAGAGGTAGGCAGTCTTGTCCAGAAAGGGCCTTTAGGTATGCGGGTTTTTGCTGCAACTCCATAGTTAGATTACTAATTAGAGGACTGACTGGCCTGAAGAGCCCTCACACCTGGGTTAAAACAGCTGACCTAAAGGTTATCCCTAAATCCTGCATAAACACCCCTGTTTTAGCCCAACCCATTTATACTCTATACATGTGACTCTCTTGTTTCAGTCTGCGCCTTTCAGTCCCTGAACTGCGATCCTTCCTACTGCATTAAGAGGTCTTCAGTGGGGATCTTCTGCACCAAACATTTGCATGCATGCTCATCACTTCAGTGTTGCTTTAGCCGGTAGCCATGTCAATTGTGGAGATGACGGAACACATTGTAATCAAATTGCCAACCATGGGTGGAAAATCACAGAGCTGAAAAATTTGATATTCCACTTAACTTATAATATTCAGTACTTTACGCAACTGCTTTGATTTTGGCAGTATTCTACACCTACTTAATACGGCCATGAAGAAAATATATTCTTTTCGTTCCATCATATTTTCCCTCCAGGTCTCGGGTTACAAACGTTTTCACTTTATTCTGTAGCAGCTGAAGTCGGCTGTGACGAACCGGGTAGCCTTTGCCAGACAAAATGTATAGGGTCATGCTCTCAAAAAGGTGCTGATGTAACGCGGAATCTTCAAGGTGAAGTGATGTCATATTTTAAGACTTAGCCAACACAGTTCTACAGATGGAAAAAAAGCAGTACATTTTATAAAGAGCATCCAGTATCTCATCTGCTGCTTTGCATTTCATTCCCTAAAATGCCTCAGACTGCAACCACTGAATTCAGTGAACAACACTGAATGTAATTAAGCAAATCGATGAATTTCAAATCATGATCACAAAAGATATTTTTGTTCATCATCAAAATTCTGATAACATTCACTCATGTTCATGGTCCTTGGGTAACATCATGCAACACTGCATGAGTGATGTAAAAGGCAGAAACAAAAGCTAGGATCTTTAAGTGAATCCAACCATCTATCTTCCAGACCCTCTTGTCCTATGCAAGGTCACAGGGGTCCAAAGCTTATCCTGGAAGGTATGAGCTCAAGGCAGGAAATAACCCAGGATGGGATGCCAACCTATCACAGGGCACACACACACACACACACACACACACAGGTTTGTATTTATATCTTTGCAGGGACTCTCCATTCATTTCTATGGGGAAAACTCTAATCACCACCTTAACACCTACCCAGCCCTAACCTTAACCATAAGTAACCAAACTAAATACGAGACTTGGTATTTTTACTTTTATGATGCGTTCACAGATCTTTGTGGGGACCAGAAAAATGGTCCCCACAACGTAAAAAAAAAAAAAGTTTTTATCACATTTGGTCCCCACAATATAATACAAACCTAATCCACACACACACACACACACACATAGTACAAGTATTCATATCCTATCCAACTCTAACCTTAACCATAAGTAACCAAACAATATGAAGACTTTTGGCACGTTTACTTTTTTGATTGCATTCACAGATTTTTATAAAATTGACTTATCCAAATGAGGACCTGAAAAATGTCCCCAAAAGTAAGAAAGTTTCAGGTTTAACCAAAGTTTGGGGACTATGCATCCCCTCCTCCTCCCACACGCACATATTCACACCTTCAGACTGCGGAGGGAGACCGGGGAAGTCCCACAACGACACAGGGAGAAAGACCAAACCACGCAGATACCCGAACCCTGGGCCCGGAGGTGTGGGGCAGCAGCACCAAAGAATGTCACGCTAAAACAGACATCCTGTACGCCCATCCAGATACATCCACATTACAATGTAATACGATTTTGCGTCAACGCAGGATTCCCTTCAGAGGTATACGATGCTCTTAAAAGGTCACTAAGCATGATCATTACCTTTGTCCCTGCCCATGACCACCTGCTACCGAAGGCTTGGAGCCGATCGGTAACAGACACGTCAATTATTCATACGGGGAGTAACATGTGCCATTCAAAACTGTAATTTAACACCACTGAATTTCCAGACGCCGTGCCAGTTACTGAAGACAAGCGGGTGAAAGGAACAGGTTCGAGCCCTTTTGACAGCAGCAAATGAGGTTGTGTGAACGCCAGACACAGTAATTAATACAGCAGATGGCTCAGGGAATAAGAGCTCAATTCTGTAAGTCAGAACTCCGTATGTATTTCAAATGTAATTATCAAATTGCAAGATAATTATGGAATAAAACATATAAATACCATTCAGGTTAATATTAGGGGCATAACAAACTCACTCTGCAGAAATCAGTCCTTTTGACTTTTTTAAACACAAGAATACTCATCAATTTTCAGATAGTATAATTATATTACAACACTGATTATACTTTTTCATTATGAGAAATATAGAATAGAGAAGGTACTGAAATCAATAGTATCAGTATATATCTGTGTACTGTTTTTTCAGTTTTTTAAACATATCTTTGAAACAAGTGCCACCTGCTGGTGGTGTTTAGTAATTACAAGAAAACAGGCAACTAGCTGCCCTGATTAAGGAGTCGGCATATAGTTAGAAAAATCCACCGTTCTTACCCGTGTAATGTCGATCATCTTCATAAAGGAGAAATGCAAGGCAGGGAGAAAGAGGTGGGGGGAAAAGTGACAGTGTTATTAACGTGAGCTTTGACAAAAAAGATTGCAATAGGGAAATCTGTACAGGAGCTCAATACTTCAACATACATAATTCTGCTGAAAAGAACAATAAGCAGTAGCTTTGTGAGGACACCCATACCGTGAGACGCACATACGCTGTTAAACGGTGACTTAGCTGTGACACAGCACAAACACACCCACTTAAAATAGGCTCAAGAAGAACAGGGAGGGCTTTAACGCTGCAAGTGATTTCCCCAGTACAAAGCTCGGGGCTGTCGGACATCTGCACCCGGGGTCTGAAATATTCAGGCCTCTCCTCTGTAATCAGTGCGCGACTGAGCGCTCTCGGTTCCCATGGGAGACTCGGAACGGCCGCCGTGCACGGATGCGGCGGCGGGGGACAGCAAGCGAGCAGCCCTGGAGACGGAAAGTGAAAGACGGCTTGGCTCAAGGGCTGCTGAAGCACATGCTTGCTGGGAAATATGCCGGACAGATTTGTGGCAGAAGTGTGCAAGCGGGACAGAGGTGTAGAGAGAGCTTGCCTCTGATACATAAATTTGCGAAGCATTACATCCCGGTAACCCAAAAACCATATTCATCTTTGAAACGCCTTGTTGCCAATGGTTACTGCCCATGGCAGTTAATTACGAGGCTTCTAAACACGCTTGACTCTCTCTATACCCCTCTATGTGTAATGCTAAGAGGACAAGGCTAGAAAAGTAAGCAAACCCTCACCATCTGAGGTGACGGCTGTAAGAGAAAACACAGGAATTAGTGGGGAAGTGGCAGTCAGTCACCAAGGGACGCGTCGAGCCAGGTGGGAACAATAACTAGAGAAAAGCTGACCTGTTTCTCTAATGAGAGCCTGGCACATGCACTGGTGTTCGCCCACCGAAAATTACTCACTATGACCTCTAGGGGGAGCTGGCACACCGTTACATCTGCTCATTCCCAGCAGGTGCTTTGTGTACCCACACCACTGTGGAAATGACTCTGTGAGACTTCTCTCTAATGTATGCAGTGCTGTAGCCAGTAAGACCAGCTGCCACTAAGATTTTTGAGTATTTATAATACAGGGCAGCGCTACTCTGCCATACTATGATTCAACTCAGCGAGCAAGTAAAACAGGAAACATTTTTCGCTTAATTCTTAAATAAATGCCGAGAAGCTGTTTGCAGTACTATATATAAAGGTCAAACTCTAAAAAAGGCTGATTATGGCCAAATTTAGCTTGGAGAGCTTACAAACGTTTTTGTTTTTCTAGTGCAGAACCAGAAAGATCAGGATGGTCCCTGTTAGGAACATTTGCAAAATCTTGGGATTAAGGGTATGGAAATGTTCAATTTGTCTGGTTTCCCTGATGTTCCCAGAACACTATCCCACTTATATCACTCAGAATAATAACAATGGGCACGGAAGAGAAGGTAACACTGTACCTTCACAACTGGGGTCATGGGTTCTATATTTTAATATGAAACCATTCAAAATGAGTTGTATTAAAATGATGCTCAGGTAATAACGTTACCATGCCAACAGTGACAGGACCTTTGTTAAACTGTAAAACGTGGAAATAACATTCCATTAATGATGCAGTCTGAACGTTGTCTGCCAGCTTTGAGAAGGCCTTCGTGTAAAGTTGGCTCAAGTTCCAGAAAGGTTCCCTCTTAACTGGGACGTAGTGTCTTAATGGTTATGCTGGGAATCGTAATACAGTTGGATACATGATGAGGTTTACTATTACATCATTCAATATATTGATATTTTCAATAGATGCATTATGCCAACTACACAAAGGGACTCTGATTCATTCTTTCATGTCATTAGTACTATCCACTGCCATCTCCTTCACCACAAGACCTAAATTAGGCCCTTTGCACAGTGATCATTATAAATAGAGTTATTTTATGAATTATTGGACTACATTGTTTTTTTGTTTATAGCAACCTGGATTACATTTTGGTGGGTATGCACTCGTGATTTATATGAGTGTTTCTGTAACAAACAAGCTTTCTTTATTCCACTGCAGAGAGTTTACACACCACACACACACATATTCGCGTCCAGGAAGCACTCACAGTGGCAGACTGGTTTGGGAGAGTCCCACTTGCCCAGCTTGGTGCAGAGGGTGGAGTTCCTCCCCACCAGACGGAAGCCCGTCAGGCAGTTGTAGTGCAGTACAGTGCCCTCTACTGGGGGCCCGGGGGGACGCGCCACAACCTGCCCATTCTCCAAGGAGGCCCATACACGTGGGCACAGTAGCACTGGGCAAGCGAGAGAGAGAGGGATAGAGAGAGAGAGAAACGGAAAGCTCTCAGACTGCGTGTGCGCAGACGTCCCCCCGGGTTCCCCAGAAGCGCATTTTAATTTAGCGATGAGCAATAAAAAAGACGACGGCTGCCTGTTCCTGTCTGAGGCGTTGTCACCATCTAAGGCATGTTTGAAACGCTACTCACATATGTTTAGCTTTGCTTGAAGAATCCAATGTACTATTTACTTGAAGAACCCAATGTACTATTTGCCTCGAGTGCATTGGACAAAAGAGCCTGCTATGAATCAATGTAAATGCACTCTCAGACATTTATTCATAATTTACTTCAAGAATGCTGAGCCAGTCCTAGAAACCACTAAGCATAAGCGGGTTAGCTTTGATGCCATTTGAGTTTGAGGTTTTCAATTTTTCTCTAGTTTAATCGTTTAATAATGTAAACAATTTTGTGGGACAGGGGCTGACTGACAAAAGGCAGCTGGGGATACATCAGCGCTAAGATCCGTGGCGAGTGGTGGGTCCGTGCTCAGAAGGTCGCCAGTTTAAATCCCATGTCCACAGGGGTGATTTCGTTTTTAGACCCTTGGGCATGGCCCTTAACCCCAACTGCTCCAGGAATCGGCTGACTCTGCTTTCTCAATTATTAAACGAAATCACAACTTACAGCATTTGCTCCACAGCGTCATGTCCGTCCAGGTGCCATTGGGGAGACACTTCCTGACCTTGGGGCCGACAATCACCCGGTTGCCCCGACAGATGTACTCAATCTCATAATCCACTGGGAGGATCTGCACACTGCGGATCTACAAGGTTAAGGGGGCAGAGCTCAGAGCACCGTGTGGGCATGGCTTGGAAAGGTCTGCTAATATGCTACTTGGGTCATTAATGACTTTGAATGGAAGAAGCTAAATATTGCCTTGTGACAGGAAGTCTTGTTTTACTTGTTTGCTAGGGAAATATATTCAATACTATTAACTACATAAGCAGATGGATCATCATTTTATGGAGCAATTCACACGCGAAGGCAGAGTAGCACTGCACCAATCTGGACAAGATCTAAAAGAAACCCGTGTCCAGATCATTATCCACTCAATCACTTATTATAAAAGATGTCAACTCATCTGGGTTATTAATGACCCCAGCCATAAATTAACCTCGCTTTGAACCTGTATGGAGGGATGAATGGATGGATTATTCTTAATTTCTTTCATGTTTTCAAAAACCTAGAAAAATCTAAAATATCTAGAAAGTTTAGTCGTAAAAATGAACACCACATGTTATTTTCTATCTCCCAGCTGCTTACCCAGTAGAGGGTTGCTGGTAGAATAACCAGGAGGTCAAGAAAAAAACACAGCTATAATTTCCGAACAATTTCACAGAATAGAAAATTATCTGGCAGTTAATTTTAGAAATGAACACACAGCATAAAATATTATGCGCGGCAGCCAGAGATGCGAGCTGGCCCGCTTCAGACCTTTGCTACTGCATCATTCACTGTATTTCCAGGTGTTTGGAAACACAAGCAAAATTCAAAACATTACAGTGACAGCTGTAATGCTTGTTTTCGCCAGCCGCAGCTGACAAAACAAATGTTTATACTTCAAAAACGATTTTAAGTGGGAACTTGAATTTTAATGCTGCCCAGTTTCTCTATTTTAACAGCAGGTACCAGCCTGCTCCTGATTATTTCAAAAAACGAAAGCAAGTGTTAAGTGTCTGGATGGAAATTAGATTTAAAGTAGAACTGAAGAGAACGTGTCGAACAAAAAAATGTCTAGTCAGATCAAAGCTGTTTAAATAGGTTTCCCGTTACCTGCTCTTGGGTCAGCCCTCTGTAGCGAATACCTCCATCTCTAGGAGGGCGAATTATAGCACAGCCTGGAAGAGGGAGGATAAGGCAACACATTATAAGATTGATATGCAAGGAAACAAATTTCTGTTCATTTCCACCCACGGCATCCCTTTCCTGCAGAGAAGAGTTTTTCTAGATCCTGCAGGGACAGCTTGCTCGTTTAATTATTCCCGACTTCAAATATTTGTCACTCATGAATGCAACATTAGAGAAAGGACAGCGAGGTGCTTTCATGCTCATGGTCGGTCAGCGAGCACCGTACTTGACCGCGCTGACGAACCACCTTTAATAACTAGGCTAATTCATTTGGCTAACCGATCCCCGCACAGATGGCTAAGCGGCACCTCCGTGCATTTTAAGAGCGGATCTGATCATCTGGCCTGCAGTGTGTCGATTGCGTTTCCTTACGGCCCTTCGGTAGCTGGCCACACACTTTCATCTTACGCATTTGACGAGAGGTTGCACACTTTTCCATATTAAACTGCTGTATGTTTGGGCAGCTTGCTAAAGGCTACGCTGGCAATGCTACTTCTGGATATTCACCCTGCAGCCTTGTGGCTCAGCCAGTTTCCCTCCCTGCTGGGCTGCTTTACTCCTGCTTCGGGTTTATTGGCACACTATGATTAACCTCCTAGGGGCGGAGAAGCTCCATTTAAAACCATCATCTGAAGCACCTGAGTGTGCCGTTATCTTTCATGGCCAGTGCTCCCGCAAAGGCCCGTCTGCAGCTACTATAATACAGAGGAGTATCCTCTTGGCTGGAAATTGTTAATCATATGCTCTCTCTGTGGTTTTGGGAGCCAAAATAGATTGCATTTACAAGCCAGGCCCTTTTTTTTTTTACTGAGTTCCTCACATCTCTCAACAAAGACCTGTTCTGTACTTTATCATTGTTTTGTGACTCATATTTTGATAAGATTTGGGAAAGGAATGTTCTTCCTCGGGGGGGGGGGGGGGCCAAACCAGTTGGCAACAGGTCTTCCAGCACGGCAGGAGGTGGTTATAGCCGGTAACACAAGCAGGTGCACACGCACAGGGACCAGATTCATGCACACAAATGCCTGTGTTTCACACTACAAGGCAGTCAGTAAACCGTGGCTAGGGATTTTTTTTTTTTTTTAAAAAAAGGGCTTTTTGCGCACAAAGGAATGCAAACGCACACAGGCACTCACCGACACGCATGCAAATTACCTCCAGTCGTCGAATTATGTACAGCCACAGTGAGAGATGGTAGAAGGAAGGAGGCTACGGTGATGAGCGCCTGAGCCATCGCTCTATCTGCAGAGAGAGATGAGCAGCGAAGGCCGGCCATGTTAATGAAGCTAATCAAGGAGACAAGCCGTTACAGTCATTTACGAAGCAGCATGGGGTGGATTCTCCAACAGCCAATCACACTGGCCCTGCCCACCCATGTCAACAAGGACGATTGGTCAAGGACCTGTGTCAAAAATAAGATTTATTGGCTAGCAAGATAACTATAAGGTACTCCGGTTTAAATACAATTTGTATTTGTTCGCTTACATTTACCTCAGACCTTAAATCTTATCTTGCTAACCCAAAAATCCAGCTTCGAGATACAGGCCCCTGCTCTTTCATGCCCTGTACATGTGCCTTTTCTACAAGTGTAATTTTGATCCCTGCCCTTCGAGGTTCAGCCCCGGGTGAGAAGCAGGCACTTGCCACATGAGGGCACCAGTGAGTGCTGAGAGCTTTGACGTCCTGAGGCTTTCTCACTGGGGAGACAAGGGGGATCACCCACTGCAACATACCAATGCATCGCCCAACACCAGCAAGAGCAAGAAAATAGGCAGCCAAAAACCAGCACGGCACTCAATGCTTTCTACCCGATCAACTCATGATTAGGACCGCAAAGTTATCAAGGTGCTCTGGAAGAATGCTAATGTTACGATTGTTCAAGGCAGAAAAGCGAGACACTTATGTAACAACAGTTGCGTAATATAATACTAACTGCCCGAGATAGAGGTTGGGATTTTGACAAAAAAATACCATGTTGACTAACAAGTACAATTGAAATGGCATAAACAGGAATTAGCTCAGATATATTACAACCTACAATATAGAAAAAAATTCAGTGACCTCTAAGGTCTCTGGGCTTCTGGTTCCCCCAAGCCAGCTGCAGGACGCGGAGAGCGTAAGTCACCGTACATTGGGTCAGCACAGACAATGCATGCATACACTCGCTATATCACCCAGATCAGCATGAACAGGGAAAACACACATGGACTCCGCGTGCCCAGAAGTGGGGCGGGTTTGGAGCAATGAAAGCCGAATGGTACCCGCCGGGCAGCCCTGTCGCTCCAAATCTGGGACGCGCTGCGGAAATTACCCATCCATGCACTTCCCCTTTGTCTGCGGCCCCCCACCACTTCCTGCGGCAGTAAATTATTGAACTCAGGTAGGCTGAAGATTTTTGTTTCGTCTCCAGGAATCCTCCGTAAAAGGCTTTCAGTGTCGTCCTTCTATTTTATGCAGCTGGCTGTTTTTGCAATGGGGTGAGACGGATACTGAATGCATTAATTCTGGGGCCAAAAAAAATATCTTTGATCGACATAAAAAATGGGACGGGGGGAAAGAGTAAGATGACATCATTTAATAGCTGATCTTGAAGTCAAATGTGAACATGAAGCCAGTGCGTCATGAAATGTCACTTGTGTCCTGCAGGTGTCAGCGTCGGTATCAGCTTATGCGTGTACAAGGTGACTCTATGGCAGGAGAGCAGGATAGCGGTGGTGTTCAGTAGGAGACAAAGGCCTTGATTACGGTTCAGCAAAAGGTGGCTGGATCATTTTAAAATGAAGCGACAGGGACACGAAACGCCGGCAAACATGGAGAGCCACACCGGGCTGCTGGGGCAGCCTAGGTGCCCCCCGGGGTGGGTGCGAGCCATAAGCGGCCTGCTTAGCTTAGTGGCACTAACTGGACTCCCAACATTTTCCATGTGTGACAGAGGTAAAGAAAAATAAAAGGACTCCCCCACCAGTCTTGCGAATTGAAGACTGGGAGAAGACCCTCTCTAAACAACCCCCCCCCCCCCCCAGCAGAGAGAGAACCACATCGCAGATATGCACCTTGCACACAGTCGTTCGAAATGAACACGTCACGCTTCATTTGCATGGCGGTCCACAGGAATAAATGCATCTAGGCCATGGATGGGAAACGCAGCCCACGTCAATATGGAATGAATATTTCATCATAAGTGGGGGCTCCTTCGGGGACTGCTGCTGCATGTGATGGCATACATATATCAAGCACTTTGTAGGCGATTGGCCAATACTGCTAGGAAGAGCGGTGGTCTCACTCCACCAGAACTGGCAGGTTCCGTTCTTACCCCCAAGAATGTGTGGCGTCTGCATGTTTGCACACTACACAGCATCCCCCCAGGTGCTGTGGTTTATCGTCCAATAACATGCAGTTAGGTCAGCTAGAAACTCTAAATTGCCCTTAATGTGTGAGTCTGTTCTCTCTTGTGATGCTACCGCTGT
This sequence comes from Mormyrus proboscirostris, assembly GCA_026779585.1. Classification (NCBI taxonomy): domain Eukaryota; kingdom Metazoa; phylum Chordata; class Actinopteri; order Osteoglossiformes; family Mormyridae; genus Mormyrus; species Mormyrus proboscirostris. Next base: position 16,989,600 of record JAODKF010000147.1, on the reverse strand, counting down.
TGCATCTTGTCTCACAGACCATCATACACACAGCTTCCTAATCAAAACTGCTGTCCCAGCATTGAACGGTATTCCCTGGAGCTTTACTGTACTCCAGTGCTGCTCCCTCTACCCCTATATCCACTGTCTGAAAGCAGTCCTGTTGGCACGATAGGAACTGACACAGCATTTACTAACCGATGAGGCTGCCAAATGTGCATCTACAATTAGGCCCTGGTCAATGTCACCGAGGTCTTTCTCCGCCACCAGACTAAAGATGAGCGCATATTGAAAGCACTGATGCTGGGACATTTATGAGCACTTCCCATATTTAGATGAGCTTTGTGAGTTAGTGCAAACCCAGAATGGAAAATGTATTAACATAGGCTGGGCAATATTGCATTTATCATACTGCCATACCGCCCAGACCTTATACTGCGGTATTTTGATGGTATTTTCAAAAGCAACAGTATTTTGGTATTTTGAAATGTCTGCAATAATATTATACCAACCCGGGGAGGTCTGCCACGATTAAATTGTTGAAGGGTGTAAATTATGCTGCCTGATTTTGTCACCAAGATTTCAAAATATTGTCCTAAACTAACTAGGCATTGGCGTCTAATGTCTTTTGGTCAGAATAGTTTATCCTTTAGACGGAAATAAAAATATCTACTATGTCTACTAAGTTATTCTGTATGTTACTTAAAACGACTACCAGGGCACCTGCTTTATAATGGCAAACAAGAACATATTTCATGATTCACAAATGATTTAAATACCATATAATTACAATGCCAATGTGAAATGTGGAGCGAAAGTGTTGGACTAAAGGCATCAGAATGTAATGAAAGTGTTTAAATGTGGGTCACAAAACAGTGAAACAGCGACACATGACAGGGCTCTCCGAAGCACACCCTCACACACCCTCACACACACTCACACGCATAAAGACACGCTACAGCCAATTCGCAGGTGCCAGTTTGCATATCTGCATGCTGCTAGGGGCTGGATCCAGGGTTCCCCCGATAACCTGCACTGGATTAAGTTTTCAGATGGATGGATGGATTGATGGAAAGATGGATGGATGGATGAAAAACACCAGCGACACCACACTTTTATGTTACAGTATACAAAGTACACTGAAGCATTCTCAGTTTGTTTTTTCCCCCATATTTTTCTCTCATTGACAAATTGTCCAGTCTGCAGTTTAAAAAGTAAAGGCCTGGGGAAGGAGCCTGGGGAAGCGTGTGGATCTAATGCAGCCCTTTCACACTCTGCTAATCATGGCTGACTGTCATGTTAATGCCCCGTGGTGACCCTCCTGACACTCTGACCCTTGCTTGCCGCACGGCTGCCTGATTACTCACACGCGCGCACACACACCTCACAGTGAGACACATCACGTAACAGAAGGGCCTCGCTTTCTCTGACAGAAATGGGAGCAGGCAGTGCTGCCTAACGCTGTTGCCAGGCAACTACTTACACCCCCCCGTCTCTTCTTTATCTTTCAGTCTGTTTTTCATATTTCCTATTCTTTGACCCCCCCCCCGCCTACTTTTCCCTCTCCCTGCCTCTCCCTCTCCCATCATCCCATCTTCTGACTTTTCAGACCTTTCGATTCATTCAGCCTGCCGGGAACAACGTGGTTCATTCGCTTCAGGTTTTGCGCTTATTCGCGTAAGACTACATCTGTGCATCACTCCTGAAGTAGTAAATTCTGTACTCAAAAAGTTAAATATTGAATTTTTTTTAATTTATAATTTAATTGGCTGCCTGCGTGGAACAGCCAATCAACGCTAAATCGAACTTAACCAGTAAATTACCACGGTACGCATCTCAGATGCAAGTCAGGTTGACCGTAAGGATCCAAGTAAAATGTGCAAGAAAGAACAAGTTGTTAAGTGCACAATGAGCTCTGTTAGAGGTGTGATTCACACCGTTACACCGACACGGATGATGTTTTGTTTTCTGTCGCCCAAAACTGAGGAGAAAGGTCTGTGCGGCATTTGGATACGTCTGTGTCATTAATCGTACTGTTGTTGTGCCAGCTCTGTGAATCACACCTTAACTTAATTTCGCTGATTTACACAGTCATACTACATAGTCCATTTACAATAAATATAAAATAGTGATAATCCATCCGTGCAGGCATCTTCCGCATATACAAATCCAATATGAGGTTGTGGCGAGTCGAAACACTACCCTAGCTAGCCCAGGGCAATCCATCACAGAGCACACGCACATAAATGTGATTGTGCACTCTCGGCAATTTAGAGACTCAACTCACATCAAGGCATATTTCTGAACCCAAGCAAGCATGATGAGAACATGCAAGCTGCACGCATACTCATACAGGAAGCATACAGACACATGAAAATGGCTGCAGATCATACTAATTATCACATAATAAAAATGTTTTCAAGGGGAAAGATTCCTGACCTAACCATGCTCTGGCAACAGCCATTACCAGAACGCACGGGAAAGAAAGAATATGACAAGGGAGGAGAAGGATACAGCTAAGGTCACTAGACGACGGAGATCACAGCGACTACGGTAACTGTGGTCACGACGACGGCAGCGAAGGAGTGACGCCAGAGAAGCGAGGAGCTGCACGCCCCCAGGGCCAGGTGTCTGTGAGAGGGGGGTGCGGCTTTAAGCCGAGGGGGCGGCTACACTATCGCTTCCACGCGTCCTGGGAAGCCAGCTCGCGGCGGGACCATTTCCAGTTAGTCTGCTGCCATTTGAAAGCACATTCAAAGAGCCATCTTCCCCTGTACGCTGTCATGGTGGCACTGTGGAGACGGTAGCGCCTCACACACCTTCTAGCGCAAAGGGCTGTTACAAAGGTGTAGGCGATGACAAGCTACATCTTTTTATTTAGCATACACTTTCATCCAAAGTGATGCACGATTGAGAAATCGGGGTCAGACAGTCCCTGGTGCAATCGGGGTTGAAAACCTCGCTCAAGGGTCCAACGCTGAAATCACTCTGCCGGCCATGGGATTTGAACTAGTGACCTTCTGCTCACAGGCACAAAATCATATGTGACTATCAGTATTAAATTACTACTATCTCCATTAGGTTATTGTGATGATTGAAATATGTTGCATAACTCTTGCTTTGTCACTGCTCACACTTGTACCTGCGTATTCACTGGGAGCTCCGCCTACATGCACTTAAGCCTAGTTGACTCCTTGACGGCCGTGTGATGTTTGTAATGTGCTACTTACATCACTTTCAACAAAAGCGTATGCCGGATAAATAAATGCAAAATAATTAAATGTAAATGTACTGTTCTCCTCCCCGCACAAAAAGATGCGATCTGAAGACGGATGAGTGGATGGATGCTATCGCTCTATATTTATATGCCACGGTATTATAATTCTTTCGTGGAGGAAATAATGCCACTATTAATATTATCGTGCTGATTAAACGAGAACTGCTTCAATTTGTTGTAGAAGATCAAAGGAGCCCAATGAAGGCGCGTATACACAAGGGGACACGGGCTGCGCGCTTAGCCCACTGATGATGCATAACATTAGCAGTATGGCAGCAGAGTGCTCATTAACCAGTGACAATGAGACATTCTGAAGGACAGACAATCACAGACAATTTCCCAATGTTCTTAAACTGCCACAGAAAGCAGACAGCAACAAAAGCACCAACTATCTATAAGGAGATTGGACATGGTGCTCTTGCTTTCTGTTTTCTGCTTTGCGTATATTCATGGTATAGCGAAACATTCTGTCCGTCCTTCTTCCAACCGTCTATCCAATATAAGATCATGGGGGACCTGGAGCCTAACCCCGGGCCACACAGGGACACCCTGGGCAGGAGACGAGCCCCCTGCAGGGTGTACACACGCGCACACACACACACACACACACACACACACAAGTTGGTCTTCCTATCTAAATAGGGACTGTCCATTCATTTCTATGGGAAAAACCCTAATCCCAATCATGACACCCTTAACCTCTACCCATCCCTAACCTTAATCATAAGAAATCAACCCAAATACAAGACTTTTGGCATTTTTACTTTTTTGATTGCATTCACAGATTTTTATAACTATTAACTAAGGTTATCAAAATGGGGACCTCAAAAGATGTCCCCAAAAGTAGGGAAAACAGGTTTCAGGTTTTACTACACTTTGACAATTGGTCCTCAGATGTGATTTATGCAAACCCACACAGACACACACACACTCACACAGGCTTGTAACTGTATCTTTGTGGGGACTCTCCATTGATTTCTATGGAGAAAACATGATGACAGCCCTAACCTTAACTATAAGTAACCAAACAAAATGTTTAGCTTTTTGATTGCATTCACAGATCTTTATATCACAACATCAAAATAACAGGTTTTTATTTGGTCCCCATAATGTAATATAAAGCTAATCCACACACACACACAATGAGTGATTTAGAGACGCCATTCTTCTCACTGCATACCTATGGACTGGGGGGGTAGGGAACCAGTGCAGCCACCCAACATGGTGAGAACATACAAATACTACACACATTTGGAACCCCGCACTCCAGAGGTGTGTGGCAACAACAGCACCCCAACACCCAGACAGCAGATCATTCTGGAAGGTTTATGAGGGCTACGTGAAACAAGCCGTACGCGCTCAGCTGATACAGTAATGGGCCGAGACTGCCGTAGGTTACAAAGCGTAATAATTTAATGTAAATAAGCGATTCTGATTCTGATACAGGAAAGACAAAGCGGTCAGGGTTGCGGGGTATAATTCTGACACGGTGACAAGGCTCTACTGCAGGCGCGGTGAGAATGTGATGGCGGAGCAGCAACCTTGAGTGGCTTTGGCTGCTTGGTATCCGAGCCGCCACCAGAAGAAGCTGCAGGGGACACGAGCAGAACCCCTTAGCATGAACCTCCCACACGGTGCTCCATGATTTCATAAAAGGCAGGAATCCAGAAGAGGGGCCAATCGTGAGGCAGACATACACCACACTGCTGCTAACATTATACAACCCTGATTTCATAGTGCCGTGTTCCAGAGAGGCAGAGGAGGCACTACCACTGCTATTTTTGAGATTAAATTATGAAACAAGTAACTTTGAAAGAACTCATTACTATAATTTCATTATCATATAAAAACACATTTTTGCTCCTCTTTGAAAAATTCACTATTGCAATTTTGTAAAAGGAATTATCTTCTTACCTCCTCAACTTCTTTAACCACCAGCCACCAATGCTGTGTACATATATATTATATACTGTATATGTACACTCAGTCACACAATACCACACTGGCAGATTTTACATTGCATTCATGTCAAAATATGGATTCATTCATGCATATGGGATCACATTCATGTACAGCTGTTCTGTGGCTACGACACTCCGGGACAACAGAAAATGCTATTTGACTTTCTACTTGGAGAAGGTCACCATCATCCTATCCAACAGTGAGTTTTAATCTACAATCTGTTATATTAGCATTGCAGAACTTTTGACTGATTTAAAGAGCTAAGGTTGGAAGTGTTTTATGTGAGCAGTCGACAATATTTTCTCTGGGTGTCCCTGAAGTATTGTTGAGTCAAAAATAGTGTGGATGACTCACTGATCGGGGGGGGGGGGCAGTTCTTTAATATCAGATGCACAACAGAGTTCATTCACCAGCTCCATATTATTTAATAGACCACCGAAAGACCAGTGACAACCGTGTTCAGTGGGAACATCTGAAGCCAGCAGAGAGTGGGGCTGTCTATTTTAAGCGGAAACAAAATTATGGAATACCACTCATTTGCTGTTCCAGAGCCAGAGAGGAATCACAGAAGTACCCTGCGTAATCACGGCGTGGATGAAGCCGACATGCCAGCAGTAGATTGTAACAGGCAGATGGGGGATGGGGGGGTGGTGGTGCTGCGGAGAGG
>JAODKF010000147.1:16928564-16973726 GCA_026779585.1 Mormyrus proboscirostris | reverse complement strand
AGAGCCCCCTCCCCGCCACTACTGCTCCTCCTATCATCGGAAATATCCACAGAATTCTTTAGTCACCAAAGTCGCAGTTTATCACACGGGGTAAAATCTGCCTAAAATCTTAACTTTTAGTTAGAGCAAGTCTATCCAGATACTGCATTTTGACCTTCCATGGGAGACGACGGCTCGAGCACATGGAGGATACGGGGCCCTGGGAGCGCCGCCTCGCACCTCCTTGGCCAGCCTCCGGGCCTCGTAGTACGGCCTGGCCTTCTCGATGCAGCCGCCCAGCTGGGAGCCTTGGGCGTTCAGCTTCCTGGCCGAGTCCGTGAGGATCCGCCTGTACCCTGACCGGGCGTCCTGTGAGGGGAGAACGGGCAGCCAGCACACAGACTCAAAGAGCTACGCTTTCCAGGTCCTTATATAACAACAGAGCCTTTTTATCATTCTAAGGCTTCTTCGCTGGGACCACTAATGAGCATAACTAATCCCACAAGACCGACTGCTTGCTACTGCATGCAACAGGACAAACGGCAAGTATGATTATGGCACCTGAAAAATCTTCCAGAAGTAAATACTGTACAAATCCATTCAAACTCAAAGATGCAAAGAACGTAATGTACGGTATTTCTACGTCTTGTTTTACTGTTAAACGCAGTAAACTGGAAAAAATTACTTTGTGTGAAATTAAATCAGGTCAAGTGTTATTGTAAGTAAATGTTAGGCACAACAAAAAAGCACAGATTGGCAGGGTAAACGCAACATCGATGCCATTCACCTGGACGTTAATGAAAGCATATACTGTATGTCATACTGTGTATATGCTTTATTTTTCATGTGTCGCATTTATTGTCATATTTCTTTATCTGTCGTTACTATTACTCATTTTGTTGTGTTAAAACTGACTTTACATTACAATCATCAGCCCAAAAACTATGCTAATGAGATGTTGCTTCTTAGACATTCTGCTTCATTTGGCTTCAGTATGAAACAAGCTGCTCATCAAAAACACTTTCACATCCTCATACCGTTTCATCTGTTACGCGTTTTTATGGCTCTGAATACGGGCCTCGCATTCTCTGAGCTCTGCACTGCCATGCAGTCAATATTTACCATGCGGACAGGGCCTAAGGATACGGGGAGCGAGAGAATGCCAGAAATGTGAGGTCGAAGCACCGACCGAACGTGCCGTTAGAGCCAGCAGGGCCACAAATGGCCGCAGGAGAGCACAGAAAGTGACTAATGCTAATTCAATGCACACTGATAGCGAGTAAAGAACACTGACACACCTAGACAAGCACACTGACATTTAGTGAGGGTGTCACTCACATCCAGCTGCAGCTCCAGCTTGTTAATCTCCTCACTGGCTTCATTAAGGTGTTCCAACTCCTCCTACGAAAGAGTGACATGATTACGAGGGACACTTACACGATGACGGTTTTATCCGGCTCAGCAGTGGAATGATGAGCATATTCTGCTCTCGACCGTATGCTTCTATCGCAGCCACGCCTAGTTTCAGATTCTTCCTGGGAACCGTTCAGGGGGCTGAGACCTCCACCCTCTGACGGTCTGCCCGCTGGAGATCCTAATCGTGTTTGAACTCCAGAGAGCATTTACTGTGAAACACTCCACCCTTCCTCAAACCGGAGCCTAACTGCTCCATCTTCGATCCAGGGCATTTTGCTCAGTCTGCCGTATCCTTAATGAGCAGCAAAGTCAATTCTGCCGGAGAGAAAGCCCAATTCCTCCTCAACAGCATTCGACAAAGCGGATCAACTGACAGGACGGATTCCTCCAACGTGCAAATGAGTCCAGAGTACTCCTTCCAAACTCCCTGCAGCAGTGAAAACTCCCTTCCTATTACTGACGACAGTATCAGAACACAAGATCCTTGATCAGTCCTTCATACACATACCGTAAGTCTAATTAAACATCACTGTGTGTATGTGTGTGTGTGTGTGTGCCCCGTGATAGACTGGCATCCCATACAGGGTGCACCCCTGCCTTGTGCCCTTTGCGATTGGGAATAAGCCCCAGGCACCCCCACAATCCTACCTAAGGTAAGCAGATGAACGTTGGATAGATAATTGATAATTGTATGGTCGGCTGGATTGATGGATAGGCCACACAATGCAATTTGTCGCGATTTTCAATAATGCTCTCCTAGCATGTAAGCCACCTCTCTCCCATTTTATTCTAAATTCTGATCCCCCACACACATTTTATATCAGCATAACCAAGAGACACGCATACCACAACCAATCACAGCCTTTCGATCGCAGTCTGCGACACCAGCGCTGCTCCCGCAGTCACCTTCAGATTCACCGCGCTGACACCCTGGCAGGCTGCCGTGAACCACGGTGCTACTACTGACACCAGCGCTGCTCTGTCACAGCATTGACTCAGCCGGCCTACCGCTTTGATCGTGGCACGAGAGCGAATCAGCCCCTATTCCTGACCACGGTGGCGTCTCGTAACAGAAACAAAATCCTAAAAACAAATAAAATAATAATTATATTGAGTGTAATCAGACACTAAGTACTGATACTGGCAATAAAATTCCAGTGATCATCCAGGTCCAAACTAGTGCAGCATAAAGAATAACCTATTCAGGATCTACAGTGGACACCCCCAGCAGACTAAACACTCTGAAGATGCATAGATGGATGGACAGATAGATGGATGGACAGATAAATGGTTGGTTGGATGGATGGACTGATGAATGGATGGATGGATGCACACATGCATGCATTCATGCATGGACTATGATAGCATTGCGATTTGTCAGTGTCACATGACATGAGCCGTAATCTCTGAGACTCTAGCATTAGCACAAATGTCAAACTTGCAGAACAAAAACTCAATAGACATTAAAAGATTTGACAAGGAAATATGCTAACGCTCTGGGGAACAGAAGAAAACTAGGATTATCCCTCACTCACTGGACACCAATTTCGTTCAAACTATTTACAGTGGACCCCCAGTATTATATTTGGTATATTTTTTCAGATTAAATTTAATATGTTCTCAATACATTCAATATATTTATACACATAAACGAGTTTAATTGCGGCTTTTGGTATCGCTGTCTATCTGCCCACTTTTCTCCATACTTATATGGTCGTGTATTCATTTTTAAGGAATCATTTACCTGAATCCTGGGGTCTAATTCTTCGTCGTACCCATCCTCCTCCTCCCCTCGGTAGTGCCCAGCACCATCTTGCGCCTCCTTGCTCTCCCCGGCACCTGTGCCCGCTCCATCATGCCCTCCGCGCCCGGCGGCCGCGTCCTTCCCCTCAGCCTCCCCACCGGGCGTCTCCTCCCGCCAGTCAGGTGATTCGGGGCCGCCCGAGCCGGCGGGGCTCCCGCGAAAGCTTCCCAGCTCCATTCCGGGCCTTTGCGATGAATTAAATATTTATAATGGGAGATGTGATGGTGTTTGAGTGTAAAATCCGTCTAAATTACTTAAGCATACTAGCTGTTAAGCGTCTTCTTACAGCAACCTAGTTAGCCATCTTTCTGCAACAGCTCTCTTGTGTTAGCTAAATATTCTGCTTGTCGCTTTACAAAATAATATGACAGCGAAAATAAAAAGACTAACTGGACTGTTGTATCTCAAATTAATTTTTTCATTGATATTCCCCGTTTTAGCGGAGCTCTTTTCCATCTCACCCATCACTCCTATCCCTCCCACCCTTCCTTTCTTCGCTCAGTCTCCGAAACATAAATTCCCATCATCGACAAAAGGTAAATACAGAACGCGCGTTTTCCGCCTGTTTGGCCTCCGCGGCTGCCGTAGCTGCGGTGTATCGCTATTTTAAACTTCGTGGTGTGACGAACTCATTAGGACGTAATTAATACAGTATTAATTACCAATTACGTAGTACATTACTAATCAGCGCCCAGTTTTGACAGGTGTAGAGTGTAGCGAATATTTACTAAATGTTGACTGACAGGGTCAATTTGCCATTGTACCCCCTGGAAAAATCTGCCAAAGGTGATAGAAATAATGATATGATGTACAGTATTTATGCATACACACTAATACACTCTGGGGCAGGAAATTTAGATTTTCACAACAAATGAATGGTCACTAAATTAGCAAACAGATAACTACATTTCAATGCTTTCCCCTTGGATTTACAGAAAGACTGAAGTGTTGTCTTGCAAATCTTTCTACAATATTTTCTTCAGTAAAGTCAGCAGTATTAACTTTTCACTATTCACAAGTTCACCAGTACCAGTAGTTGAAAAATCTTCCCATTCTGTGAAACCTCTTCCTCCATGCTTAACTGTGGTTGAGATACATTCAACTCAAACGTAATTGTCCTTCTAGAAAGAATCCTTTTCGCTGGGGTCTTGAATTCTTGAATTTTTAACCTTTTTTAAGTCTTTCAGAATCATGAATTTCAAGGGGTGCTCCTGTAGTTCTAGCACCCATTGTTTCAAAATGTTGACCTGTTCTCTTGAGAGTAAAGAAATAGGGCTTTTCTCTGTCTTTTGTTTACACAGAGAACATGCAAAAGAAGGATCCTGCTTACACCTTTTTTTCTCAAAACAATCCACTTTAGCAAATGATGGTAGAGAGGCTCTCGGGAACATATAGTAGGTGTTTTAACGTAAAATATGTCTTAATATTACACAATCTACATTGGTTAATAGTACATTTAGGGGAAAAGCTCTCTGGTTCCCTTGCTTTTTTTAGCCTTGTGTACATATAAAAAGTCAAAAGCTTTTGCACACCACGATTTATGTCCTTTACTTGTTTTGTTATCTTATGTCTTTAACCATAAAGGAAGAAACATTTACATTTGTTGCAACAACAGCAATACATTATTGGGCATTTTCAGAAAGGGGGGGGTGTTTTAGACATAAAACTGTTGCCATTGAAAGGAAACAGAATCAGATTATTGAAACTTTTATCTGTCTGTCTGTATATGTTTGTTTTTGGAAAATGTACTGGAAATTTTAAGCAACTAAAATGCTGAATGTTAATGTTAAATGTCCAAAGACTGATTTCATAAGAAATGTTTTTCTGATTTATATAATTTTGTACAACATAAATTCATGAGAGGAAATGTTCAAATTAATATTTTCAAATCCCAAGTGACTAAAAGTGACTTTGATTTGCTTGTAGTAAGTTACAGGAGAACATAGAATTAGTGGATGAGTGTGATTTGATCTGACAGGACATATTGAAACTGCTTCCCTGGTTCCTGGCATGGCCAGGGTGTAGTCATTCCAGTAACAGCCAGTTTCTGCAACATGATATATCACCATCCGAGGGATTCATCAACATCCCATAATGCACTCTTTCTGCCTGCTGGGAGGAACACCACCTTGGCCAACAGTGCTTCAAGTCAACAAGACATACGCTGTCACATGGCAGACTTATTCTGCAACTTTTGTGACGCTGCCCTTGAAGACAGCAAAGGCAGGACTTCATTTTCCATTTAACATGAATTTGATTGAATGGCACCAGATTCCTGTAAACACTCTTTCAGCCATTCATGATACAAAGATTGGTCAACCCACCAAGCTACACAAACATCAGTTCACCTCCTGTGCTACCAAAATGCATTGTTATTATAAGTCTTACTATGGTGGTTATTATTGCATCCATATGTTATTTTTATTAACATTTTATTTATATTAGTGAGTATTATTATTGCTTGTAAATCAGTTTTGGCATTTACCAGTCCTTCTTCCTCAATTAAATGTATTGCATCTTGTTGAAAATAGGTGAGTTACTGCCCCCTGCTGTACTGGAAAGTTGAGCAGAAGAGTCAGACATGACATCAGCATTATACTGAAAGATTGCTGAACCCAAGACCCCCACCATGACCCACTCCAGGATAAGCGGTTGAAACATGGATCTATAAATCAAAATAATGTATCAACAGAGCAAATTACAGGCATGGATTGAATTTGACTTTAATTTCTAAAATATATTTCAAAGCTTTTTGTGCAATAACATTCTACAAAAAAAATCCACTGATTTCTTGTATCATTAATATGATTTGCTCATTAACCATCATCATCACTTTTAGAAATCTGATAAATAATCAAAATCACCTAAATTCGTGGAGGTGGTTCAACGTGGAATTTTCCCATATTAATGATGCGGTTATTATGACTGTATTTCTGTCTTTCTGTAGATTTCAGTTTCTTTATCCACACATTTCTTTTTTTCTTAGCAAAATGGCAAAGCATCTCAAAAATAAATTAACAGTACTGTACCAACCTCCTGCATTTCCATTAATGGAGAAATTTCGCGAAATAAAATGACAGAATGGGACAGGTTCACACACGCTTTTAAATTACACGTCGTTAAAAAGAATCACCCGTTTTTGTTACAACAGATGTATACATCATGATGAGGGAACCAAAATGACAGAGGTCTCCGGGTGTTCCGGAATTTAATACCTAATATGGTTCTCTATAAATCCATTCTTGTATACTGTGGAGACATGCAGCTCCTAGGATCTCTCACCCATCCACTGCAGACTTCCTCAGGTTCCTCCAAAAAGGTTCCATATTGACAGCATTATGCAGAATTTTCTATTCTTTATATTACATCCAGCAATACGATTATTGATATCAATATTATAATGCGATTTGGCTAACAGGTCAAACTGGAAAAAAAACTACATTTGACCCAATAATCGACACTCTCTTATGAGATCTCAACTTCGTTAGATATCACCCTGATCCCACAGCACTGGCCCAAGGAGGCAGTCATGGGATTGATAGTGAAGCAGGTGGGGGACCCAGGGAAGGAGTATGATCTATATTCAAAGATAGTGATGTGTTATATAGGTTATTTACCAAGCCACCTAACAATGCTCTCGATTTTTTAAGTGTCTTAAATCAATTATACAACTACAAGTTGATCTTAACCACTGAGCACTTTAGCAGCCAATAATTATTAGAGATGAAGAGAGGAGTTTCTCCTAATGAACAGACAGTGCGGTGATTTATACATAAATGGTGACTGCTTATCCTCATATTTCAAATGGCTTATGGAACAAATTTAGCACAGAAATACTGAATACATATTTCATGTCACAATGACATATGTGTATTACATTTGAACTTTTAAATAAAAATATTCGGTTGATGTAATACTCGATGGTCTTACATTAAAAGTGCTGTTTTTTTAACTGAAATCTTGGCGAGAACTTCGCTTTGATCTACACGTAGCTATTTCATAAAATGCGCAAAAAAAATACATAAACCTGTCATGCAACTTGTATGAACAAAAGGTCTGCTAAATAAATATTATGATGTAATGACTTTTGGCAGAAAACTAACGGAATAACCTTTTGTCTTATGGATTAAAGCGCGTACTTTGAGCTGGACACACCAAAACGGAAACCCCCCCGAGGGCCGGCAAACACGTCACACAGGAGCTGAGGAGAACGCGGATTTCCCCCGTATCCCAGCACGGTGTTCCAAACAACTGAAGTCCTCATTTTCCAGAGACTGTAGAGGATTTGGGGCCGGATGTGGGTTTTGGAGATCCTTCTTCTACTTCCGTCTTCCTTTAAAACCGATTACCTGCACAGGCCAGATAATAAGTTAAATATTAGTTTTTTTAAAAAAAAAATTGTAATACTTTATTCATCTCCTTGGCGAAGTTGTATTTTATTATATTTAAAGAATTATCTATTACAGTCTCCCAGTGCGTTGCTGTAGTGGATGCTCATTAATGTAATCGCTTATTTTGCATACCACACTACCTCGCTTCAAGGTAAAAGCTGTGCACCGGTCTTCTCGGGGAGTGCAGAAGATAACTCGTATATAATTAGCAGTGACCAGCCACCACTCACCGTGTGACAGTTGTTATAGCTGCTGGATGGGTCTTGACTTTTGGCAAACGTCGCCCTTTGATCATCCACCTTGGATACACCTTGGATGCACTGTGATCCATCTGCAATTATAAATCGTCTGCGCAGGATATCCGACAGCAGAGTGGTGAGAAGCATGCAGCTACCCTTCAGAGACGTCCAGCCGTCGCGGAACATCATAGGCGGCCCGTAGTCATTGTCGAATCCCTTTGATTTCAGTAAACACTGTACAAACAAACATGTCTTGGGTGCTGACTGACCTAAAGCAGCTCCGGCAAGCCTGCCGTCTCTTGTTTCCCTCGGTGGAGTGCCTTTCCCTAACCCTAAAGCGAACAAAACCGTCTCCGCGAAGCCAGATCCCTGCTTGGGTCCTCGGCTGTACGGTTCAGCACTTCTCCGTTCGTCCGACGCAGCCGCGGACAGGCTGCAAGGAATCTGCGACTCCGTCCGCCCGTAGCGGCCGCTTACCGAAGCTCCGGCATCTCTGGATCTGTCGGCGAGCACTTTACGGAGTAGCTCCCACCGGATAACCACGGATATTCCGTCTCTGGCCTCTGCGTGTTCTCCGAAAAGTAACGCCCTCCACTCCAGCCGGGACTGACGCGACTCCACGCCCGGACTGGACGGTGCCGGCTCGTCGGGCGCCCCGCACTTGGGTCCGAGGCTGTACCCGCTTCCATGGGAAGGCCGCTTCTTGTTGGCCTGGTTGCGAGCGAATATATTTCCCCTGCAGCGAAGAACAGCCGATAAAGCCGAAGCTGAAGGAGTTGAGGCCATTGTGACAATAAAAATACAAAAAAGTTACTGTCTGTAAACATATGAAAACTGTTAGCTTGAAAAATATCAAACATCTAATCTAAATAAAACAAGTAATAATTCTTTGGGAAAAAGAAAGATTATGGGGGACATATCAAAATTGGCTGGCCCAAGGACGTAAATCCGAGTTACCGAACCAAATAAGACGAAAAAACGTATGTGGCTTCTCTAAAATAGGGGTGTGGGGGAGGAAGGTCTCTTTCCAAAACAGAGTAGAGGGCAGTTCATAGTTACAAAACTTGGCGTGGATATGGGACGCAGCGGTTTATTGTTGAGACATGCAGCACAGTGTACTCACCGCAGAATTTAAGCTCAAATAAATGTCGAAACGGTGATATGTAGTGACACTCATCTCTCAGGTATAATTATATTTAACTAACAGCTCCATTCAACTCGCACTTTGTACTTTACCACGTGTTCAATCCATAGGATGTGAGCTGTCATTAGAAGCCAAGAAACAGATGAGTAATAAACAGCCTACAGTTATATGGGTGTCAGCTTGGAATGATCCATCCATCTTTTTCAAGCACAGCCAACGCGGCGCTGCAGTAAACCTGGAGCCTACAGCACGGGGAACCATGCCAACATACCCATTCAGACTCCAGTTTGAGTCACCCTATCAAAACTTTTGTAGGGCATGTTAATACTCAGGGAAACATGTATATGTGCAATATTTTCTTTGTCATTTTCTGCATTACAGTAAGCAATTAGCGACAAAACTCCACCCACTGCAGGCCTAAAAAAGCCTGCATTTCAGTATCAGTTTTTCAAACAGGATTACATTACAGATTTTCAATAAACACGATAAGATTCATGTATAATACGATGTGTGATTGGGTTACTCCGTACACATACATCATATTGATAGTGATCAGTATTAGTTGTAATCCCCGGTACAAATAAATCCCATGTTATCGCCGTGACATCTGGATTTTATCAGAAATACCACACGGGGGCGCTCAAAGACTTAGAATTTAAAATGTTATAACTTTTCAGTCTTAATAACTCTAACGTTACGACAGTCTAAACTGTATGGATTTCAAATATTTCAAAATGTAACCAGTAGATGATATAACATAGTAAGCAATTTAACATTTTTTTTTCGACTGTGGTTTTACAGGCACCCTTGTTCACAAATCGTCGTGATTCTAATTCGATTTGTATGTCAATTAGCGAGAACCACAGGTTAAATCTAGGCTATATCCTTGTATGTAAGGTATGAGTCATATGCTAATTTAAAATATGTATATCCTTGTTATTATGTTATCCAAACAATATATTTAAACATAGATATACAATGGTATTATGTTAATTTTACGAGTTATAAGTTATAAAATCAAATATAATACCAACAATATGAATGTATTACATGACAAAAACAAAATGGACGGATTACGTATTTATAAACATACACAGAAAAGGAATTAACGGGAATTAAAAGAAAATATCTGTATAACTTAAAGAACGTATTGGGTGTGTTAAAGAATAACAAGCAGTACCGCCTGCCGTGGTTATAAAATACACCAAGCGTAGACGTCTGAGGCACACGGACATTTATCAATAAGGGAGTGTTCCATTTCATTTAGCGCTTTGTGTTCAGTACTTTTTAAAACGGTATTTTCAGTGAATAAAGTTATATATCTATGTGTAGTTTATTTATATGAAAATTGTGAAATCTGTCTTGAATATAAACTTTGCCTGAATTTGAGTTGTAGGACGCTATAAATAAACTAAAACAACCACCTTTCAACCTCAGTGTGTAATAAGTAAATATGACTCTTTCCGTCTTATTCCTGGTAATCTCATTTTTGTATTGTGTTGTCAGTTTAGGCCACAGTTGTCCCACTGTCATTTATCATTTAGTGAGCGATTTGTAGTCAGACAGGTTTCAGCCAAGTGAAACGCAATGTCTCTGCTGAATGAAAGAATGCAGCTTATCACGATACAGTGCTTTTTAAGTTTTCACCGTGTTTATAATTATTCACACACCCATAAGAGAGAGAGAGAGAGCGAAATGATATTCAGCGCTGTTTTGTCATTTCGTTGAAAAAGTACTACAAAGCGTTTTATAAAGAATTCGCTTATAAATAATGGCCGAGAACAACAGGATCTAATGTATTCGCTGATGGCAATACACAAAAAGTGAAATCTTCGGTATTATTAACAAGTTGGAGGAAAAAGGCATTCTCGAAGGAAGGACATATAGTGTATTCAGAATTAAACGGTCGAATTTTCTAGCATGAAGGAAAATCACAAACCGGATCAGCTTTCCTGTTTTTACATTGCGGTTCTGTTGGCTTTTGTAATGACAGCCAACGGATCATAACAGCAAATACACGCATATTAATGTACCACTAACCAAACAGTGAAAATATATCTCCTAGTTCCTGTTTATTAGGTATTAGCCAACAAGCCATCGAAATATCCTGATACTCGGCAATGAAACAAAGACACAGTTTAGGTTACGCGCCGATACCTTGCATATACAATCAATAAAAACGACCTGAATCTCAATCTTATACTTTTTTTATTCAAAGAGTACAATAATTTCACATATCTATTTACATAAACATGGAATATAAAGTGCAGTGCACAATTAGTGCTGGTAAATCATGGAGGACAGGGCTAGCCTGTCTCGGGGCATTTGCACGACGTAGCAGCTGCCCATTCACAGCAAATTCTGAGGTGTGTAGTTTATGGTAATAGTGCATGTGCATGAAGATCTGATAACTCAAATCAACCTAATGACCTGCTTCAGTTACCATTTTCCCGTTTCATTCTTCTTGTTTATACTTTTGTTTTATTTACCTACAAACTTTCTTCAAAAAAGGCATTGTTTCCCCATTACGCCATAAGAAAACTTTTACCACAAGGAAAACCAAGAAGAAAAAAGAATTCTAGTTCATTAAAACACGACAGTCCTCTTTTTCTGGCATCATAGTTTTGTTTTTTTTGTTTTTTTTTGGTCATTTCCTGTGTTCCTTGTTAATTCCTAATGGTGTCGATGTATTGGATTTGTTTCTGCGTTAATCATTTATGCGCGTGGAGTCCCCGGCTTCCGTATAGTTCCACAGTTCCCCAAGGTTACACTGCCTGAGTGTTCTTTTGGAAAGTGATAACAGCAGAACTCCTTGCTCCTGTTTGGCACTCTTCCTGACCTCCACATGCAGAACATTTGCATGTTCCACTTTCCGTCCTGTTTCACTTCTCCCATTTCCATTTCACTCCTTCAGTGTTGGTGCTCGTCCGATGAGTTTGAGTTACCAGGGTGGTTGCCCACTGGAGCCAATGGTATCACAACAAATGCCAGGATCCCCACCAGCATCAGGGTGACCGTTATTATGATAATGGCTGCCACCACTGCATAATAGCAGTGGTTGGAGCGCATGATCTGACGCAGGCGGGTCCTTACCCTGCTAGGGGGGCGACCCACGTCGATGGTGGTGGCTTGGCCTGCTTCCAGGTTCCTGAGGTGCAGGTTGCCCTCTTGGACCTGGTGTTTCTTCTTATCCTTCTTGAAACTGGGCAGGGTGATGCTGGACGTGGCAGGCTTCTTGAATGCAGGGGGCTTCTTCAGGACGAGTTTGCCCTTACTGCGCTGAAAGCGCACGGACAGTGCCCGCTGCATCTCCGGGGGCAGCCTGCTGAAAATGTCCTTGTTGTTGTCCAGCTGCGGCAGGTCCCGGCCGTGGGGAAGCTCGGTCAGCCCCCTGCAGATGGGGCAGGCCAGGGATTTCAGCTCGACGGACGACACGTTGATACGGGCCAGGCACTCCAGGCAGAACGTGTGTCCGCAGGCCAGGATCTTCGGGGCCTTGAAGACGTTGTCGTAAGGGCAGAAGCACACGATGCATTCTGTGTCCTCCGCGCAATCGTCACAGCTCCTGATCCCAGAGACCCGCGACACCCGTCGTTCCTCGCTCCGTCCACGTTCCCTCCTCTCCGCTTGACCCCGCTCCATCCTGCGTCCGTCCCTCTCACCCAGGCCTGCATCGCTGCTCCTGCTTCGACGCATGGACCTATTCTTCCTCTCAGCTTGAGGTATTTTGTTCTGCTGTGTCATCTTGGAGCTGTGGCCTCCTCTGATGTTCTCGCTACCTTTCGCATCATTCATAATGAAGGAAATTCTGTATAGGTAGCAAAAATGAAAATGTAAACATGTAGGGTTAGCATATATTTTCGTCTGTTATTGCGTTAGTGACCATAGGCTATCCAAGGGAAAGCTTAGCATAAAGTCACAGGTATTGTATTATCCATTACTATCTTTTGCCGAAAGTCATAATAGTTTCTAGTATAATAACTGTCCATAATTACACTGTCGCTTTAATTTTTTACATGTCTTGTAGATACTGTAAATACCCCTTCTCCCAGTTAGGAAAAGCTTACCTCTCCTGTATAGTTGTATCTGTATGTCATTCACCAGTAGTCAAGACTGATTTGTTTTTTGTCCAGATAAATAATCATACCGTGAAGCTGCGAAGTCCAACACTTTTTAAATTGCCGTCCCCCTCTTCTCTCCTCTCCGTTGTCTTATTCCAGTTCTCTCCTGTCCTTCGTTCTCTCTTTCTCTCTCTCACCCTGTGTACTTCCCTCTCACTCTCTCCTCCCACCATCTGGTTGGACCTGTTGGTGCGGCTTGCCAAATCACAAGTATGAATGCAAGGAATGCAATGTCAAGGGGGAGAGATTTTGCTGTACGACCTGCCTTGCTGCGTGGATATTTGTTTGACAGTGTACGTGTCACATGCGTCACACACACACCTCATCCGTGCAAAAGCAGTCCCACGAATCCCTGTTCTGGATTTTGGCCGTCGGCAGTATATGATAGTTCAGTATCTCGACACCCTCCAGTTTCATTCGCATCTTGGTTTTCTCAATGTTTAAAATTCATGTTAAGCTTTTCAGGTTTCAGGCCATCTTTTCTATTCACTAGGCAATTACCAGTGCACTTGAAATACCAGTTGTGCTAGACAAAGTGCAAAGTGACGGACAGCGTGGAGCCGTCTCTCTGTGAGAGTAATGCTGTTACCGTATTACAACGTGCTGCCAAGCAGTTCCGATGCAGTCATCAACACTTGGCTTTATGTGGTCTTGAAAGTAACAAGTATCACAAACTATTCAAATAAATTAGATGGACTGATAAATATCTAAGGATAGCTAGTTCCCTCCACGGTGGATTATACTTCCTTGACACAACGATGGTGTTACAGTTCACTTGCAGCTGTTTTCCATCAGGTGAATGGGTAACTGAAAAAACACAAACATCACTGGCCAGTGACACACAGACAAACTACTATGCAAAGATGGAAGGAAAAAAAAAAACTTTCATTTTGTAGGTTTTATTACAAAAATCAAATTCAAAACAGCCATTGATTAAATGACGGGACGCGATGTCAAATGCCGTCCCCTCCCCCACCGCTCTTTGTGATGCATCTGCGAGGTGTCAGAAATAATAATAATAAAAGAGGAGTACAAGCAAACCTGTTAGACCTGTTCATTTTACTGCACTAATAGCCTGGCAAGTCTTCATCTAGCATGAACAAACAAAACAGCCTAAAACAGGACAAAAAAAAAAAAATAAAGAATGAAGGCTTAGGTTCAAAACAAACTGTTCTCATTGCAGTAAAAAGCAACAATAAAAACGAACAAAGCCAATGGTACCTGTTTACACAGGGGACTGGTAGATTAGACATTAAATGTAAGGTGTGTGGCGCACACACCCATGCATTGGTGCGTGGTCGAGGCGCTCGACTCCCCAGGAAACGACGGTAGTACTACTTAGTAATCATTTCAGGTGACCCCACATTTATCCTGTCCTTTCCACATCACAGTGCTCCATTAGTAACCTTTTGCCTACAGGCTAGAGACTATATACTGACATTGCCGGTATCAGTGTTTCCATCGCTAACCAGTTCTTTCTGCTTCCAGCCAGGACGTCTTGTGACAGGTAGCCGCGCTCCACCATCCTCCACAAAGCCACACGTGAACCGCTCCCTGCAAAGGGTCTTCCAGCTCGACACCGACACCTCTAGCGACACTCAGCACCCTAACCCTGCTGTTGCCAGTCCAAAATATGGTCCCCCTATACACCAATACAGTAAATCTAAGTACTCAGTCTCTTTCCCCCAATAACCTGTGGCTTATCACACTTGAGTCTATTTCAGCCACAGCCTCGAGTTCTGTAGAATAAACTCATTTGCTCCTTTGGTCCGGTGGCACGGGGTTTTCAGCCCAGCTCCTCTCGAGCTTTGCCCTGCTTACGGGGCATCTTCTTGCTGCTGCTGTCCTCCAGCTCTTTGGTCTTGTAGTAGTGGGGGGCCACTTCCAGCAGCCAGCCGCTGTCAATCTCTATTACCTGGACGGGCGAGAAAAGACGTGGCTGAAGATTAAGGCGGCCTCGGGGGGTTGAGGGTCGCGCATGAGCGGACGTCAGCTGATTCATATCCTAGGGAGGCTCGCAGTGTTTCCTGTACTTACCTTGATCGGCGCACCTGACTGGAATTCAGCCCAGTACAACAACCAATAATGCAAAAAAAAATGTTGCTTTAAATAAATGATCAGCTCAGGGCCGATTGTAGACGCCTACAAACCCAAGACAAAAAGAGAACGGCATGCATCCCCCGCAGTCAGGGCAGGCTAAAGCACGGGGCCTTACCTGTCTCATAAACTCCTTGGTGGTAAACACCAGCTCGTGGTAGATAAGCCAGCGCGGCTGCTCCTCGAACAGGGAGCTGTTGGGGTGCACGTAGACCGTCTGCTGGTGCTTCACGGTCTTGTAGCCCCCTTTACTGAGCCGGGCCGTGTGGTAGAAATACCCAGCAGTGACTGCCTGGGGGGAGGGCGGAAGGGTAAAATCGAGGTCAAACTGGGAAACAGGTTTTGTACCTGCGAGCAAAGTATTTCACTTGACTTTAGTTAAATATTAGACTCTTTATAAGCGTGAATCTGTCCGCTGTATATTGGAAGCATTAATAGAAGAGATAATAAAGGTGGAGGGCTGAAGGCCGATGAAGGGCAGGGGGCTGAAGGGCCAAAGACGTGGCACCACGGACCTTCCGGATAGGAACGCTGTCTCCGCTGCAGCTGCAGACCTCCACCTCTATCCTGTCCATGAGCCCTTCCAGCTGCTCCCTCACGTCGCGGGCGCGCCTCATGGAGCGGAACTGGATGAAGTTCTCATAGCACCACTGGGTGGAGTAGCCGCTCTCGACCCACTGGGGAAACACCGATCAGAATGGCACTGAACCGCACCCAGAGTGTAAAGCAAGCAGATACTTAAACGCACACAAACACACACACACACACCCTTACATACATACAGACAGACAGACTCACTCTCTGTCACACACACACACACACACACACACACACACACACACACACACACACACACACACACCTTTGTGGGGACTCTCCATTCAAAACCTAATCCTAACTATGACAACCTTAACCCTAAGCTTACCTAAACAAAATACAAGACTTTCAGCTATTTAAATTTTTTGATTACATTCACAGATTTTCATAAAATCAAATTTTCCCTTCTGGGGAAGAGAAAAACGTCCCTACAAGATCAAAATGACAGGTTTTCATCACATTGTGGGGACGTTATATATACACAGAGCCACACTCAGTGAGAGCGAGCTGTACCTGTGTGTAGACATTTAACAGCACCAGGTGATCTCCACCAGGCACAACGAAGTTCATCCTGGCGTTATCTGCGTGGACCACCTTATCTTTCGGCCGGTAGAAGATGGAGTTGTTCACGGACAGCATGGCAGCAATGGTCAACACCTCCTCTGAGCACTTATATCTGACAAAGAGGGGGGTGGGCGGGGGTTGACACCAACCAACTCAAGGGTGTTTACAGTCTTTGAACCGAACTGCAAATGCAACTCACTGTTCCGAGGCCAGGATCATCTTGCTCAGCATGGGGTCCACTGGCAACTCTGCCATCCTGCGACCCAACTGTGAAGAACAGAACGATTAAGTAACATCATACTATGCCAGAATACTGATGGCCTTGCAGTACTGATAGTACTGTGACTGGGTAATATATTAAACATAAATGCCACAGATGGCAAAAAATTGACTATCTTGAAGAACCCATTTGAATACTTGTATTTACACTTTTTCCATAACCGGAGACTTTGGAGCAACAATCAAATAGCTTCATTAGTAAAGGTATAAACCCGGCTAATCTGCATGGACCTGATCGAGATAAATGTCACATGAGTTCTTCACGGGGTTTGCTAACCCAGGTTCTGGGGAAGTACCTTGGTGAGCTCCCCGAGGTGGTTGAGAGCACCCAGGGCGTAGAGCTGCTCGAGCGCCAGCACCAGAGTCTCATGAGGCGGGGGGTCCATGAAGTCGAAGTGAATCAGGTCATTTATACCTGCCAGAGAATCGATAAGAACACTGAATGCAGGGATGAAGGCACCGGTGTGATCCTGCCGTCTGGAGGAGCAGGAGCACTACAGCGATATCCGAGGACAGGTTTTCCCGCCAGGCTTTGATAGGAGCTCCAGCGTGCTGCACTCGCTGCGTGCTCTTCATACCCAGGCTCTTGAGAAGCAGCACCACGTTGCCCAGGTTGGTCCTCTGGATCTCTGGCACGGTGGTCTCCTCCATCTCGTGCTTGAAAGCCCAGGCCGTGTAGAGCCGGAAACACTTCCCGGCAGCCACTCGCCCGGCCCGGCCGGCACGCTGGTTTGCGGAGGCCTGCGGCACGGCAGAGCGGATGGCCACATTAAGCATGACCTCGACGCAACAGCGAAGATCAACAAGTCTGAAGGATCCGTGCAGAGGTGGAGAGTTCGGGTTCAGAAAGTACAAATCCAGACCGAGATTTTGTTTCAACCAACCAGTTGAGTATGAAGAGTCACAGTCACATAGTACTCAACTGGTTGGTTGAAACAAAATCTCGGTCTGGATTTGTACTTTCTGAACCTGAACCTTCCACCTCTGGATTCATGAGTCTGTGATGTGCACCAATGAAAATGAAAAATGCCACGGATATCGTCGAAAATGCTACCCCAACTTCAGGTTCTTATTTAAATAAACCTCCCACTGTCACTTTATAATAGTGCATAATTCATTGCACTTAAAAATATTAGTAACCAATTATGCAGACACAGAAAGCTACTTTAATTATAAAACCAAATGAAGCAAACACAGCCCTTTGCTTTGTATTGCAGGTTAAGTTAGCCCCCCGGGGAAGTGTAATTGGTTTAATAGTGAACAGATCAAGACTGGAAACTGTTTCATAGCCATTTAAAAATGAGTGACAATGCTGTTATGCGTGTAAATAGTGCATGAAAATATATAACATGTATAAACAGTGACTTAAGATGTGTAATTTAACAGTGTAAACAGTACAACTGAGGCGTGAACTCATTACCCGTGAGCACGGTGTGACAATGAGCGACTCCATCCCCGTCCTCGCGTTGTAGCTCTTCTGCTTGCAGAAACCGGGGTCGATGACGTAAATGATCCCGTCTATGGTGAGCGACGTCTCGGCGATGTTGGTGGCTACCACGACCTAAGGGAAAGCCCCAAATCTGGGTGAAGGTGGTGGGTTGATACTGGACAGGAGCTGTAACGCCCCCTATGGGTACACCCAGTGAAAAGCGACTTGGAATTCACAGCAAGCTTACTTTGCGGGCCCCCGGAGGTGTGGGGTTAAAGATTTTGGCCTGCATGTCGGAGGGCAGGTTGGCATAGATGGGGAGTATAATGAGCTCGGAAATCTTGGAGCCCAGGCGCCTGCACCTGTCCTGCAGAAGCTCGCAGCAGGCCTCAATCTCCTCCTGCGGGGGGGGGGGGGACAAAGAGAGGAAGCTGAAACTGACGGCACACTCACGGGACAAAAGGGCAGAGTGGCTCTGTAATTACAGAGAACGTTAAGCGTGCACAGGCCGGCAGGGCGGGGGACGGACGCTCTCCCACCTGTCCCGTGAGAAACACCAGCACGTCGCCTGGGGGCTGAGTCACGTGGATCTGCAGCACTGAGACCACGCACGCTTCCAGGTAGTCTGCTTCCGGGGCCTGGGGTGGGGGTAATTTTTAACACACAAATAAAATAATCCAAGTCTGTGAAGTAACACCGACATATTTACCCACTTATACAGCTGGGTATTTCCAGGGTAAATGTCCTGCTTGGGCCCCGCCCACTCCTACCTAGCACTCTCCCCAGCTACAGGCAACAAATAGCACCTCACCTTGGTGTAATAAATGTCCACAGGGAACCTCCTCCCTGGGATCCGGAAGACGGGAGCGTCGTCGAAGAAGCTGGAGAAGCGCTCCGTGTCCAGGGTGGCGCTGGCTACCAGCACCTTCAGGTCGGGCCGGAAGCGAGCGATGTCCTTGATCAGGCCGAAGAGGATGTCGGTGTGCAGCGTGCGCTCGTGGGCCTCGTCGATGATCACCACGCTGAGGGCAGACGGGGGGATCACGGGGGAGGAGCGATGAGAGAGCGGTGGAGAAGGCCTCGCCTTTGTCAGTGCACGCTGAGGAATGATATCCCAAGAATATGCAATCCTCTACTGGCTGGAAGCCTCTAATCATGCCTTGAATGTTCTAATGTTACACTTCTGGTTATTGAATAGCCTTACTAGGTTCTTGCTTTGTTAGAGGATATCGTGTGACTCCTGTTTACACTTACAGCTGGGCATTCACTGGGAGCTCAGTCTAGCTGCACCTATGCCTAGCTGACTCCTTGACAAGCATGTATGTCTGTAATGGAAAGTAAAATGTGTCCTCTGCATTAAACCCATATGTGACATTGTGACAGCGCATGGGAGTGGTACCTCGCTCAGGGTACCTCAGTGGTACTATGCTGATCGGGGAATCAAACCAGCAAACTTTCTATTTCAAGTGCGCTTCCCTAAGCATTAAGCCACTACTGCCCATGCAAATATAAATATGTAAATGTTGTAAAATAACATTAAAAAAAGTACATGAATCACTAAATTTCTAGAAGATCAGCGCTAAAATGTGAGATCTTCGTTAATTGTGTCCAAGAATCCATCTTCTAGATGTCTATCCTGGTCAGGGATTCAAACATGGCTGGAGTCTGTCCTGGGCAGCACTGGGCACACCTGCACGCTACGGGCAGACTAACTGTACCATTCGGGCCGTGGGAGGAAAACCATGCCACGTGGCAAGAACGTGCAAACGCCACACACACAGAGCGGTGGCCAATTATGCCAAGTCACCAAATGATTGTGGTCAAACAGGTTTTCAGCATATCGTGATAAATGGCGTACTGGTCATTCTAAACCGGTTTTTCTTAACCCGGTCCTCTGGGACCCCAGGCAGTTCACATTTTTGCTCCCTCCCAGCTCCTAGCACATCTCGATCAATCAATCAAGAACACAGAATGCCTGGGACAGGAGTGATGCAAGCTGTGATAGTGCAAAAATGTGCACTGTCAGGGGTCCCCAAACACCGTGTTGAGAAACACTGCTTTAAAGTGACCAGGTAACAGACAGTAATGGGAGAGAACTGTTTTTTTTATTAGTGGCCATTTTTGACATACTACAGCACACAGTTCACAAGAACGAAATGTGTCCCCTGCATTTAACCCATATGTGAGCTCATGACATAGCAGGGGCAGCTAAACTCATCGCCCGGGGAGCAGTGCTTGGGGGCAGTACCTTGCTCAAGGTACCTCAGTGGTGCCTTGCTGGTTGGGGATTCGAATCTGCAATTTTTCAATTACAAGTGCGCTTCCCTAACCATTAAGCCAACACTGCCCAGGTAACTGATGGTTACCTGTAGCTGGCCAGGTCTGGCTCAGTGAGGAACTCCCTCAACAGCATGCCGTCGGTCATGTACTTCAGTATGGTACGCTCCGAGGTGCAGTCCTCAAACCGGATGCTGTATCCCACCTAGTGGCAAGAGGCATGAGTGAGTACAAGTTGGGTTTTTACATTTATTTGGAAGTACATCCAAGTGACGATCAGACAGCAGGGCCATCCAATGTCCATGGATCTATTAGGGTGAGGGGTCCTGCTCGAGGACTCGGTAGCATCGCTCTTCCAGCCATGGGATTTAATCTCATCGTGGGAACAGAGTCCCAACCCGCAGAGCCACACACTGGTTTTGGTGCGCAAGTCGGCACATGGAATAAACCAACCGCGAGACCCTTGGGTAGAAGGAGCCGTAGCGTTGCTACCTCGTTGCCGAGCTTGACGCCCATTTCCTGAGCCACTCTGGCCGCCACGGACATGGCAGCCACCCTCCTGGGTTGGGTGCATCCAATCTTCATTCCTCCTTTCGTGTAACCCTGGGAAAAGGAAAGTCACATAAGCAAGAGGACTGGGGGTATTTCTCAATACGTGTACTTGACCATACTCGTGTTCTCGTGTAACCCGTCTTACATCATCTTCCATTGCTGAAGACCGGTTCCAATACTAAGTACAGAGGATGGTAAAAAGCCCCAGAGGTCGTTCGTGAACCACCCCAGATATGAAGGATACTTTGCATCCTCGTTGAACAAGACAAATCCCATGATTCACTGCACCCCAAGTTTGCTCTTAGGAGGCATGTTAACAAGACCAGAGCCAAGAGCACAAATACGATCTTCACGTTCTTGGTACTGAGAAACAACTTGGGTCTTCAACTATGCGCGTTTGGCAAGCGTACCAGCACCCATGAACTCAGAGGCAAGACAGGCAGTTCGAGCAGCCAAGAGTCACTGACCTCCTCCTGGAGGTACTGGGGAATCTGTGTGGTCTTGCCAGATCCCGTCTCGCCCTCGATGATGAGGACCTGGTGCTGCTCGATGGCAGACAGTAGGTCCGGCCGATAGGGGTAGATGGGCAAACTTCGCCGCACTTCCTGGATAGACTGCCTCTGTTTCTCAGCCTCAGTAATCACAGGCTCAGAATCACCCTGAAAGGAGGAGAGGAGGGAGAAGACAAAAAAAATCCCTGTCAAAACACAGCATCAGATAACATGCTAGTATCAAATCAAAGACATAGAGAACTAAAGCAGGGAGCTCAGGAACTGGTCATGATGCATCTATCCAAGCACGCCTGTTATCTCTGACAGCTGCAAGCAAACACCGATAAACTGTCGGAACAGTTTGAACTTGTTACGGCTGGACTGAAATGAATGGGAACCACTGGACAGGAAGCCAGAAACATGGATCACTGCTGTATCGACGGGGCAAGAACACCGCCGTCCCTGGCATGAGAGATCCGGAAGCGTGGGTTTGACACGCACCTTCCCCATCAGCGTGCCCTTCATGGTGATGGTGCTGACGAAGTTGATCATCTCGTCATCCTCCAGCACCAGCTGGTATTTCTCATTCTCCTCCTTCATGCCGCGCTCCCGCTCGGCCTTGGCCCCGAAGCGCAGGGCAGCGGCGCCCAGGCGCTCCTCTTCCCAGCGGCTCTGCTCCCCCCCCACCTCGCGGCCGCTCTCCTCCAGGTCCAGCTCCAGGTCTTTCTGAGGGACAGTCTGGAAGGTGGAGGAGGCCGGGGGGTTTATATTTAATTAATTTCCAGTATGATTAATGGACATCATGCTACCACACCATACTACATTATACTGTAATTTTTGCACATTACACTTAAAGTATTTTTTAGTATTTATTTTCTCTTCAATTATATTGTACCTCGGCATTTTGTGCGGACAACAAAAGTAAAAATTTCATTGCACAGAGAAATGCACTTTTCTACTGTACATATGACAATAAACACTTTGAATCTTGCATCAGTTGAGAGAAGGGTAACAACTCGTATGTGCTCTCGGAGATTGAAGCCTGGTCTACTTGTTGAGCTACAAAACCTTGGTAAAGGCCTGGAGTCATGCAGAGAGAGCGAGTTACATGTAGAAGGGAAAAGAACCAAATGAATAAAACACGCATTATTAGTAAGTAAAACATTATTCTCATTTATTATGAGAGTCTATTAAGCGACCCAATGTATTTCCATCTAAACCTTGGTCCTTCACCTTGGTCCTCGACTCCTCTGGCATGTAATATCTGTTCTTCCTCTCCTCTTTCTCCTTGGCCCCAGCCTTCTTGTAATCCTTGGCAAGATCCCGAAGCGTTCGCTTATACTCGAGGTCCTTCTGCTCCCGCTCCGTCATCATGTGGTTGGAGAAGAGATACTCCTCATCTGCGATCTCCGCCTCCAGGTCCTCCAGCTTCTCCGCTTCGCGCTTTTCCAGGTACTTCCAGCGGGACTGCTTTCGCAGCTCCGGGATCTGCCCGCAGAGAAGCACAGTGTAGTCACGACCAGTTAATGTAAGGTCACTGTCACATGACAACTATAAGATGCCATTTGAATCCTTATCGATTGTACCAATTCAATGGATTTCACTCAGGTTTTCGCATGGAGATACGGATAAAACCACACTTCAAGTACATAATTTGAAATGAATGGAAAGAAAAAATCTACAGATCTACGGAGAGCAAGTCGGGGGAGGCGTGAAAAGAATTTCCCCACGGAGATTAATAAAGTACCTATCTTATTATTATTATTATTATTATATGGTCTATAATATTTCGACACCAGCTTTTCACTCCAAAAGCAAGGGTATTAATATGAAGTTAGTCAGCCCACTGTCGCTATAATAACCTCTAACTTCCTGGGAAAGGTTTCCATTAGATGTTGTGGTGTGATTTACTATCATTCAGGTTGTGTATTGATGTTGGGTGATCAGGTCCCTCTCTGTCAGCTGGTGTGGCTACCACTGCAGAGCTAAACTAGCTCCCAGACATTCTGGCCATCACAATTACGTCACTTGCGGTTGACCAGGGCAGCTCAACCAGGGTAGAAATTTGGAGAAATGACTTATTGGGAAGATGGCACGCTACGATGGCGTCAGTCACCTCTTCTGTACGACCACCCATTTTGCTAATATTTCTGCAAGACTGCGCTTAATCAGACAGCTGTGTTAGCAATGGCTTCGGCTTAATCAAGCAACTCATATAAATAATAGGGGTGTCCACATACGTTTGGCCATATAGTGGACTTTTACAATACCCCAAGCTATGATGCTGTCTTATGATCTTGATGTTGTTTTTTTACCATCTGCTTTTGATCCTCCTCGGCCATCTTCAGTCTTTTTTGTGCCTCCTCATATGCCTATGGAAGAATAAAAAACAGGACTGTACTCTGTTTAAGGAATAAGAGCAGAAGCACCAGAGCCCAACCACATACATCTCGTCCTCTTCCATAAACCTCCAATCCATCCATGTCGTGGTTTGTTAGCATCTCCTGAAACATTCCCCTGCCCCTTCCTACCTTCTTGTCATTCCTCTCCAGTATGTGCCGTGTCTTGTCCTTGTCTTTTAACTTCACTCGTTCTGCAAAAGCATCTCTCTCTTCCAGGTCTTGCAGTCTCTCCCTCTCTTCCTTCTCCCACTCCTCCTCCTCTTCTTCCTCTTTCTTTCCCGGCACTTCCCGTTCTGCCGCAGTCATCTTACTGCTAAAAGTATCATTTAAGAACCCACTTAAGAAGAATAATATTCAGACATGCCCCGTTATTGGTGTTACCTGCACTGCCCCTACAAGTGAGGTGCAGGCAGCTGACTGTGTGTTTGCACATGCACAAGTGCATCTGAATTGGTTTACAAGTGCTTAGTTTCTCATATCCTATTTTAGTTCAAAAATATACTATATGATACTCTCAAGCGCAATTAGACTTCCTCCTCCTCGTTTTTTCACCCACCTTTTGCTCTTCTCTTCCTCACTAGATGACGGACTCTCCTCCCTTTTCTTCCGAAGGTGTTTCCTTTTCCTCCCCCTGTCATTATCCTTCTTTTTCTCCCCCTTCTGCGTGACCACCTCTCCCCCACTGTCACTGTCCTCCAGTAAAGTGTATGTGCGGTTTTTCTTTTCCAGTTCCAGGGCCTGTCGTTCCACAGCCCGAGCTGGCTTCTCCACAGTTTGCTTTTGGGGAATCTGACACGGACACGCAGAGAAGAAATATGCTCAAAAAACGAGTACGTGCATCCATTTCACCGCGGCAAAAGGTCCAGACCAAACAAGTCGACACGTTACCTTGGCGTACAACTCCTGTGCAAAAGCAGCCACCCTCTGGTCAATATCGATGGTGCCAGTCTCCCGAAGGCGGTTCAAGAAGTCCTCGGGTCCAGACGATCGGCGTGCGGAGCCGATCATAAATTGGGCCACATACTTATCGCTTAAACCCAGGATGTCATGGAGACGGTCATTGACCCACTGTTCCAGATTTGCCATATTGACTAAAAAGAAACCAAAATATGCTGATTAATACAATTAAACAGGCTATATAAAGAGACACAGATATATATTAAATTCAACATAAATCTATGACCAAATATACCGTAACTGAAGAAAAAAAAGAAAAATGAAAATGGCTATACAAAATATTCTGTGACATTGCAGTTTACGAGATCAGTTGACAGACTAAAAAAAACCTTAATGTTTGCATTTTAACCGTTTTAATAAGTCTGAAAAACAAAAGTGCAATGTTTCTGCCGTATTTTGTGATAACAGAGAAATGTCTCTCTTTGACTTTGCAGTGTTATTTTAACGTTTGTCAGTTTTGCCACTTTAATGGTGTAATGTGCACACATTATGTAGCCCCTTAAAGCTAATCGTTTCTATTATAGAATAGCAACTATTTAAACATGCAATGTCACCAAAGAGAGATCTGAGATAGTTCAGTCCAGTTTTTGATGGAAATACTGGATGAATAGCTATGACAAAGTCGTGGGTATCGCACAACTAATTACTTATGAGTTGGTGAATCTCAAATATAAGTATGCAAATAGTCCAACGTATTACACTGGCGCTAAAATCCGCACACTTTATAATCTAATCGACTGTACATGAACTGGTTCATCATTTTATGGGTAGAAATGACGAGCGGTCAATGTTAGCCAAACCTACGCTCGATTCATTTCAGCTATCACAACTTCATTCGAAACTAGACTATATTTTCACTAAATTTTCCACTCGAGACAAAATGTTTTAAATGGATAATTCAATGTGCACTAAGAGCGCCTGAACATACACAACATGAATACCTCGGTCAGAAACGCTACAGATGTCTTGACGGAAATCCTCTCACATTCACCTGTATTACATTCATTGCATGGCTATAGTTATGAATTTCAGCAATGGTTTTAACGAGATCATCTTATTCACAATTTCTAAAACACGCAAACTTTTCGTGATCTTTTCCAGTATAACAGAAAATAACCACACGATGACATTAACCCGGAGCCGGAAACGTCCTGAATTGACGAAAGACTATTACGTCAGCACACGTGGGAGCTCGCGACAAATGCTCGCCATGAGGAAGAATCGCGAAAAACACTTGTTAGTGTAATTGATGTAGCTTTACTTAGGACACATTACACATGATCTGCAATTCTTTAATTTTCAGACGTTATCAATTGTCCCAAATTACTACATAATGTATATGCAGTAGTGAAGCTACTTGTACTTGTAGTTTGAAAAGAAAAAAAAAAGGGAGCGCCCAACGTGGGGCTCGAACCCACGACCCTGAGATTAAGAGTCTCATGCTCTACCGACTGAGCTAGCCGGGCTACGTGACAAGGATGTTATTTTAGCTATTAGGAAATTACAACATATTACTTAATAGCTTCACAATATATTATTATAATTAGAATTGATTCAGTGATGACATTTAAGTTAGTTTATCTATAAAAGTTAAATTCACAATTCGCATGCACACTCTACTGTATTTTCTTAACTATTTTAATATTTAATGTATCAAACACCGCCCTCTAGTGACAAAATATAACAGCTTAAATTACATATTATAGTTACTAGAACAAAATCACGAAAAACACTAAATAAATAATTTAATGCACACCGATAAATCTTCATTAATGAAAACCAGAATTATATCTATGATTTATTATAACAAAAGGGTATCAGGTTTTTTCAAAAGCAAACAGACAAGTGGTACGATTCAATGGACCTCTTCTTTTGTCCCCCCATCAGATGCGATCCATGGTCTCTGCTAGAGAGCAAATATTCACAGACCATGTACCATGTATAGTCATCAGAAATAGTTTATACTGTATACAGAAAGCAACAGGTTGCCAGTGAAGTTCATAGGGTTATAAAGGGGGACTGATATATGAAGATATTTCATTAGTGAGAACTGCAGCAGTTACCTTTGGGGCTTGAAGCTCTGGAGTAAACCAATAAGAGGAAATTCCCATTGAAATAAATGAGAGAAACACTTCGATTTTCACAAGCTAAAACTGAATTTCTGATATCAATAATATACATTTTATCGAGTTAAAGTCAAATTTCTGGTATCAGAAACGTGCATTTTAACTAATTACAACTGAATATCTGTATCTATATGCATTCTAAAGCATTTATTCTCTGTAACTGCTTTGTCATATTCAGAGTCACGTGGGATCCGGGGCCTATAGGCGCAAGCCAGGGAATGACCCAGGATGGGGCCCCAACCCATCCTAGGAGTGTCACTGTGCTGGCCCCTATAGTCCAACGATTCTTTAAAATAACAAATTACAGTATATCATTTGCTGATGTAGAACATCAGACTTTTGTGATTCCCACACATAGAATGAACCCAAGGTCACGTGGAAGAAAGTTAAGTCATTATTGTCCAATAGGAATGCTCCTTACCCTAACTCATAATGGACAATCATGACTTCTAGCTTAAGATATCCCAGCTAACTGTGAAATCCTGCTTCATGCAACGCCCCCTGATCTTTATTACAGAATCTATGCTGGGATGAGATTGTCCCTCTGCTACATCGAGGACGCAATCCTTAGATGGTGTGAACAAGAAAAGCCCCATATGACCCCTACTGGAGGTCGAAAATAGTGTTCTTTCTAAAGTGTTACATCTGCAATCCACTAAGGGAAGTCTGCAAAGGAGACTTGTCCCCCCTAAGGCCTAAAGCCTGACCCCTTAATTGATGTCATCTAGTAAGTAACTGAGTGTGAGAGGCTACAAGGGCTCGAAGTGGTTCAAATAGGAATGGGACAGCACATTGTGACGTGTCATGTTAACCTTGACAATGTCAAAATACATTCTTACTATTGCGGGTTTTGGACTTATCTTAAGATTTACATTTTCTTCACAGCCACTGCTTAATTTGAACATGTTCCAGGTTCTGACCTGAGACTAGATATAATTGTCAAATAATTAATTTACTCTTTTTCATAACGGCAGCATTATGCGATTACAAATAGAAATGGTATGTTTACTGTTTACACTTCCATGCTTCCCCTGGAAACCCCACGTCACAATGCTATGAACTGTGGGTAATTTCCTCAGGCAAAGTCTGCAGCAATGCAGAATTACAGAAAGTGTGCATAACAGGCTCAAAATGTCTGCGAGAGTCCCCTCATGCACTTTATGATTTGATAGTGGGACAACCCTAAGCCCTCAAGAATTTAGAGGTAATGTGCCTCAGAGTCCATGAGTCTGTTTATTGGGCCTCTCAGTGAAGAGCAACACTTGCTTGTCAAGTTTAGTGTCTTTTCTTGTACACATTCAGCAGAGAAGTACACACTTACAGCTGGTGCTATGTTTGTTTCTTTGTAAGCAGCAATTTAGCAAAGTGCACATATTCATGCATTAGTGTACATGCATTCCATGTTCTAATTAAAGAAAAACACAAACACTGGAATTACATTCACCATATCTTCTGTCCCATGCTACATGCTTTCAGGGATGGATTCCAAACTGATCAAGACTCTACACTGGATATCAAAAAATGGACAGTTGGATATCACTAAAATACTGATTATCTCCTAAACCAGGGGTGGCCAATCTTGTCTGCAAAGGGCTGGCGTGTATGCAGGTTTTTGGGATAGCCTGTAGGTCAGCTGTTAAAACCCAGGTGTGTAGGCCTATATCTGTGTACATCTGAACTTGCAACTTGAACCTGCATTCTGACTTGAGCAGCAGTTCAGAGCATTAACAAATTAAAAAAAAATGCATGCTTATATCAAAGAAAACCGACATTTAAAAAAAAAAAAATAATACTAACATTTTGTCACCAAGCACAGAACACACGGGAGGACGAGGCTTCCGTGGAATATCTTTTATTGGAAGATCAGGCCGTCCTCATGTTCGTGGTCCTGGCTTATCTGGGTGAGCGAGATGGAAGGAGGACACCAGTCCAGGGTCTAGGACAGTGGTTCTCAACCTGCCGCCCGTGATGCTGACCACGTAAAAAAAATAAAATAAATGTATCCCATTAATGGCAAGTAGAATTATACTCTAATGAAATTACTACAATTAGATGTATTATTATAAGATGCATAATATCTGGTTGAGCGTTGATGACATATGTTAATATGCGGCCCATGAGACTTGGACATAGTGCGGCCCACTGCAAAAAAAGGTTGAAAACCACTGGTCTAGGACATTGACGGCAGGAATCCAGGAGCGCTCCTCTGGACTGCAACCCTCCCAGTTGACCAGGTACTGGTGATGTCCCCTGCGCCGACGGGAGTCTAACAGGGCGCTCACGGCCTAAGTGTTGTCTCCTATGGGCAAGGGACTGGGGGGGGTCCCTGTGTCTGACAGGTGAACAAGGCTGTAACAAACAGACTTTAGCAGGGACCGGTGAAAGACTGGGGAGATGCGAAAGAAGTGGGGGAGCTGGAGCCGATAGGTTAATGGACCCATCTGTTGGACGACGCGATATGGTCCGACATAGCGCGGGGCAAGCTTACGGCGTCTGGGGAGGTGGAGATTCTGAGTAGCAAGCCAGACCTTCTGACCAGGGCACAGTGGAGGTCCGGGGTGCAGGTGTCAGGTCAGTTCCTCCCAAAGGATGGGAATTGTGGGCGTACTCAGCCCAAGGAAGGTAGCATGTCCACTGTGTTGGGTGATCAGAGCAGAGGCTTTGGAGGATCTTTGTGATCTCCTGCTGGGTGCGTTGTCAGGCCATTGGTCTGAGGGTGATAGCTGGAGGACAGACTCAGGGACATGTTAAGCATTTTACAGAACATGTGGAAGACACGGGCAATAAACTGCAGACCCCTATCCCCACCCCAACCTCAGAGGCATCCACCTCTACTATAAATGGTTTGGCTGGGTCCAGCTGGTGCAAAACAGGAGCACTGCAAAATAGGGTTTTGAGCATGGTCCATGCAGTTTCTGCCTCTGGGTTCCATGGCAGCTGCCCTCCCTTCGCTTTGAGAAGGGACATCAAGAGCACCGCCATGGTGCTAAAACCTCGGATGAACCGCCGATACAAGTTAGAGAAACCCAGGAAATGTTGGAGGTCTTTTGTAGTTTTAGGTCAGGGCTATTCCCTCACAGCTCTTTCCTTTTCCTCATCCATGCACACCTTTCCAGATTGAATCTGAGCCTAGAAACTTAAGTGAATGAAAATGGAATTCACACTTCTCCCCCTTTACTTATAACTGGTATTCCCAGAGGCAGTGTAGCACCTGTCAAAACATGAGTGATACGGGTGTCCACGGAAGGGGAATACACCAGGATGTCATCGATTTACACAATCAGAAAGCAGTGTCTCCAAACACCTGGCACATAGTTTTGGAAGATCGACAGACTATTAGCTAGCCCATAAGGCATAACCAGATACTCAAATGGACCGGTAATTGTAATAAAGGAGCTCTTCCACTTGTCACCATTGCGAATGCAGATCAGGTTGTAGGCACTCCACAGGTCCAGCTTGGAGAAGGTCTACACAGAGCACAGCTGTTCCAGAGCAGAGGGGGGATCAGGGGCAGAGGTTCTCATTGCTTACAGGTGATGGCATTCAGACCCTGGTAGTCGACGCAGGGTCAGAGACCCCCCATCCTTCTTTACGAAGAATCCGGCAGAGATAGGGAAGGTGGACAGGCGAATGATACCTTGGGCGAGCACTTCATGTAGACCTGCAAGGAGTCCTCCTCCAGTCAAGAGAGGGTGTACAGGCATCCCTTTGGCCAGGGCAGTTCCTCCTCCAGGTCAATAGCAATGTCAGAGGGTCGGTGGCAGTCAGAAAGCCTGAGATTTGCTAAACACATCTGCAAAATCCATATACTCACAGGAGAAGTGGGTGAAGTCCTCCGGAAGGGGACTCTCGACCGAAGACTGGTCGAAGCACTCTGACAATGGGAAGCACCAGGAACCGAAGTTCCTCGGTGTGGATAGCTCCCACTTGCAAGGTAATAGGACACGTCTGATGAAGCACACAACCTGTCACCAGGGGGAGCCATCCACGTCACACACCCGAAGCAGTTGGGTGAGGGGTTCCAGGGGAATAGCGTGGCAAGACCCTGATCTTGGAAATTCCCCACTGCTCCAGAGTCCACCAAGGCATGGTGAAGTAGATGACTACCTGGCCAGGAGAGAAAGACAGACAACCATCTGTGCCGCAGACCGACTGACGGCATTTAGGACCCCTGAACGGCTAACGGCTAACGGCTAACGGCTAACGGCTAACGGCTAACGGCTAACGGCTAACGGCTAACGGCTAACGGCTAACCCACTCAGTAAGTTGTAGGGGGAATCAACAATGCCTCGCGCTGAGGAGAGTGAGGCGACTCCTTTTATGCCGCTGATACAGGTGAACCCGATTCCGCAGATTAGGGGGTGCGGTCCGCCCGGCGGGGGCGTGGTCGGGACGTGACACATTTAAAATAAAACATATCAATTACTAAAATGTATATCTGACCTTACAACTTGCACCTGCGTTCCGATTTGAGTAGAATACT
The DNA here is from genome assembly GCA_026779585.1 of Mormyrus proboscirostris. Taxonomy (NCBI): domain Eukaryota; kingdom Metazoa; phylum Chordata; class Actinopteri; order Osteoglossiformes; family Mormyridae; genus Mormyrus; species Mormyrus proboscirostris. Next base: position 16,942,378 of record JAODKF010000147.1, on the reverse strand, counting down.
TATTTAAATTTATTGTCATACCATCAAAGAACAACCAACATTAAACATTTTAATAAACATATTGATTACTCGAATCCTGTACAGGGTAATTAGTTGGGAGACTGGTGGATCATGTTTATTTTTGACCGGCAGTTCCTCAATTACTCGCCCAGTTTTACTGTTAGTTCTTAATGTGCGCATGAATTCTGATCACTGATGAGAATAAAAACTAGCAATTGTGACCTTAATTATTTGGAACAATCATCATCTTAGCCGACTTAAATAGGGTCCGATTGTAAACTATTTTGAACGGCCATCTGCATAAGCTAACTGGAATTTACACTTGCAAGCACCGTGGTAAGTTAAGGCGCCCACTTGTAAAATTCTCAAAGGGTGAATTTTCTCCAGGGGTAGGTGGGCGATGTTAACCGTGCTGTAGTGCAACAACGGCATGAAGAAAATCAGGATTAAACACCGAAATTATTAAGCATAATTGGCACACATGGTCATAACAGGATAACGCCTAAAAACACGTTGATAACACAGAAAATTCATGGCGAAAATCATCTGATTGTGTGTAGTAATAATAATAATAATAATAATAATAATAATAATTGTTATTATTATTATTATTATTATTTACTATTTAAAACAACTGGAAATTAGTTCCACACAGCGACAGGTCGCAGGTGTTTTATTTCTTCTATAATCAACATATATCCTTACAAATTACAATATATTATACATTATAATAAAATATATACTGACGCGAAAGATCTAGACTTCTGCGGGCACATTGAATTCTTCTGCGAAAAATGAAACTGGTTTTTAGTGGAAGGAAGTGTCTTAATGCAGAGCGTTTAAAAATCCCTAATGATGTGATACTTAACTTTGCGGAAAACGCTAATTTACGGCAATTGTGCTTAGCCAGGCAGTACTGTATGTATAAACCATATCCTACTTCTCCAATATAACTAATCGTTTTTTAAGCCACTTTTAGGTTGCCTATCCGTACGGTACGATGCATGCCTATACCCTGAGCACGGCGTGCTACATCTTTTTGGTTTCTTTAATGACTACGACGGTCAGCTACAAGCCGGTGATCATAGTGCACGGGCTATTTGACGGCTCCAGAGCCTTGTCAAACTTGTCCCGCTTCATCCATGAGGTGAGTACACATGGAGAGACTATAATGAACTGTTACTCATAATATGTTCTGCATGTAGATTTAGTGATTTTCTGTTTAGTGACTAAAATGGTCTATCTAGTCTGTTAAGCATGCTTTTCCCAATCAAATTCATGTGCAATTTTTAAGATAAAAATCACTTTAAATTATTCGGGCAGATCTGAGGCTTTGTGACTCGCATCTCCCACAATGTTTTTTTAAATCAAATCCCAGCCCTGTGTGCTAATCTTTGGATCCCACGTACAGTACATGACCGTAAAGTAAAATATCATATTCACACCTGAACACTGTGGGATGTTGTTGCATTCAGGGTTAATCTTGTTACATTTCCAATGCCTTCCTACATGACAGTAATGTAACAGAACATCACTGAGTAACCCCACTAGTCCAAACTGCTGACCTGAGACATAGAGATGAATGGGCAGAATCCATGAAGCTAACATGCAAAGTCATTGTAGACTTGCCTACTTATTGAATCCAGACCTCTTGTTATAACTGAATCATTCTGAACATTTTATGCAGCTGAGAGAGGTAGGTTTACATTGCTTGCCGAAACAAGCAGACATTTTCACTCTCCTACTGATGAGCAGAGAACAGAAAGCTTACAAAACAAGAAACGATGCGTATCGGGGGTCACCCTTGAGGGAAGTGTGAAATTTTCAGTTTTGTTCCATAATACAGTAGGAAAAACATGAAGAAATATCATGACTACTGTCTGAACATGCAGACATTAATGGTGTGTGTGTGTAATCTTTTTGTATAATCATTGTGTAATCAGGGGCTCACCTGAAATAAAAGCCAAGAGTGTCTTAGGTGTGGAGTTAGGCACTAATTTAATGTTAGCGGGTGTCAGGTCAAGAAGATCTCGATACCCAATGGTGGTACTGTACATGCAATGGTTGTATTGCAGGTTGTATTTTAGGTGGATGAAAGCTGCATTCCAGACATCAAATGTGTTTGCTCCAAATCACTAAGATAAAGTAGTGTTTCATAACCTGGTCCTCAGGGACCCCCAGACAGTCCATGTCTTTGTACGTGGAGCTGGAAGGGAGCAAAAACATGGACCGACTGTGTATCCTTGAGGACCAGGCTGAGAAACGCTACTTTAGAGGGCTGACAAACTGGTGAAGTAAAATATATAATGTAAATTCTATCATGATGATTCCTGTCCTGATTACAGGCACCCCTTATGTAAGATGGCATCCCACTGGTCGCCTCTGGATTGTACTATATGGTTACTCATTTGCTTCTTGCATGCTATGAGTACTTGCCTCTTGAGCTGCAAATTTACCTTAATCTACAAAACCTGTGAATAAGTGCCATTGAGATTTCAATAGTTAGTTCAGAATTTTTATTCTCGCTTGTTTCACAAAAATTTTTTTTTTTTTTTTTTTTAACTTTGCACCTAATTTACGTTTCCCCATTTCAGTCTCACCCAGGCACCAATGTGACAGTGATTGACCTTTATGACAACATTCATAGTCTGACCCCACTGTGGAAACAGGTTGACGGCTTCAGACGGATCATCCATCCAATCATGCAGAGAGCCAGCAATGGAGTCCACTTAATCTGCTTCTCTCAAGGTCCCTGCTACTCATCCTTGTTTTCAATGTGTCCCTAAGCCTCTGCGGTGCTCCCTTGAGTGAACCTTCTCCCAGCTAATGGTCTGTGCGCTAGTGCCTCACACGTCGATGTGCAACGCACTGCCTGTTCCACTGCCGGTCATGTTGCGTATCTGGTTTGCCTGCGTTTAATCGGACTCCCTCGCTCACTGTGCCTCAGGTGGATTGATATGCAGGGGGTTGCTCTCTGTCATGCCTGACCACAATGTTCACACGTTCGTGTCCCTTGCATCACCACAAGCTGGGCAGTACGGAGGTCAGTATTTAATATTTGATTAATAAATTCTCTGGTACTATAACACTCTGAGATGATCTTTGCCAGCATTTTTTTTTTATTTGATTGACATTGCGCTTGTAGTACAAGTTTTGGTTTTTAAAGACAAAAAACAAATAACACCACTTTCTTAAGGTACTCCCTGTTAGTAAATGCTTACTTTCATTCTTTCCCACTATGTCCAAGGAAGCCTTGGACTAATAGGCAATGCTGAACAGCACATCAGTGGGGCAATCTCTCACCATAGCGATGCCTTATAGCCATCTGTACAGTCAAAACCTTTGCAAGAGTAATCACGACCTACATTTTTTTTTTTTTTTTTTTTTTTTTTTTTTTTTGTGTGTCTTTGTTTCAGAAACTGTGTACTTGGAACGTGTTTTCCCAAAATTTGTGACGTCAAAGTTCTATATATTTTGCTACAGCCATGCCGGACAAAAGTTGTCCATCTGCAACTACTGGAAAGGTACTGGCGCAGTGACAGGGTGGGGTGCTCTGGGAGGTGGGGGATGGTAGACTGTGCTTCATGTAAACCGCTTCTACACGCTTACTGTTCCTGTTCACTGCTGTGTGTGTGTGTGTGTGTGTGTGTGTGTTGCAGATCCCCATCACATAGACAAGTATCTGTCACACAGTGACTATCTGGCTGTGCTGAATGGTGAGAGAATAACTGACAGTGAAACAGGTAATAAAGTGCTGCCTCATTCAAAAGATGTGCACAGTGTAAGACTATTAAAGACTCATGAGTGTCAATTTGCATACCTGTAGATTTGGAACAATTCACCTGAATGCCGTTTTAGTAATCCAGTGACATTGTGCAAATACCTGAGGTGAAAATGAATTATGCTGCAAATTGCTTTGTGTATTACTAATTTACTTTTGCTTTTTAAACTCTTTTATTTTTAGTTCCCATTACTGTAGGAAGTAGGACATAAGATAACAACTCAGCCTTATTAGTTGCAAATAGCCTAAACTAGATGTATTTTAATTATGTTGCTTTATTCCTCTAGACTTGCTTTCGCAATCCAGTGGTATAAAACTGAAAATATGCTAGAATTAGCAGACCTTCTCATCCATTTAACATTGCACTAACAAAAACATTGATTGTATTTAATAATATAAAAAATCAATCCAACTGACTATACATCTGAATATATTTTGACTGAATGTGTCCATTGTGGAAGGATAGGAAGATATGGGATATATAAGCATAGAAGCATTTAAAAGATGGAATTCAATTGTCCATGTACAGTATATGAATGTGTTCATGTGTCTGTCCGATCTAAGACCAGCATAAAATGTGGCAGTATACTCAAAACAGTACAATAATGCTTTTTGATTCAGTGTACACTGTTGATGAATTAATCGGCATATGCGGTGTCTCTCGAACATTCTTAGATTGGAAGGCCAACTTCCTGCGCATTAAGAAACTGGTGCTGATTGGTGGCCCTGACGACGGAGTCATCACACCGTGGCAATCTAGGTCAGGGAGCTATTTGTCACTCCTTTAAAATGTTTTTTTTTTTTTTGCTCATTTCATGTTGTCCTGTTCATTGTAAAAACACCATAAAAATCATAAATAAACTTGAATGGATCAACTTCTTGATACTCTTTCAACAGTCACTTTGGGTTTTATGATGAGAACGAGGCCATTGTTGAAATGAAGGAACAAGAAGTGAGTTGTTAAATATGTTTTGTTGATCCTGATATCATTGGTCTTTTTTAATATATCGCACTACTGTAACTGTCCTCCCTCTGTCTTCACACACGCACAGGTGTTTGTGAAAGATACGTTTGGCCTGAAGACATTCGTCAGTCGTGAAGATTTGGTGGTGTGCACCTTCCCTGGGGTGCATCACACTGTGTGGCACTCAAACAAGACCGTGTACCAGGACTGCATCGAACAGTGGATTGTGTAGTGTCTCAATATGTCACCTTTGTGTTAAATTTTCATATTGCCAGGCACGGAATCCAATCCAGATGACGCTGTTCGCTTGCTTTTTTTATGCTCAGACTTGCTGAGGTTATAGTTAGACTGGACTGTTCTAACATCAGATAAAATCTCACTCATGTCAAACTTATTTATCAGTAATGCATGACGAATGTTTTTTTTTTTTTTTCTTTTCATCTTTAAATGTCTAATTCAGTATTTCTTCCAGTGGATTAACAGAATTAATGATCTGATTAGATTATACAAATTGAATTAAGATTTACTTTTAAATATTGGGGACAGACTGATTTTTTTTTTTTTCCTCTAAGATTTTTCCATCTGAATGTCATGCTGGATCATATTAAGCTTTGCTTATCTTCTAATCATTTGGTACTTCCTTACAGGCTACTTAAATGACAATATAAAATCAGCACTTGATAAATGCATAGTTGGAATAAACACTTTCTCACTATTTAATGAGAATATTATGCCTGTCATTTGTTATATACACGTTTTTCATCTTGCCAGAATGGGAGTTTACATGGACAGCTGACCATGTACCATGGTCATAGGTCTACCATATCTGGGCACTGCTGCCCTAAACGGAGATTAAGTGTGGTTTAATCTGGAATGGTTTGTCAACAAAGCTCTCCTCGGCTCCAAATGCGTGAGTCTACCAAATGTGAGGCAAAGGTGCCTAGAAAAAAAATGATAAACAATCGCTGATGTGTTTTTCCCAAGAAGAGACAGGAAAAACTTTAGTGTTGGTTACCGACCAAATGGAAATTTTAGCAGAATTAAACGTTCTGCGTTCTGTTTATCAATTAATAAAGAATAAGAAACCAAGGAAACGACGAGTGATTGATTGCTTTCTCTAGAAAAGGGGGAAAAACCTGTTTGGGTTAGGAGTTCATGCCATTCCATTTGGAGATTGCACTTTATACGTCGCTTTACGTGTTTGTGCTGACGCCGTGGCGTTTCTCTGTGATTCAACACAAAGCGTGCCATTCAGGAGGCAACATTATTAGGACAAACAACTATGTAAAAACAGCGCACCGGCGTGGTCCGCAAAACAGGTAGCGCCGGTGACGTCAGCAAGGTAGAGTGCCGTGCTGGCCGCGCTTGCCACATGCCCTCGGTTCCGGCTCCAGCCTGTAAGAAACTTTTGATTTATCCTATCGCTGCGTAGCTTTTACCTTGATCTTTAAGAATGAAGTCTGTGTAACGTTGCTTGTTTAAGAAATAACTGGACTTTGTGTTCTGTAGAATGGAGTTGTATTTGAAAGGTCACATTTCCGCGTTTAGACGAGTGTAAAGCGTGTAGCGACATTCGGTGATTCTAATTTTAGATTGTGTGAAATGTAGCGCGTTATTAGGATCTTGTGTATCGCCTTTCGTGAAAAATGATTCCCACGGTACATGTCTCTGTAGAGGCGAAGCGGTGATTTCTGTTAGAGAATGAGTCTTAAGTGGCTGGCTGCGGGTGCATGCAAAGTTACGATTGCTGCAACTTCGTGCAAATCTGCTTTTTTGTGCAGGCACTTTTCAGTTAGTCGGACTGAGGTGTACTCACCGCTGTTTTCGAGTGACGTGTTTCACTTCAACTATAGAAGTGAACTATTATGGATCTTGTATCATGTCGGCTTATCCGAGACCGACTTTGTTAAAAAAAAAAAAAAAAAAAAAAATGAAAAAGAACATAGCCGGTGATTTAACTCGAGTCTTGCATGAAAGGACCGAAAAGTATAAAATAAAACTGACATTTGGAATACAGAGATGCATTGATTCGAGAGCTACGTTTTTATTTCTGTGGTTGTGTCAAGGTCGCGCTGTCAGCCCGCAGCTTTCCGCTGTAAACAGACACAGCGGCCTCTGAGCAAATAGTGCAGCTCGCTGTCTGTAAAGCGCTCTGTTTGCTGGTGAGACGAAGACGGGGGATGTGACCTGCCACGTATAAATCGCGCAATATGCATTTTACCCAACAGCCAATACATACCAGCGATCTAGATAGTGCTTTCAGTTTTGTAGAATATAAAAAGTTTTCTACACATTTAACCCTCTTATGTTGCCTAAGTACTACTCTGGTGCTGTTAGATTGTCCATGCTGGTTTGTTTATTTTGTACGTAAGATTTGTATCAATTTTATTCTGTTGTATTACTTGTTTCATCCTATAAGGACCCTGCTAGGCATATTGACCAAACTTGTATATATGGTTCCCTTTTCTGCACTATTTTTTGTGGTTTAATAAAGCATCTCTTTGAAATGGTTTTAATGGTTCTTCTTCAGAGTTGTTTTGCACTGTAACCACAATGACCACAAAGGACAAGGAGATGGGGTGCCGCGTGTGTGGGGGGGCCCTGCAGGGTAACCAGCGGCGGTGGCTCTTTGGCCAACACAAGAGAGAGTCCCTGACCCCACCCGACTACTTCAGGAGAAGCAGCCAGCCAGGGTCCTCCCAAAGCAGCCCATGGGGTGAGAGAAGGTGGCCATTAACACAGCATGTAAATAAAACCAGGGTCATCATGCCTTCTGACAAGGTTATGTACACCCAGCAATGATTGGCTTAATTTGGTGCAGTATTTGCTTTGAAAAAGAATGTTTTCTGGTAGTCTGTATCATTGGTAAAAATGTTTACATTATAGACAATCGATAACAGGGCAGTAGAGGCAGCAGTAAGTACTGGGTCTTTGGAAAAAAGCACACAAATTGTTCGTTTGAGCCAATGACCAATGCAGAATACTGTGTCATTTTTAAAACAAGAAATTAAATTTAAGTAACATTTTGAATTGTATGTGATTATAAATTTAAAAATACAATTTTTCGTTGGGTTGTTATTTGATCACTTATACGTAAATTCCATTTAAAGCTTGTTAGTATAGTTCTTTGAGGAATATGATCAAGTCACTCCATAACCCATAAATTCCATTTGATGTATAATAAATATACGCTGATAAAATGGCCAGAAGTCTTAAGGCTAAAGATTTATTTAGTTTTCGTTTGTCTGTTTTTCTTCCCTATTTTCTCAGGTAGCAGTCTGTCTCTGGGCTCTTCTCGTTCACTCTCGCAGTTGCAGCTCCCTTCCTCCTCCTCACGGGGAATAGACTTGCTCGCCGTCTTGACACACACCCTGAATAAGTCTGTGCCGCGGGGCTCCAGACGCGGGGAATTCTTGTGTGGGAAGTGCGTGTCGATGTTGGAGCGGGTATTTAAGTTCGACACTGTCATCGCCCGTGTCAGAGTCTTATCCACCGAGAGGCTGCGGAAGCTGGTCCAGGAGCGGGATAAGCTGAGGCAGTGGGTGTTCAACGCTTACAGGAACCATAACGCGCGGGAATGGGAGACGAGGGGGGGGCAGAGAGAGGAGGAGAACGGGGAGGGGCGTGGCAGGGAGGAGAGGGAGAAGGTGACAGACGGATACAGGGACATGATAAGAGACAACATGTCTCTGTCCGCATTCGAGTGCTGGTCAGAGAAATGGGGCTCTTGTCCTTATTTTCAGAGAACAGGAAAAAGATGCAAGAAGGGGAAAAGCTGCCAGGGATGTGACTCGCTGCGGGTGTCTGACTCTGACTATGAGTCTGTGTGCGGTGTCCCCCGGTCCCTCCCCTTTCAGGCCTTCACCCCATTGGCCCTCTCTCGGGACAAGTCACGCAGTATGCCTCTGCATTGGTCGAGGATGTCGTCAGTCAGCTCGGATTCTGCGTCGTCGGCGGGCTCCTGCCACTCTTTCCAGGAGCCCTTTTATTCGGGCTCTGTTCCCTCCTTGATTTCCCTGGATGGCCACGAAGCTTTCGATTGGCCAGAGGAGGAGCACGTTCTGTTAGGGAACATCCTGAAGGAGTTAAAGGCCATAGAGACGAGACCAGTTAAGTGTCCGTCAGGCAGCCGGATTCCAGTATGGGACAGGAGCAGGGCTGGGTCGTGGGAATCGGTGAGGGAAGGGTCAGGCTCTGATGTAATTAGGGTTCTGAGTTTTGGAGATGGAGGACATGATGAAGATGTTGCTGATGGAGAAGCCAAGGATGTGCTGACTGAATTGACTGATGAATTTCTTCCACTACATAAAGAGGTGAGAAGATTTTCAACCCTGATAAAGTTGAATTTTAATTTATAAAACATAGCAGTGTTTAGGTGCTGATGAATTTCCATGTAGACATTTCACACTATATATTATATGCTATTTAATTGTCACATTAGCTGGTAGATCCGACAGAAAATGTAAAAATAATATACATTGTGTTTAGGAGAATATCGACTTTTTTTTTTTTTTTTTTTTTAAAACCAAATATTCCATTTCCTTTTCTTCCAGAAACATAAAGGCCAAATGCACAATGTAGTCAGGCACTTGCGGGGACAGCTAGATCAAGCTTTTGGACGTATACGAAGCCTTGAGGCAGAGCTGAAGGCCGCAGCCGGGCACAAAGGGAATGGTGCCAGTCAGCCGGAGACACCCAATACGGTGTGTGTATAAAGCGTGGTGACGACGAGAGAAGGGCCTTCTTCTTTTGTTTTTGATTTTGCTGTGGAGGGATATTGCTTGTGTTTTTAGCCAATTTGGATTCCATTTTGATGTAACAAGCACCTACAAGACAGCCAGAACTTTGAACCCATTACTACCAGTATACGAACATACTGGAACTGGTTGTGGTTCAGTGCAAACAATGAACACAGAGACAGCTGCAATTAACAGCATACTGTACAAACAGGATTGAAGGACAACTCTCCAGTGCAAACGTAAGAGTACAATAGGGTTAAAAATAATAATAATTCAATATTATGTAATTATTATTAATCATAAAAATAAGTTTTTATACTGGCTATTTCCAGAGACTACGTCACTTTCACAGCATATTTTTTTCCACAAACTGGTGCCCAACCTACAGAAATTCTAGATTTCAGTTTTCTTGGTGTCATATTTACAAACCAGCTGCTGCATCATGCACAAAGTGATAGAAAGGAATGTCATCTTCCACCAAAGTGGGTGTGTACAGTCTGCACACAAGCAAGCATTCTCTGAATACGCCTTCCGCTGGAATTCTGCTCTCCAGGTGTAGTGTGCACAGAGCTGCATTATGACAGTGCTGTCCTTTAGACTAAGACTATTTACAGCTTCTCTGCTGCTGAGTGTGGCGTCTCTGTGGCGAACCTTGCAGATTGTGTAAATGAGATGCAGTCTAGTGTCATTCCGGTGTTTTAGTAATTAAACATGCATAGGCATATATGCATATATCAGTTACAAAATTTTTAAATAAAAATATTTGCTCCGATGCTGTTTACGTCGCAATTACCATGTTTCTCAGAAGTAATTATCTGCATTTATGAGGGTGTTTTAATATGTAAGATGTTTCTAAAGGTATGCTTTGGCTACACAATGATAATCTTTGTGACTGCGTGTATCACACTTGACATTTCTACTTCCTTATCTCTATGATATAAACATTTCTCCCCTCCGTTTACCTTATCATGTCCTGCATTTTAAATTTCAGCACATTTGGTTACGTGTCACCAGTGTCAGACTTTTTTCTTCACTTGCTCCTGAGTTCTCGTGTATCGAAAAAGCCTATTTTATTAACGAAACGTATCCTACTGCAGGAGAGCACTATCTCTCCGGTATTAAAAGTAAATTTAATGTTTGAATCTGTTAAAAGCTCTATACATTTATCTAGGTTTATTTTACATGTAAAGCATAAGCAAAAAAAGTAGCTGATGAACTGATATGTGATGCCATCAAAACTGTCTAAAACCATTATCTTTAAGGTGTGTTGGGCTGGAATTAATGGTAGCTCTGTGGCACACTTGTAGTCTTGACCATAAATCGGTGTTTCCTGGACAGGCTCAGATGCCCCTGGAAGGTGGTGAGGGTGCGCTGCTCCGGACCCTGGGGAACGCACTGCACAGCAGAGAGAGAATCATCCAGGTGAGTGTGCAGAAGACATCGCCGGGCTGCCCCTTCTCGTCTCGTCTGCGCAGTGATGTCATTGGTGTGTGGAGTTTGGTAGAAGAAAATAGTTCCTAGATTTAACAGTCTGTGGATTATCTTGAGTAAGCGGATCATAATTCCTGGTAAGAGACCTTGCTGTTGAACTTCTCAAATGTATTTCTCTGGCACTTTTATCACCACAGAAATAATGCAATTCACTCCCATTATATTCAAGAGAAGCACCACAATTCTACAGTCTATCTCCAAAACTAAGCAACTCCCAGCCGAACAGCCTAGATGGATAGACGGCACTACAGCCCATCTAAAACGTACATTTTTAACTGCCCACTTAGGTTGCAAGATTCATTATTTGCATGATATGATTTATATTTGATATCAAAGAATGGAGTTCATCTTATTAGCATATTGTTTTATGTATCCTTGCCTTTTATTTTCTTATTTTTCCCTCATTGATTGATTCTCATCAGTATTGTGTTTAAGGCAGGTTTGTACTGTAATGTCTGTTAATCAGTCAGAGCGTCCTGTTTGAATATGTGTTGGATTTAACCACAATAATTTCCCTGCTTGGTGAACTGACCACTGAGTCTCTCTCCAGGATTGTATGTCTTTGGTAAAAATGCTGCGTGCTGAAGTGGGAGGAGCTGATGCGGAGGCTAGACTGATGGAAAAACTGACAGATATCCTGAAAAACACAGACACTAAGGTGGGGACAGTGACATCACTGTTTCTGTTGTCATTACAGTTGTTTTTTGTATCACTCGTGTAAACATTGTTTCAGTGAGGCATTTATATATTTTATCCCCCTGTTTTGATGTCACATATGTATATTTTGTAAAACTGTGAATAGTTCCTAAACAAAGGTGGATGGATGGATATTATGGATTTATTGTTAAATGGGTGGAATAATTTTAAAATAAATGCTAGCTTGGTTGGGCCATGCGTTCATCTGCACAGTGGAACCTTTGCACGTTTACCTATGCTAGGCTGTCTGTGTTTTGAACATAAAGTGCGTTTCATGTTAATGTTACCCCTCTGTCTACATCAGCAGGTTTCAGAGACTGCGCTGAGAGAAGAGAGAGAGAAGCAGATGGCGCTGGAGAGGGAGGTGGAGACTCTGAGGGAGGCCACGAGAGACAGGGAGACAGACCTCGATACCCTGCGTTCGGTGCTACGGTGTAATCAAGATGTTATTGACGTGAGTCGCCATAATCCCCCAGGGTTTTGAATTTTTTTTTTTATTATTATTATTATTATTGCACTATGGAGTTGCATCAGCTCATGTAATTTTAGATGTACAGGTTCCTATAGTTCTGGACTTCACCCGATTTAAGCGAGGTCCTCCCTTTGTTCGCCTCAGGGATTACGGGTGGAGCTCGGAGAACGTGAGCGAGTGCTCAGGGAGGGGCAGCTGGAGAGGGAGGCGTGGAGACAGAGGGACCAGGCTCTGACTAAGCTGCTGCAGGAGAAGGAGACCCTGACCTGCTGCCTGAATGAGGCGCTAGAGAGCGCCCTGAAGGATGTTCAGGTAGGACAAGTCATAAAGGGACTAGATCACATTACAGAACACATGCAAAACATTAAACTACAGAAACTGGCTGTAATGTCCCCATACTAAATTAATCACAGATATTTGATTTCCTCAGCCAGTGAAAACCACTGGCTACACTGCTTCTGGAGGACCCCCCTGGCAGAATGTTAACATTCCACCCTACACTGCTTTCAACCTGCCACCTTCATTAGGGACGATATAGGTCTGATTAAGATTGGGTTGGAATGAAAACATTCCGGCAAGGGGTTCTCCAGGAGCGGGATTGAGATCCACTGGGGTAAACAAAAATAGATTTCATGGTGACTTTTCTACTAATCAGTAAATTCTAAATATCTAATATTCGAAATACTGTGAATAATCATTTCCAATAGATGAGTCATATTTCTCACAAATCTTAAGTTTGTTCTATATCACACGCATTATATTATGTCTTATTTTTCATTCCTGTAGGCTCTTTCCGACTCTGTGATTGGACAGGGTTTGTCAGGTGGTGGGGCTGAGGGTGCACTGGCCTATCAGCTGAGAGAGAAAGAGACTATGCTGTCAGGCTGGCTGAAGGACAGGGAGGAACACAGCGCCTCCATGTGGCAGGAAGTCAATCAGCTCACTACAGCCTTGCAGGAGTTACAGACTGCGGTGCAGGTGAATTGTCATGGCAACTAAAAATGCAGAACTCCCTAAATAGTGGCATAGATGCACCTGAGACCTTATATTAAGAAAAGTAAGATATTATAGGTCCCTGGGGTTAATGTATTCCTCCATGTTCTCCGTCTTATTTTTTAAAATGAATTATGAAGGTGAAAAGTGAAGAAAGACTTCTAAACTAATGTCACTAATTCCCGGTTTATACACTGTTGCCTCTAGCAAACAATTCAGGTTTATAAAAGGTACTGAAAGAACTTCAGTCTATGGGATAGGATCAGTGCTGTCAAAACCTCAGCTTTGTTTACATTGTTCCAGTGTCCCTGCTACTATTCAGATAACTTCACTACAGATGGCAGCGTGGCAGCACAAACCGGCATAAACGTGTTCCTTCTCTGCAGGTACAGAGGGACAGCCACAGTCAGACGGTGTCGACATTAACAGCACAGCTCGGGGACACCCAGAAGGAACTGAGGGAGCGGGAGAGAGAGAGCAAGAAGACACTTCGGGAGTGGCAGAGAGAGAGGGAGGACAGAAGCAGGGAGGAGAGGAAACTAAGAGAGAACCTGGAAAAGAGAGATGAGCTCATACAGGTACTCGGCACATTTATACGGGCACAGAGGTGGACATTTCAGGTCCAGAAAGTAAAAATCCAAACCAGGATTTTGTTTCAACCAACCAGTTGAGTATAAA
>JAODKF010000147.1:16896830-16928464 GCA_026779585.1 Mormyrus proboscirostris | reverse complement strand
GAGTACTCAACTGGTTGGTTGAAACAAAATCCTGGTTTGGATTTTTACTTTCTGGACCTGAAATGTCCACCTCTGTACGGGCATGCAGTAGAGCCTTGAAGACGGTGACGTGTACTGATGCTCCTCCTCTCCTGTGAGCTAGCAGGTCCTCTTCGATTCCGAGGAGCGGGACCGTCAGCTCACAGAACTGCAGCAGAGTGCTCTTTCTAAGCTGGAGCCTCGCACGGCCCTCAAGCACACACTATGAGCGAGCGTCTCTCCAAAGCAGCCGCGGCAAAGAGGAGGGCGGCGGCCGCGATTCCCGCCCTGTGCTCCGGACGTCACATTGACGCGGACATGTAATTAAAGAATGCATCTGCCTGTCATCTATGCCAGGTGGTATGTTGAATTCAGCAAGCAGCTGATTTCGAGTATCATAACAAAGGACAATTCATTCCAGGGTGTGGGAGAATATACACGTTTTGTTTGTTTTTACCAGCATATTTTAAACAGCTGCACTTTAACTGTGTGGTGATTGGGTAAAAAACTGTTTTGCTATTACGGTCAGGTGGTTGTTTGACCTGCGAGTGAGGTGATGCTATTGTACCTCTTTAGAGGTGAATTACTCGGTGTGATTTTTTTTGTTTCAAGCCTTAACGTGCAGGACTTGTACGTCAGTGTACAATGTGGTGTTCAGGTATTCCAGGGTTCATTGCTTTCTTTACAAATGGCGGACTGCTTATGATTCAGGTTATTCAACTTAACACTACACGAGTTCACTGGTTTTCGCAACTGAAACCTTATACATCTTGCATTTAGAAAAAATATTTGAAATGAAATAATGATGTGGAACTTGTGCCACCTGGGACAGAAGCTGGTGTTTTTTTTTGTTTTTTTTGACCAATAAAAGTCACCCCTCCACACCTAAAATGTTAAAGATTTTCTTGCCTTTAACTATATAAGTTATATGCTAAATCATTAACTACAGACACCAAGTTGCGGACAGTGATGTCACAGTTCTATTGGCATTACAGTTATTTATTGTATCAGTTGTGTAAATGTTTGAGTGAGGTATATAACATTTTATTCTTGTGTTCATTACACTACTTTGTATCACGTATATTTTGTTAACCTATGTGTGAACAGCTCCTGAACATGGCTGGCTGGATGGATGGATGGATGGATATTATGCATTTATTGTTAAATTGTTGGAGTAATTTTAATCATCCTCAGATTAAAGTTATTTAATATCCACCTGGTGGACTTATCCTGTGCTTGATTTAATTTCACATAACGCACAGCAGTAGTGGACTATCGAATTTCTAGGGTCCTCCTTCATTCTGACAATGGGTGCACGCTGCCCAATCACCCTCCGTACCGTGTTTGTAGTTTTGGTCGCTTAGGTGACAGCGCTTTGCCATTTCAGAGAAAGTGACCGGACTGGCAGCCGAACAGATGAGTACCATTTACTTACGTAATTACCCAAATTGTTACTGGAGAGTTGCACTATTCACACACATTTGAGTGTATGAAGATTGCTTTTTAAAGAAAAACAAGTAATCATTTTACATAATGTTTTGATTTCAGTAACACCCGCGTATACGTAAAATTACTTGATGTACAAACTCGTAAGAACAGCGCAAAAGTTTGGTCAAGTTTTTATAGTACAAATATCTGTTTGATGAATTGCTTGGGTTCTATCGTTAAGTCACGCTTCGCGTAAAATGCCAGCGAAAACGATCCCACTACCTTTGGCTACCATCGGACCCCAGTCCTGGCAGGACGACGCGGTGCGATCGATCCGCCGAGCGGAGCGGCTGGTGCGGAAAGGGGGAGTCGCCGATTCGAGCTCCAAGAGACCGCGCAGCTGCATCGCCTCCCCCGGCTGTTCCTCTAGACGCGGGGACCCAGGCCGAAAAGATGAGGGCAATTTTGTAAAATATGATGACGGTGGAAAGAAGAATGAAACAAACGATAAAATTATATCCTTATCTGCAGCTGCTACGGTGAGTGTAAGCATCACCACATAAAACGCGACCTGTCATTACTTATTTTTTGCACATCTTTTTAAACTTAGCAATTGTAATATCTACAGTGTGTTTGGACAATTTATTAGTGCGAAAGTAACTACGAACTTGTTTTTCCTTTTCAGCGGCCGCGCTCTGCTCTCCTTCCGTTTTATAGCGCCGTGTCCCCTGCCTTCCTGCGGGAGCGGTGCCTGGATGCCGGTACAGGTGTAGCTGTGGGGTATATGCGCTGTGTGAGGAGTGTGGAGCTGCTGCTCCGTCAGCAGGCAGGCAAGGTGTGGCTGGAATGTGTAAAGCTGGAGCGGGAACGTGGCCACCTAGAGGGCATGCTGAAAACTCTTAGGAAGAGCCTGATGGTCAACAGGAGGAGTGTGGAGGACAGAACACTGAGACCAGCCCTTACAGAGACTGTGAGCAGGCCGGTGTTGCCGCTCTAGATCATGTGTTCCTTTTCATTATGGCTTGTTGAAATTCAGAGCATGATAACTGCTGTTATACTTGTAGAATAAATTGTACAATTGAACATCAGATGGTCTTGCATCCCTTCTCATAATCTGCGTAGAACAGATTGGCTGACTTTCATTCATTGTCATTCTTTCAGGGCAGAGATGGAGCAGACGTCCTCCTGGATTATGAGAAAAGAGAGCTAACTGAACTGAAAAGCCAGCTGGAGGGCACACTGCGAAACACACTGGAACAACTGCAGGTACCAACCCTGGGCAATACTGCCAAATACGTGTCTGTGTATAGTGAATTATAGTGACTTGGAAATTTTTTGCAAGAGGTCTCACTCCAGATGATTCTCCTGTGTGGCTCCCCATTGAAATGTAAACGCCACTAAACCAAATCCGGTCATCAGACTTCCTCTTCACCTGTCGCGTTTCTGTGTTCTCTGGACGTTCTTAATGTTGCACTTCTGGTCACTGAAAGGTCTTACTAGGTCCTTGCTCTGTTGGAAGATGTTGTGCATCTCCTGCTCCGGTACTGCTTACACTTGTACCCGGGCATTCAGTGAAAAGCTCAGCCTAGTTGCACTTATGTTTGGTTGACTCCCCTTAACAGAACCTATGTTTGTAATGTGCTATTTGCCTCACTTGTATGATACTTTAGACAAAGACATCTCTCAAATAAAAATAAATGTAACGTTTGGTTATTACTGTGATGGGTTGGCCCCCCACCCTGGGTTGTTCCCCGTCTTGTGCCCGTAGCTTCCGGGTAGACTTCAGACCCCCCGTGACCCAGAAGGATAAGCGGGTTGGGAAATGGATGGACGGACGGATGGATGTTTGGTTATTAGGTGTTATGATTTTTGAAGGGATATTTTACTTTTGTCTGTTGTTCATCACATTCTTTCATAGGCCCTGAAACAGTGCAGCAAGATGCTATTAGAGTGTTCGAGTGAGAGGTCAAGAGTTCTGCATCTACTGCCCCGCACTGGCTCTCACTCTGCACAGGGCTGCTGCTCTCCTGATAGAATCCAACTGAAAACCAGCCCTGTAGGCCCGTACACTCCAGGTACTGTTCATGACAATTAGTTTCACTTTCTAGGTATGGGTCAACCCCTGCTTTCCTCTTTTTGGTATTTCCTGTTCTCCCCCTTTTAAGAATGCGAGCAAGCAGTGGCATCTTCTCGCATGGCTCTAAGCCAATCGCGGTCGCTCAGAGATCAGATCCGGCGAATGATATGTGAAGCCACAGCCAGACAAAAAGCAGCCCACCAATCAGTGAATGAAGGCCTGGTGAAGAAAATAAAAGAGACTGTCACTCTGAAGGTATGGGGGTCTGGGGTCAGGGATAGCAAGAGGATCTAGATAACTTTATATGATATTTCATTATATTAATTATAGTGCATGTGAGTTTCGATTTAAGTTTCAAAGTTTGTCAGAAAAATTCTGATATAGATTATCTAGTATTTTTGGCCAAGATTTTAGTTGCCACATACTTTTGAAAGGCTGTTTTAAAAGACTGTAATGTGTCATTTTGAAGTTTTACATCACAGAAAAGTTTTTTTAAAGTCATTTTCTTGTCTTTCAAAGCAACACCTGACAGTGAGCTCAGCAGCGACAAGGCATGCCGTTAACGGCAAACAAAGGCAGCTGGAAGGGGTTGAGCATAGCCACGGGAGAGCACTGGTCAGTGTGTGTTAAGTATCTTTAAATCAGGCAGTGTTTAGAAAGCAGAAATGTTTCCCATTACTGTCTATTTTGTTTAGGGCCCAGTGTCCTGTAGAGATTTGCAGTCCAGAGAAAGGCTGGACAGACCAGTGGTTCAGTTGTACCAAAGACACCCTGGTAATCAGCTGTCTGAGGCTATGCACATTGTACAGGTAACTACATTTTGGTTTGATTTGAAGTAACCATATTTACTTTCCTTTATGATGTTTCAAATATATGTTGAATTACAGATATTTTTTTCTGCAGTATTTATGTTGGCTTCATGTTTTTATCTTGCAAATTCCAGAATGTGTAAAAAGAACGTTTTGTTTTTATTAACAACAGCAACAACAACAATAATAATGCATATTCTTTTTCCTGACTGCTTACCATTAAAAACTCAAATTGTTATAAGATCTGTAATGCTATATATACATTGCACCTCTCACAAAAAAAAGTTTAAAAGGCAAACAATATCTGTATATGAATACATTTATCCTCTGACTTCACATGAAGGGTAGTGCAGCACAGTGACTCTAGGTTGGGGGATTCATATCACCGCTCTGCGTGTGGAGTTTGCATGTTCTCCCCATGCTGCATTGTAATGTCTATGTGTTGAGTTGCTTTCACTAAAGCACATCTGTTACTTATTATCTATATTCTACTAGCTGTCCTTTCTACTGGATCTGGTTGCATTCCAGGGCCATTCCAATAAAACGTGATGAATTTAAATGTGTTGATTATTTCCTGCTCCTCAGGGTACCGCCAAGCTCCTCAGGGACCTGTCCTCCCTAGGTGGGGAGCTGGGCCGCCTTAATGGGGCTCACATGCAATTGATGGAAAACCTTCAAGGGAAAGAGGCAGCAGCCCATGTTGATGCTGCAGTTGTCAGGCTTCGTCGACGTCAGACAGATCGCCATTAGAGGACATTCTCTGATTGGCTGAGGGGATAATGTCAATATCACACTCATGTACTTCATCTTGTGTATTATAGCAATCCTGTTCCACTGGATCATCATGTATTTGACTGAATTTATTAACCAATGACCTTTAAGATACCAAAGTGAGCCTTTCATGGAATGCATACAGTCATTATTGTCTTAGAGTTTTCAGTTGACAATTGTGTGCTTTGTATTTGTTGTTAAGATCGTGAAGTGCAGTGTTGCAAGTATTACAGAGATCAGATGGATCAGTTGTTCTTATAAGAGTAACTTTTTGCATTATGAAGATTCATTTTATGTGTATCTGAGATTAAAAATGTCATGTGGTTTAACACGAATCGCACGAATGATCTCATTTGTAGTGTACAGTGCTGATCATTCATGATCAGGTGTAGAAATAAACATTTTGAATTCACCTCTTAGCCAAGGGTGGGCAGCTCCTTATATGCGTATCATTTAATCTCTGTCACGTTTCATGTAATTGTTCAGGCCACCAGTTTCCTTTCAAAAGGTAACTCAAACCTGCAAAACAACTGGCCTCATAGTCTGTTCATCCCCTGTTTACCCAACTGAAAATTGATTCTCACTATATTTAGCAATAGAAATTCTATATGTGTCATTACTCATTGTTGAAATGCATGAGTGTTATTCTGTTATAAGCAGAGAGCGTTGAGCACTCCTCCAGGATACTAGCTGTTTTTGAAAACCCCTCGAAGTCCTTTGAGAAGTGGAGCACCGAGAATATTCAGACCAAAATCTCTTTACAGGTATAATAGTAAGTTGTGCTGTAGCTTTGCTGGTTCGTATTCATGTGGACTCGTTTTGTGTGTGTAAGCATTCAATATAGCCCTCCCTTCTCTGCACATTTTAATAAAACTGACTGGTCCAGAGCATTACCATGTATTGGTGAAAAAAAAAACATTATTAAGTAAAAGTACAGACACCACACCAATATGTTATTCAAGTAGAAGTCATCCAGTGAAATGCTACTCAAGTAAAACTATAAGTATCAAAGGTAAGAAGTACCTTCAGCAAGGAAATATGAATTGATAGACAAACGAAGAGGGCAACACAAAGAAAACACGAGACAAAATACAAATTACAGGTAACTAAATAACACATTCATGCTGTATTGAATGCCAGGGCATAAAGATGGGTTTTAAGATGAGATTTAAAAACAGCCAAAGAAGGAGCCGAGCGTATGTGCAGTGGCAGCTCATTCCAGAGCTTAGGTGCCATCACTGCAAAGGCCCGATCACCTCTGCTTTTTAGCCTAGAGGGAGGAATGACTAGGCGGAGTTGGTCAGCTGACCTAAGAGCCCTGGATGGTGTATGAACTTTTAAAAGACCTGATATGTAGGAGGGAGCCAGACCATGTAACGATTTAAAAACAAATAAAAGAATTTTAAAATGAATCCTATAATGGACAGGGAGCCAATGAAGGGCTGCGAGCACAGGTGTAATATGCTCACGCCTTCGCGTTCTGGTTAGAAGGCGGGCTGCAGCATTCTGAACTAACTGAAGACGGGATACGGAGGAGCAAGTAATACCTGCGTACAGGGCATTGCAATAGTCTAGGCGGGATGAAACAAAGGCATGTATAACCCTCTCAAAGTTTTTGAATGATAGGAAGGGTTTTACCTTGGATAAAAGCAACCCATCCTTTCTAAATTCACTCAAGACAAGTTTGAATATCACATCATGAGTTACAGTGTATCACAATAAGGAAAACTGTGTCACAAGAGGATAGATAAGCGGACATTTTCTTTTTATTCACAAAATAGGATGTTTGTAGGTAACGGTCTCAGTTGGAGGCCACTGCAGTGCCAATTGCAATAACAGGCTAGCAGTAGGCCTGTGTGATATGACAATATTACTGGTAATCTATGAAATCGACCAACCGACGATTGTCACCTTTGTTGGGGAAGTAGGCATAGGCTGCACACAAAGCAAGGTAACAAATATTTATGTTATTTTTAATTTCACTTTCACTTTCAGTTCACCCTTTGAACCTACATTTCTGACACCCCTGAGAAGTTCTTCACCAGCGTAATACTTTGAAATGGCACACGGTGTAAAGTTTGTGAACACTTGCTTTAGGTAACCCAAGACATGTTTTTATATCACAATTAAATCAAATAAAATAAAAAGCGTCCTTAAATGCAGCCCGAGAATATCTTCGGGCACATTTTCTGATCATCAGTCTGAAGAAGTCTAACTGCCAGATACACCTTGCGTGGTTCTGCTTCCTAGCTGAATGTAAGTTGTCGCCATTGCTTGTTTCCAGTCTTTTGGTCAGACTTTGTCATGTGACTTTTTTCCAATTTTTTTTTCAATTCTGTAGTAGACTCTATCTCTACTGTGACTTAAAAATACTTCAGAAGTAAAATTTCACACAAAAAAGAAAACTACTCCTTTACAGTATTAAGTACTGTATTCTATTCTAAAAAAAAAAAAAGTATACATTTACCCCTTTACCTTCCACTCTGGTGGCATAATCTTTTTGTATTAACTATGGATTTACAAACAATTATTCAAATGGCTAACTGCTGATTTTAATATAATTTAATATAATAAAATTGTGAACATTTATTTTTAAATAAACTATAAATTCTGAATCCTGATCATAATGACTGTAAATTGCAGTAGTCACCAAAGTTGAAAATAAGAACCTCCCACACTATAGAGGGCGCTATGCTGCCAAATGTTTTTAGAAGGCACAGTTCCCTACTAGCTCCATGATGATACATGCTTGCAACAATGACAAGATGACTATGTACAACGCTAAGCTTGATTTTAAATAATTCCGCTGCTCACTGGAGAGGTATTAGAAGACCACTGTCCAACTTGTGTCATTAAATTCATGTTCGCTCCTTGGAAGCACACTTTGCAAGTTACGTGAGTGGTATCTCTGGCATCATAAACAGTGGACCCCCTGAAAACTCCACCCACATTGGGCATGGTAGCAGGATATGGATGCCTTACCTCTGCAAGAAGTCAGTCAGATGTGATGTCACTTGAGATTTTCATGCCTCTTTCATTTCCCCACAGACTTGCCTAATGTACACTTGTAAAATACAACATTCATAAAATTGCACTTTTATGGTGGTGCATACGAGTCTTATACTGTATATGTAATTAAAGAGGTTTCAGAAGTTATTTAAATTGGTGTAAAACTGAGTACTTCTTATTCTGCTATACAGGTTTTAGTCCCTCCCCTTACTCAAAGTATGATTTTTTATTTTTTTTTTGGTGAGGGGATTAGCAGAACTGACTCCTTATAACGTGGTGACAGAGCCCAGCTATTCCATTTCGCTGCTATCTGCTGTGTCGAGGCGCCCGGGGAGCTGCTTCATGAAATACTATTACAGGATGTCCAGGTGATCAGCTTGTCAATGCTATCTGAGCCTGCAGCAGTAAGATGACCCTGTGGCGCAACGGTAGCGCGTCTGACTCCAGATCAGAAGGTTGCGTGTTCAAATCACGTCAGGGTCAGCCCTACCTTTATGAGGACTCTAGGTTAATGTATGTTGAAGGCAGCTGTTTTGTGGCCTAGGGAGTACTTTATTCCCCTTTGCACTTACATGTGTCAGAGTTGTAGTAGTGGATATATGCAAGTATATACTCATGTCTATGAAATGCATTTACCATATACCCAACTAAAGATTTTCAGAAATGCGCATCAGTCGGAGGAGAACCACTTGTATAACTGTATGTTTGTAAAATGTCTTTTGCTTTGGATAAAAGCATCTAAAGAAAGTAAATATAAATGTGTGCTTACACTTGAGAATAGGCCTTCAATGGAAGCTCAGCATGGCGGTGCTTATGCCTAGTCGACCTAGAAATCTGTTTCAAACATAGATTTGCTAATTTGTCTTCATGTATAGAAAAAAAACCTTTTTTGAACTCTTGGGTTTCTGGATATTTAAATCTTTTAAGAATTTAAGCCTCGAACTTGCAGTGATTTCAAATTGTTCAAATCATTTTAAAAATTAATTTTATTGATTGATGCTGTCTTTAAGGGTTCAACTAACTTGTATGCCATCACGTTTTATTTTAAAAAAGATGATTTGAAGAGAACGGCCAAATCCAACTGATAAATCACTGAGGAACAGGGCAGGGGGGCTTCCATGAAGCAGGATTTCCCAGTTAACATAGTTAACTTAAGCTGAACCCCACTAACTGAGAAATCCTACTTTGTGGAATGTCCTCCAGGTACAGGCTAACAAAGGCAAACTATTCCAAGGCATGACCTAAATCCTTATACTTCTAACTAGGACACAAAGCCACACGATCGATTCAGACAGTACAGGGCTAATAAATGCAAATCGCAAGAAAAAAGGAAAGTAAGCAAAGATCAGGCACAGAAACCAGACCATCAACCTGCCGCTCAGCATGGTGGAACATTCAGTACTCCATAAGGAGTTAACTGAAAAACTAGCTGCTTTTAATCCATGCCAATTAACCAGGTAAATGAGCCAAGGGTGTGACTGCTATCCAGGGGAGACAGAGTGGGACCCGACTGGTGTGGTTGGAAGATCTAATGCAGTTGTTACATTGAGCATCAACTTGATCTTTGTGGAATAAGTGGTCTGCAAAGGTCAGCCACCCATAGCAGCACCCACAGAGCTACTGAATAACGACCTGCAAATGGATAAAGCTGGATTTGAACCAGTGATCTTCTGATTACAGGTATACAGGCTTAGACCACTGAGCCACAAGCTGCTAAGCTCCGCCTTAAGATACACGTGTGAGGAATATACAATTTTACAAAGATGCAAAAAAAACTCCAAAATTAGATGTGTGCAAGTGATTTCTGCAAAGTTTATAGAGGTTGCATTTTGCTCTACAGACTGGAGCGATACAGAAATAACTCTGTTGAAGACTATCCTTCATAGGAATATAGTTTTTGTTAAATTGGAACACTCGAAAAGTGCTGAACACAAGTGTTTGCATTTTCAACATTTTGTAATACGAGTATTATGTTTGATTAAAAAAACAAATAGTGCTGGTGATTACAATTTCATCATATGTGATTTCCCCAGCTCAATGTGTATTTAATCAGTCTCAAGAAAAATTATCTGAATTTAAAACTTAATTGTAAATGCAGGGATGAGAAAACTGTGTTGTGTGGTGTTTTCCTCAATGGCTATAAATACATGCGTGTACTTGTAATCAAAATGCAAGAATAAGAAGAAAATGTGAACAGCACTGGTTATAAGTGATTATAAGTCAAGTAGTCATAACAGCCACCTCTTTCCCTCTTTGGAGAGTTGATCTATGGAATTTTCATGCTGTAGTTATGTAGGTGGGTTTGGTTGTGCAGTGCTTTTAAATAGTTATGCATTGTTATTCCAAATCAAAATCAATTCGTCAGATGCTGTGTTTAGGTTTAAATCCAAGAGAAGTATAGAGAGCATGGAGCCAGAAGTTATTACACCCCAAACCTGTCTTTTCTTTTCATATTCAAACATTTAATTTGTGAAGGATAACAGTCAATCCTCCTGTAAATACTCAACTTTCATCTTCATTCCTTCAACTTCATTGTTCTTCACTTCCCTTCTCTACCTCAATTTCCCTGAGTCACATGATTCCTTCATTGCTCTCTGCTTAACATCAAGCATTAAGAAATCATGTTAATTTAATGTCATTTATGCATTTTGTTCCTCATTGCCTCTCCCCTTTCAGGAGTTTTATGTGGTTTTAGTTAATGCTGCTATGGTGTGCTGTCTTATATTGTTAAATGTAACAATAGTTAGTTTATACATTTGCTTTTCATACACTGTTAGCTTCCATTTAGGCAAATTACATACTGACTTCAGTTTTGTCATTAAACTGTAAACATCTAACTGAATTGGACACTAGGGTGGGGACATATTTTGAGATCACTGATATAATCACACAGATAAAAAGCATCTGAGAGGCAGTAAGAAAGTGAGGGCAGAAAAAAACAGCACAGCAATCCAAACACTGACTGAATATGATATTTGGGAAAAGCAAAACACACCCTGTATGAAGAGCAGTCAAGAGGTAAGACCTTGTCACTTCATTACACTGATGGCCATCTTACCATAATGCAGCTACCTGATCTTTCTCTCTATTTTTACAAGATCTGTTTTGTTATTCCTAGCTTATTCCCTTATAGCCTATTTAACTTATTTGCAACTGTATGTGCAATGGCAATTTTGTATTTGTGCTTGCGTATGTGCGCATTTGAGCATCACCACAAGCATTTTGTTGTACTGTATGGATGTTTCTGTCATACTTTGCATATGACAAATAAAGACTTTCAGTTGTATTTTTAGGAAACAAGTAGAATTTTTTTTTTATGGTGAAGAAACAATAAATGGGGGATATAATTGAAATACGGAAGAAAAATAAGTCATTGAAAAATTCTTAATTTCAAAGAAGCAAGAAAAACCAAAACAGCAACAATCTCTCGTCTTTGCATTTTATTTCTGCGCATTGTTCCATCTGTTGGTAAGTAAACAAAGAAGGAGTTAAAATTACAGGGGATCGATATATGGTCCTACTACTAGTAAAAATGTTATACTGCTGATTTACTTTAGTCAAGGTAGATACGTTATTCCGCTAAAATTCACCCTCTTTTTAAATTGCTGTTTACATGCTAATACTTATAGCACATGAGTAGCTGCATGAAAATTGAGCTGCCATATATTTGCATCACTGAAATAGATACCTGATGCCTGCATATTTCTTACTTGGTATCTCTATCAGTCCCTCTGTTGTGTTATACCTGTGTGTTTCCTCATATCTCTCCACTGAACTGCATCAGGGTTCCTCTGAAATGTAATACAGGCTGGGAACTGAAGCGAGAATCTCGCTTCACTTGCACTTGCTTCAATCCAAATGCTACATTTCCGGATCCTCCGTTCTTGAAACTTCCAGTTAAGGAAACTGGGAAACCACTGTTCCCGTCAGAGTCTTGCAGGTTATGACACATCCTTCAAGTTACACAATGACTTTCAGTTTGGAGAACCTGTCCGGGAGTGTTCACTGTACGGGGATTGTACCCCAGGGATTGTACATTTATTTGTCTTTTGATGAGCATTATTTTTTTACCTGTTCATGAACAACATTGACTAAGGTTACTTCCCATCCAAATAATGACTTACACAATGAGCCGCGGTAAAATGGACCACGCCCTTTGTCAGTATAATAAAGAGAAAAACCTTGTGTGACATGATCATAAGCTGAGAGGTAAACCTACATCTGGGCCTCCAGAACGGGGGTTTTCTGTAACTCTGTCTTACTTTGTCAGCTCTTTCTCATTCTTTTTGGAATTAATTGTGATTAAACAGTGCATGAAATACATATTTTTAAATACTACATGTTATGTTTGATAGTGTCAGGCAAATAAATGTAGAATACTGTAAAATGATATTTATGTAACACATAACTATAAGTTTTCTGAATAAAAACACTCGTGTGAAAGGTGTTGTTTTCTCCAAGCGTGGCGGTAATGAGTAGTAATTTAAATGTATAGTCAGTTCAGGTGTGTCAGAGAAGTAGAGCTGAAGATCTCTGCCCAAACCCAACGGGTCCCGTTGGGATCCGACGGGTTCGGGCTTGATTTCTATCATTTTACACGGGCTCGGGCTGGGTTCGGGCCGGGCTCGGGCTTGCACAGTAAATGAGTAGTTAGGTGATGCATTTCGATTAGCGTGAGAAAGATGCAAAAATGGATGTTGAGGAGGTAAAACAGAGACTAGCCTCTGGAATAAATGATGTTTAAAAAAATGTATCAATGACTCATTCTTGACACGTGAACACGTGAGCTGTCGGGTTGGGGCCTTGTTGGGCCTAACTTTTAAGGCCCGATTACAGCTCTACAGAGAAGTCACCTTTCTACACACAAGCTCCAGAAAATGCTGCTCTCTTGACTCGCGTGTGCATTTTTAACACTTTGTCCCCATTTGCAGGAGGCGGCCATATTGTCTCGTATGAGAAAATCTGTGCCCTCTCCTCCCTGTGCAGCCTGACCGGAGAGAAGTTTGTTCTGGGAGTTCACTGTCAATAATGACTGCTGTGACACGAAGCTCTGCAACGGAATCGGTGCAGAGGAATCTCACGGGACCACCGCAATCCTTTTACTTTCTACATTCTTCTTACTCTGTGGTAATTAAATCCAGCGGCACCAACTGAAGTACAGGAGGTTTTCTTGTTAATAAACAGCCCTTGCAGATGAAAAACAATAATTCCTCGACGCAAAATGCAGTTAATGTTTAGTGCAGATAATGGCATGTCAACAGAAAATGCATGTCACCCTGCACAGTACATTGTAATTGCAACTGCCTCAATACAGCATGAATCTAGCACTCGATTCAATCAACTTCAATATTTACCATAGGATTAATCGACTAACAAAATGAAAGATTGCTTACATGCTTTCTTAGAGTCACTGACAACCCACAAGAATTTTTCACAAGTTAAATGCAAAGAAATACAAGCATACCCTCTCTCACAAATGGATCTTTTACTGTTATTTGAAACGAGCCACAAAAATGAAGTAATCTGAAGCATTATTCACATTTTTTCCACAGCTAAGCGATGTGTTAGGTTGTGGCGCCCCCATCTGGACATCATAACACAAGGCAAAGTTGTAGATGGGAGCTTATGTAGGATCAGGGGTGTTTCTAGAGATTTTGGTCCCCATGAATGCATATCTCTTTGGGCCCCCCAAGTCGGGACCAATCCAGTTATTTTCCAAATTTTTAGGGCCCCTGTCACTCAGGGCTCCTTGGAATCATCTTAACTCCCCCAACCCCCAAGGCACCCCAGCAGAGGTTTGCAGGTATTTATTGTTTTCAACCCGGAAAGTGAATATTTCTCTACTGAATTCACACTATAACTGTAAAGTTAGCTTACATTAAAACTTCGTCCATTTACTATACTGGTACCTGGTCAGTTTATTTCATAAACCTTTGGATATAATTAATTAGTTTTCCAGAGAAAGAATTTTAAGGTTGTTGTCTTCAGAAATTATCTGCTTAATATTAGGAAGAAGGATGAATTTGAAATATTGCAAGTTTAAAATGTGTAAACACTATGTTTCTATTGAAAGAGTATAGGCTAAAGTGGAACGTGCATAAGGTAGAACTTGGAAAGGTCACATACACGGGGCAGAGCCTGCACTCAGACTTCAAAACCCTACGGATATAAGCTGCCAGTGCTACCCGCTGAACCACCATGTCACCATTGAACCAGACAACGTTTCTAAAATGTGGTGATCCCTGGTAGGCTTCATATAGTGCATTAATTTATGGGTAAAGGTACAGGTTGAACAATTATATACATTTAACAAAAGTCTTCATCTCGCCCACATCTAATACATGCTATTATCGATGAATATCTCAACAACTATCTATATTGGTTGCGAACAGATTTAGCAGCTGGGGCTATTTGGCTAGCTAGTTAGCCGGCCAAAACAGAAGAAAAGCGTAGCTAGCTAGCTAGCAGATACCGGACCGCGTTAGCTTTAGCTGGTTAGGCGGCTAGCAGATAACGGACAGCGTTAGCTTTAGCTTCCAGTTAACGACGTCACACCTCGTAAAATAAATACGTTAACAAGGCACTTTAATTCAATATGCTGTCACAAGGGTTAAAATAGACCTGTAATTATTTTGTTATTTTGTCAAATTACCCTAATCGCATTTATCCTAGGGTAAAAAAAAAGCCTCGGGTAAGTTAAGTTTGAAAAGTCAGTCATCAGTTCTAACGTAACTCTCAATAAATACGACCAATGGCTAATGAATATAAGTAGTACTGTAGCGAGTGAATCAGCTGTGGAGCACTTAATAAGGTGGATTTTATAGCCTTTTTTTCCTTCAGTGGTATGATACTAAAATATTTTTTTTTAATTTATAGTATTTATTAACGAGAATGGTCCGCTGAGAACCACGAATTTATACTTCGTATACACTAGCAATAGACACTCTCATTTATTTTTATCGAGAATAAGTTCATTATAAAGTGATATAACTACCAAATACTTAAAATCGGTTAGTAGAAAAGATATACAGCATCAAAATAATTCACATTATTATTGCATTTGAAGTATTTTGTGCATGTTTGAACTTGTGTTGAGAAATTGAACGATGTTTAGTTATTTTACACAATTAAAAAAAATGAAATGGACAGGGATTTGTTTCATCATTTCACATATATTTGCTTTGTGGTTACACTGTGGTTCATTAAAATTGTCCATTAGTGCAGAATGGCACAGTCCAGTGAGGATCCTGAGGGAGGGGGCGTGGGCACCAGGCCAGGGAGCTTTCCGGAAGATGAGGAGGAGGAGTCCTACGAGGTGAGGGACACACACCTACATTGTTATGCATGTAAAGACATCTCTTTTTTATTCAGTGAATTAGGCATAAAACACCAAATCGCAAAAACTAATAGCAATATATTTATTTTTGCTAAGAAAAATGTATGTGTTTGGTTTAGAACTTTTCCAGTTTTTTTCTTCCTTATTCTCATGTTGTGTGCTGTACTGTACAGGTATCCATATAATGTGACCGTGAAGGGCCTCGAGGCAGGGGGGTTTTGATGATAAATGTACAGTTTTGTGGGTTAAATGTTTATGAAATTTCATTAACATTTAATATATTGTACATCATTTTGTTATACAGAATAGGCAAAAGTTATGTCTCTGCCTTAATTTCTGCGTCTTTCAGGTATACCTGAGTGTACTGGTTCATCATGGACAGGTGGGGCTCAGCTTTTATGACAGTAAGGACTACAACTTACACTACATGATGGACACTGTGGATGATCACAACTTGCAGCTTTTAGACAGAGGTACCTAAGTGGAATGGAATGAATTTTATGACATTAAATTCACTGAAAGCCTCAATGAAGGCTGTATTTATACCTGTGTGTTGCTCTCTACAATCCTGTAGGTTAGTGATTCCCAATCTGGTCATCAGGGACCCACAGACAGTCCATGTTTTTGTCTGGGAGCTGGGAGTGAGCAAAAATGTGGACTGTTTGGCAGGGAGCTCGAAGGGAGCAGAAATATGGATCGACTGGGTCCCCGAGGACCAGATTGGGAAACTCTGCTATAGGTGAATTTCTGAATACTGTTTTCCCACTCTCTCCCAGTTGTGCAGGAGGTCAGCCCCAGTGTGCTCATTACCAGTGCCAAACAGGAGCACAGCATGGCCAAGTTTATTAAGGCCATCGGTGAGTTAGTGGAAAGAGAGTCTCCATGCAATAACATGAGCAGATGATGATTCAAGAGCATCTGCTGAGCCCTGTTTCATATCAGCATTCCTTTGGTGACATTTTAGGCTGCTACCCATGTTAGATTTGATGACCTCAGAAAACCCCTGCTTTTGCATTCTATAGTATTCACAAATGTGCAATGGGAGGTGTTTCCTTTGTCCAGTAATAATATTTGGCTCCTAAAATACTGTGTTGATTGCTGCACCATATGCATTTCTGCCGATTTTCTGAAACTGGTAAAATATAAAGTATACCTTGAACGCAGTCACTTATTATTTGGTATATTTAAAATGTTGTTATTATACAGTATGTAATCCGATTTTCATTTTCCTTGTTTTGCATTCACAGAGAGAAAGTCATACAACAAGCCAGAGATTGTCCTGTATCCTAATGTTGATTTTGGTAAGACAAAATGTTCATCTGTATGATTTCCTGGTTGGTAAATATAAAATTAAATTATTGTATGTGCAGTAGAAAGTGAAAAAACAACAGTGTATAGGCTAAAATAAAGTTTAACACTTTTCCTCTAATGGCTCATTGTTATTGACATGTGTCTATAATTCAGCTTCATCTCTTTTTCCACTCTGCTTACCCCCCCCCCCCCAGGAGTGGAGGTCACCAAACAGAGACTGCTCTCAGCCCACCTACCCTTCCTTCCTTCTCCCATCTCAGAGACAGAGAGAATCCCCTACCTTTCCTCCTGCATCCCCTTTGACTGCACTCTCATGGTAAGGGGTCTTTTTCAGTCTATGTTTTTTTTTAAATGATGCATAATCACTTACATATTAATGAATAATCAATATCTATTTAATATATTAGTTTAGCACCTGTAGCCTCCAGAATAGGCTCTGGACCCCCTGTGACCCAGAATAGAACAAACATTTTCAGAAAATGGATGGATGGATGTATTAGTTTAATAGTCCATCAGTTTTATTTTAGTTGTTATAGAACTGAAATATAGATCCCACATTTTTTTGTTTTTCTTAAATGTTAATTCATCGTTTATAATTGTTTAATGCCATTTAATTGATTTTCATAGATCCTGGTCATTAAGAACACAAGCTTGTTACAGTGTGATTTATTGATTTCCTAATTAGGAGGTCTCAGTATTTTTCTTTGTAGCCAATTCTGTGCCCAGTGCTGTTTCTTCCTCTTTCTAGATGCGGTCTTTGGGGGCGCTGCTGAAATGCCTAGACAGGCGTAGGGTTGGGGTTGAGCTTGAGGACAGCAGCGTGGGAGTTCCGATTTTTCATTTCCTCCCATACACACTGTAATACTGTGTTTCCTTGTATTCACTCTGTATATGTGCATCTGTTAATGTTCTTTGTGTCGATGGTCCCTCCTGTCTCTGGGCAAAGGTATCTCTTATTTCTGTTAAAAATCCTTTATCGTAGTATCTGTTTTTTCTGTTTTCTCCCCTATTTTTATGTACATTTCATACCATGTACTTGTAAATCAGTGTGTTCTGGTGTCAATAGTCATAGTTTTACTCTATTCGTTGACAGGAAAGATGTGGTATTTGTAGACAGAGACACTTACAGGTCAGTCATTTTTATTAATTCCCAGAATATATTTACTGACCCTTTTATTCACAGAGGCTTAAAATTCCTGCAACTAGATAGTTCAGTGGACCATTTCAGGATAAGATTCCTGCTGCAACTTTCTCATTCAGATTCTGTAAATAGAACTGTCCCACAGTCATAATCCCATCTCTTTAAACTATATTTTTGTCTTCCTGCTAAGTGGTTCGCTTACATTGGATTGGTGTATCATATTAGTGTCCTCCAGGTTTTCAAATTGGAGCTGCACCCCTCTGTGTACAAGCTGCAGTCAGGCGAGAAGGAAGGCCTCAGTCTCTACGGTGAGGTACACAGGCAGACTTCAGGTCTTTGGGGCCTGTATGTGCTCAGAATATTCTTGCCACTTAAACTACAGTATTGCTATATTTTTCTTAATAAAGAACTTGATACATACATATTGATAAATAGTTTGTGAGATACATTTCGATATGCTAAATGTATCAGATTATTTAATTCATATATGCTAAAATGTTCTCAGTTAAACTGGTACATATCTATATTTCAGAGATGCATATTGTTTTAATGAATCCATAAATACATCTGTGTTTCAGGGATTTTAAATCGTTGCAGGTCTAAGTTTGGCTCCAGATTACTCCGGTAAGTCCCTTTCGGTAATTTCATTCAAATCGAAAATTTACACAAAAATACAGGCCAGATAATACTACATAATACTGAGGTAAATTGACACTCGAATGCGTGTGGGGTGTGGATACTGGGCGCTGTCAGTCACTGCCTGGTTCACTTCAAAGGAAACTGGTAGGAAGCTGGCTGAAGCAGTTAGTGATTGGGAGCTGAAGTCACCAGCACTGGCTTTGAAAGCTCACTTCACCCATCACTACATTGTATTTGCAAGTGAAAAGTCACACCATCCCTGCTGCAGCTCTGCCACCTGCTGTCTGGAGATGTGTTTTCTTCCCTCTTCTGTCTTCATACTCATATCCTCTCTGCCTTCTGATGTTCTCTTAAATGGGTAATAATTTAAATTTAAATCATTGCATCTGTTTCTTTGTTTAATTCTTTGTCCTTTTTGTAACTCACGTTTTAACATGCACTGACCTAAGTGTAAAGCTATTACTATTCTCTAGGCCGTTTCATCACTCTGCTGAAAATGAACCATGATATACTTGCTCAGTCACATACTTATCTGCACAGGTCCAGCATGTATGATAGTAATGATGGTTTAAGTCAGTCGAGAACTAAATCACATCCAGGATGCATTCCTCCTAAAACCCCATGAATTTCGAGAGAGGCTCCAAATGAATGCAGCCTTGACCGTATATGTGAAGATGGCTGGATGGCTGCTGTCTCCTGCACTCTCTCCTCTGCCTCCCCTGTCTCCCACCTCCCTCCTTCCATTTCACAGGCAGGTGGCTCTTCTCTGGATTTAGGTCCCGTTCTTTTTTCCAGCCAGTGGTTCCTGAGGCCCTCCCGAGACCTGAGCGTACTGAGCAGGAGGCAGGAAGTGGTGCGCTTCTTCAGCTCCCCGCGTAGTGCCGACACACTGAGCACGCTACAGGGCTGCCTGCGCAACATCAGGAGCATCCCGGTAACGCAGAGCACAGGCCCCGACATGCAGTAAAGGTCCCTTAAAAGTCATACTCAGTAACCCGGGTGATTTAAGGTTCAGTGGAACCATTTACTGTCTGGCTAAGGTTACACCTGCCTAACTCATCTGTATAGCATTTCTCTATATTTTTTGTGTAATACTTTGAAATATAGTGCTGAGTTTATATATTATTACTATTTATTATTTATTTATATACATGCAAATACATGAATGTGTGTGTGTGTGTATACATATACAGAAATATATACATATAGGAACAAAATCATTCTGGTAGATGTATTTATTCACTCATTAGTCCACTTATTTTAAGTCTGTGATTAATAGTGTGAATTTCAGTTTAACATTAGCTAGTTTAATGCCTTTACTTGATATGTGAAGTGTTCTTGTGAATTCTTGTAACAGTTATATGGTCATGCTGGTTTTCATACATGGTGTCATGCTGTTTGTTTACAGACATTATTATATAGAATGTCCCTGTCTCACACTAAAGTCAGTGATTGGCAGAGCCTCTACAAGGTAGGACGTTACAGCTTAAATATAAATTGATCATCAATGCACATGTAAGTCAGTATCAGTGTAATACAGGTCTTAATGTAATGTCAATAGCAATTAAATTGCATTCGCCACAACAATCTGTCTTATATATGAACAGTATACTGAGATAAAGAATATACTGTAAGCAAATGCATATGTGTGTGGTGTTCTACAGTTTGTCTTTCATGTACATATTATATTGTTGTATGCTGTTGTATATTATATATCTTGGCTCTGCAGACAGTTTACAGTGCAGTGTGTATTAGAGACACAGTCCGCACCTTGCCGCAATCTGTGCAGCTATTTCGAGAGATCAGCGAGAGCTTTACCGAGGATTTATATTGCATCGCCTCCCTTATTAGCAAAGTGGTGAGTCGGGGCGCTTTAAATTTGAAGTGACTGTTGGCAGGGCTCTATACTGTACAAGTCACTTAGGTTTTTGAAATCCCTTAGAGGTTACAACCTGTATTATTTGTTTGGCACATTGCAATATTTAATTTTTCCTTGATAGTTTGGCCATTGTTTATTTTTTTATGTCATTGTTTTGAAACCTGGCCACAGGTCGACTTTGAGGGCAGTCTAGCCGAAAATCGTTTCACTGTCAAACCCAACGTAGACCCCGAAATTGATGAGAGTAAGTCTTAGCCCAGTGGTCTGGTTTAAGGTCTGTTCAAAATTAAGGAGCATGGAATCTGGGGGTTAAGAATAGGCAACATTTGGGCAGAGATGGAAATTTTACGTCCAGAAAGTAAGATTCCAGATCAAGATTTTACTCAACTTACAGTTGAATAAAAAGGGTCGCAGTAACACAACTAGTTGGATAAATCAAAATCTTGGTCTGGATTTTTACATTCTGGACATGAACTATCTACCTCTGGATTTAGGCAAAAAGAGCAGTGAAGCCTCAGGGACCAGATAATGAAGCAGATATGGTATCAGCATAAGTGAAAAATGACTCAGCTTCCTTATTTCACCCATGGCCAGAGAAGAGAAGGATGATGGGGCTGTCTGACTTCCTGACACAAGTAGCTCGCAAAGAGCTGGAAAACCTGGATTCACGGATCCCGTCCTGCAGTGTCATCTATATCCCTCTGGTCAGCAGTTCGCCTTTGCTGTCTGTTTGCAAGTATTTTTATCCGTCTTAGTTGATGGAACTTGGTTTCCCTTCTCCACAGATTGGGTTTCTGCTGTCTGTCCCTCGTTTGCCTAACATGATTGAAAAAGAGGACTTTCAGATTGAGGGACTTGATTTCATGGTGAGACAACTAATTTAGGTAATGCCTAGTACCTTCCCACATCTGACCTCTTCGAAATGAAAAAGACACAAATGTTTATATACAAAAAACCAGCTTAAGCTCAGTATGAATGTTTTATACTATAATGCTTAAACAAAATGAAAAACACACCCTTAAATTTTTCTCCCTGATGATCAGTTCTTGTCAGAGGAGCGTCTGCACTACCGCAGTGAGAGAACCAAAGAACTAGACAGAATGCTGGGAGACCTGCACTGTGATATCAGAGGTGTCCTTTTGTGTAGTATCATTTTCTGCTCTCTCTCTGCATCCCTTCGTGTGACTATAGTGATGTCTGTTTTGCAGTATGCCTGTTTCTCTCAGTGTGGTGGTGTCCTCCTTTCTACCAGACATGGAGACCGCAGTCATGACCCAGCTGCAGGCCACAGTACTCGAGCGCAGCAGCTGTCTCTACAAGGTCCTACAGTTGAGTGCGGAGCTGGACTGCCTGATGGCTTTGGCCCAGGTCTCTCAGGAGAATGGCTATTGCTCCCCGTTGCTGTCTCCTCACTCATGTTTAAACCTCAAACAGGCCAGGTAGGTACTCTGCTAGTCTTCTTGGGGGTTGCAAAGTTTAGAATCACAGCGTTGAGAATTTCAGATCCAGAAGCTACAAATCCAGGATTTTGAATCTACCAGCTAGTTAATACTTTGAAATATACTGCTGAGTTTATATATTATTACTATTTATTATTTATTTATATACATGCAAATACATGAATTTGTGTTTGTGTGTGTGCGTGTGTATACATGTACAGAAATATATACATACAGGTACGAAATCATTCTGGTAGATGTATTTAAATATAGTCCACTTATTTTAAGTCTGTGATTAATAGTGTGAATTTCAGTTTAACATTAGCTAGTTTAATGCCTTTACTTGATATGTGAAGTGTTCTTGTGAATTCTTGTAACAGTTATATGGTGATGCTTGTTTTCATACATGATGTCATGCAAACTGGTTGGTAGAAACAAAATCTTGGGCTGGATTTGTAGCTTCTGGACCTTAAATGCTCAGCATTGCTACTTCATGTCTCTTTCTGTCTGACTCACAGGCACCCCCTGCTGGAGCTGTGCTCCGCTGTGTTTGTTCCTAATCCTCTGTCCAGTTCAGAGAGAGAGGGCAAAGTAAAGGTCCTGACTGGACCAAACTCTTCAGGAAAGAGCATCTACCTGAAACAGGCAGGAAAACTGGCACACGCATAACTACTCACATGAAGGATACTCATATTTTCTGTAGATTACCTAACCCTAACCCTACATCTACTATTTTGGGATGTAACTTTAATTACATATTTACGTATACAGCAAATCATGTGGCTGAAATTGATTATATACAGAATCCCAAATTAGTTTAATTGGGTATGCCTGCCTGTTACAAACACTAAGTCATGTGGCTGCAACTCATTATATACAGCATACAAACTGGGTCAAGCGGTTACTGTGAAATTAAGGTTTAGAGTGGTTAAGGCATGCGATGTGCAGTTTTAGATGTCGTGATTTTTGGTGCTAGATTTGGTGGCCCCAGCATATCTGAAAATGTCACCTTTCTGGGATTTTCATGCACTACAGTTTTAAGAGTTTACACAGAATGGTGCACGTTTCAGTGGCCTTGTGAGTGAGGTTACATAAGGCTTCTTATGCTAACAGCAAGGCCACTAGTGCAACGATAATCTCTTAGTACAGCAGTGGTCTGCAGTCTCTGAATGTCTACCTTTAGTGGATCTGGAGATAAAAGGGGTCATACCCGGTACTGTGTAGGCATACCTAATAAAGCAGCCACGAGGATATGTATACATATTCTGTGTCGGATAGGTTGGCCTGATTGTGTTCATGGCACTGATTGGATCTGATGTCCCAGCGAAAGAGGCAGAGATCGGATTGGTTGACTGCATTTTCACACGGATGCAAAGCCGTGAATCTGTGTCTGTAGGGATGAGCACCTTCATGATTGACTTAAATCAGGTAAGTCTCAGCAAGTATAATTACATGCATGGCTACACATACTAATTGAATTTAGAATATTTCAATTATTTCGCAGTCGGGTGTGACATATTCATTTTGATGTATATCAATGTTAAATATAGTGAAATCCACCAACTCCACCCACTCATCTGGAAATACTATTTCTGTACATTGTTTCATTTTATGTTCTTCTCTAGTCAGTAATGTCTATGTCTGTATTGTTCATCATTGTTATAATGAATTATATAGAAGGAACAATATGGTAACTTTTCAACCGGAGAATGCGTTCCCCTGAAACTAATTTTAAACATAATTTGCCACTCTGTGGTCTCTATTCGAAGTTCAGAATTTCTGAATTTCTCCTTTCCTCCATCTCCTTCAGATGGCTCATGCTCTGAACAACAGCACAGGGAGCTCTTTGGTGCTGATTGATGAATTTGGCAAAGGCACCAACACGGTGAGCCTGAGATGGTGGGAAAAAGGAGATTCTCCATGGGGAGGGGGGAGAGCGAATCTCTGTGCGTGGAGTGATTGATTACATGTTTGTTTTGAATCCAGGTAGATGGCCTGTCTCTCCTGGCATCTTGTGTCAACTTCTGGTTGCAGAAACCGCCCACTCAGTGTCCACATATCCTACTGGCTACCAATTTTCACAGCCTGGTTCAGCTAGGCCTGCTAGTACCCTCTCCTCAGCTCTCCTTGCTGGTTTGTGTTTGTGGTTGTTAAGTTGGCCCCGGCATATAAAATAACTATTATGCCAACCTCTGTTTCAGTAGGTAGCACGGTGGGGTTACATCGCCAGTATTGTGGGTTCCATTCCTAGCTTTGCCTTTGTGCATGAGGAGTTTCCTCCAGGGGTAAACTGGCACCAAAAAGCAGCTTGAAATTTTGCTGTGAAGAGGCCCCAATATGATATTTTGCTGTGCCTTGGTGTATTTCATCGGCGACTGGCCCTTATTAGACCGATGAACTTCCCAATGGCCATTTCTCTGTGTGCATCTTTGCTGACACAGGAAAAAAACATCTATCCAGTCAATCAGTCTTCTAATCCAATGCCTTGGTGATTCGCTCGGTAACCTCGATTCCCAGCCTTATCCCCTCGCAAGCGTTACAGAATTCAGTTGGTTAAGGGCACTAATAGGCTATATTATGCCATTTACAGTAACAGGCATTCTTATAAGCTCTCATAAAATGGACTTTGGTTCAGGTAGGACTGAGGTAGGTAAACAGAGCAGGCATTTAGTTAGGTGAGGGGCAATGACTTAATTCTCTCCTTGCTCTCTTGTACCCCATTTACACACACCAACTGACACCCACTTATATATCGCCATTTAACCATTATGGTGTCATGTGGGAATGGGAGAAAAACCGTGAAGTTTACTCAATCTATCCCCTGGTTACCTAGTAATATTAGTGCTAACTTTCTGACACTGCTCCAGTGTGACTGAGTCACATATACAGTTAGGCTATGTGCAGTGCAGTTAGGCAGGTTTTACATTGTTGGGTGTAGCACTGGAGATAGGCAAACTTAATTTAGTAATACTGGCACTGAAAAATAACTAGCCTATATTATTTCATGCAAGTATTTTTGTTTACCTCCATAGACCGAGAGGGAACATGCAATCACTAAATATAAAAATCTGTGAATGCATTTACTAAACTAAAAGTGTCAAAAGACATTTGACTACTTGTGGTTAAGGTTATATACACATTACTGGTGCCATTTCTAAAGCATTTCTCTATGCACATGCTCTCTGCATAGACCCTGGAAACGGCTATAGATGGAGAGGATTTGGTTTTTCTGTACCAGCTAAAAGAAGGTATTTGCCAGTCCAGTTACGCTGCCAACATCGCGACCCTGGCTGGGCTGCCACACACTGTAGTACAGAGGGGGGTGGAGGTAAGCAGGCATTCAGCTACTGCCACACAACCAAATTGTAGCTGAAACTTGTGCGTTTGTCCAAACTCAGTGAGAGCAGTATAAGCTTTTGTATGTGTGCAGGTGTCTGAGCTGTACAGGGCAGGCAAGCCTATTAAACGCATTGATCGGCCAGCAACGACAGAGCAAACTAAAAGGTAAGCTTAAATATGCAGAATGGTGGATTTGCAAGTGTGTAGTCAAACGTGAACTAAGTTTGGATTTAATAAGTTAATTTAAATCTAAATTTTCAGACACCCAGTGATCTGGATGGTGACACCATCATGCACTGCACACAGGAATACATAGGGTGGGATTGTAGTTCAAGGGGGGGGAGGGGGGTTTGATTTGCCTGGCAGATACATACTAGCATTTTAGCCTTTAGCTCCTTGGTACATTTACATACTTATGTAAAAGTACCACTGTCAAAGATCTCAAAGTCCTGTTGTAACCTATTTACACCATAAACTGGGTAAAGCACAGGTGAAAATCTAAGATGCTATGATCTCAGCTTTAGATTTTAAACCAAGCCCCATCCAGAAATAAGCTCTTCCTTCTTAGGTGTTTGAGTCTGGTGGAGAGATTCCTAAGCCTAGAGCTGGATGACCCTTCAGTGGATATACAGTCTTACATGGAGGAACTACAGGCAATTGAGAGCTTCCATAGCATAAATCTGAACACTCAAGTGCAGTTTTAGCCACAAGCATAGAAGTCAATCATAATGAGTTTCCATAGCAAGAGGAAGTGACCATTGTATTGCAGCTTTTACACTGTAATTTGAAGTACTGTAGCAGACATCCTGCTTATACACAGGAGCCTGTTGCTTTGTGTTGCATTCTGTGGTAGAGCTATTGATGGTATGTTGGCATTAGTTTAATACTCCTGCAAATTTTACCAGCAGGAAAGGTACTTTGAGTAATTGCCTAGAAGTCACCATGTTGCTGGCCATGGATTAGCAGTCTAGCCACCATCTGTATTTAGACACCTTTTGAGTTACAGGCAACATTTATTCAGCATTAAATACAATAGATAAGAGCAGTACAGTTCAGCAGTTCATTTGTTAGTCACTTCCCCTTCCAAATTTGAAGAGTTCCATTATGCAATGCTCCACATTGGACTAGTAAAAGCATCTTGAACACAATCAAGCATTAGTAAGACAGCAGTATTTGCTTTTTAGCTTGAGGTTGTACATCACATCAATACAAAGTGTCAGCCAACTGGCTTGAGTGAACATGAAGTGTAAGCAAACATACATCAGGAACAAGTTAAATGGTCAGAGCCCCACTATGGTAGGAAAAGGAGGCAATCAAACTTGGAAGTGGACTCCCACAAATGATAGCATGAGAACAGTCAGCAGCAGAGAAGGAGCTGGCAAAAATAGCCTGGGGGCAGCATTGCAGAGATCTGTGGCACAGCAAGTTGTGTTGAAAGAGTAAAGGGTCTTATTTGTGAAGAAAGACACAATGGATTCTTGGTTGCAATCTTCAGATCGCATACAGCCTTTCTTCTTGATGTCAATTACGTTAGCTAGAAGAGGGCACATGCAACTGATGTCAGGTCACAACCAGGTTACAGCAGAGCCTTGAACACTGCCTTCAGCGTTACATCTTACCAGCTTTCCCCATTCCACTGAAACACTGCTCTCCTGGATTACACGTTATCTTTGTGGTGAAACACATGTTCCAGAAGCCAAGGTCACATCTGTGGCATTCCAGAGTGTGTCCTGAAAGGAGTTACAGAATGTTAGTCCAGTAGACCTACTGTCAGACCAGTGGGCAGTTTTAGGATTGCCATAGGCAAGGGACATTTAGGAATTATAGTTAAAGTATGAACACAAACATTGCCAGGAACCATTTCCCAGACTTTCCAAGCCCAGTAATTCCAGACCAACAGGACACCCCAAGCAGACAGGACAACTGACTTAAGGAGGGGGGGGGGGGTCATGGTCATACCATTAACCTACCATTGGATCCCAAAAAAAAAAAAAGAGAATTTTCAACTTACCAAGTGCAAAGAGCACAACCGCTGCAAGCACACCAACAAGAACTCTGCACATTTTGCCTTTCAGAAAGCTATGTTAGAAGGAAGCCTCTGCACAGCTTTTATTGCGGCCCAGGTAATAGTTATTGGCAACCAATTAAGGAGGGGCAGATTGCCAGCAGCTGGGGCAAATATAATTCACTTCAGAGATCATGAGGTTGACGATGAACAGGTGGAAATGATAGAAAAAACATTTTTTTATTTATGCATTAAAACATTATAGCAGGGACAGATTATAAGTGCTCCTGGACAACAGCACTTGGAAGGGTCTCTGACCCACTAGTTTCGTATGTTTTCTTTTTAACACCCACTAAGTTGATTGTCCATCTTGATTCAAGCTAGCTAATGAATATTAACTAATTAGCAACACACTCATTTGCCCTAAGCGATGTTACACCAGAAAGAAATGGTGCTGATTGGTGGTTCAGGAAATTCAGAAATGCATCTAATGCTGGGAAAGCATTACATAGGCTATCAGTGAGTGCTATATTAAAAAATAATACAGTTATATTAAATATATTCAATATGAAATTGCAAATTCCCATGCGGTTTATGCAGGCTAGTATAAGAATCATAAATGTTACACTCAAATTTCTGGGCTTCTAGGTTCATTTTCATTCTAAGATTCAATACTTTTATTAATATTGTGTAACTATTCTATTAGTAGTAAGACAACTGTAAAGGCAGCTGTTGTAACAATTAATAACCGTAAGGGTGTCAAATGATAAAGAAATTCTGCTACTTGGAAGTTACTTAACCTAATTTAATCCCTCCATTGTCTAGTCATTTTTCCAATACAGGTTTGTACTTATAATTTATATCAGCATTTTTCCAAAGGTATTCCAAGGAATATATTTCCAAGGAATTGGTTATACATTGGTAACACATCACAACTAAGAATATACAGTTTGACATTAGCCTTGAGTTCCTTCATGAATATCAAGACAACAGTTGATAGAAGATTATTATAGTACAATATTTCTACAAAGACAAAAGAAGATGGACTGCAAGGAGTTTTTCAATAAAGTGAATCACTTGTAATGAATATATGCAATATTTCACAAAGGTGGATAAAAATGTCAGAGCAAAGCAGTTTTAATAACAAAGATGTGTGAAATCTCAGAATGAAACCAAACATGCACTGTAGGAAACGAGTACATTAAAAAATGTGTATCACAAACAGATATGCACATTAACCACATTTTTTTAGCTGCAGAAGAAAAAAAACAAAGGGTTTCCATTGCACCAGGTATGGTAGTTATTGGTATGGTGTTTTCAGTACTTTCCCTTTGCTATTGACTTCGGGTGGAGTACCAGTAAGACACGCTCCAGTACCCAAAGTACAAAGCTGCGGAGGTACCTTTCTGGTACTTTGAGGTGGGAGTGCTATATTAAAAAATAATACACAGTTATATTAAATATATTCAATATGAATAGACTGGTTAAGCAAACAGTACATCTCTGAAACACAACACAAAGCTTTGTGTTCATCATTCAATGCTGTTACAGCAATGGTAAAACAATACCTTGAAGTACCCTACTTTGGGTACTTTTTTGAAGTAAATCATACTGCAATCTGACTAATGCGTTCCGGAAAAAACTTAATGTTCAGTAAAATACATATATCCAATGTGAAAATTAGGGTTAGGGGAATGTGATGCCAAAACAAAATGACTTAAATAATAAAAAGTGATACCAGTGGGGCACTGAAGGCAACATGGCTATAGAGTCCATACAAAACATATTCAAATTAAAAAAGGTTGCCGCTTTCATATGCTAATTTGTCAAATACTTTTAGATTTTACTTTGACGTCTCAAAGCATTGATTTACAAAAATTTTGATTCGTTCTGATTTGAAAACCAGCCAAAGCAATTCACATGAAACTAACCAGTTCAAAGAACGATTCGTTCACGACATCACAATCTTTGACTTGATAGCTGTTGCTGCTTGCGAGTAGTGTTTCTCTGTAAGACCATATGGCATTGTAGTTCGCC
Organism: Mormyrus proboscirostris; assembly: GCA_026779585.1. Classification (NCBI taxonomy): domain Eukaryota; kingdom Metazoa; phylum Chordata; class Actinopteri; order Osteoglossiformes; family Mormyridae; genus Mormyrus; species Mormyrus proboscirostris. Next base: position 16,899,226 of record JAODKF010000147.1, on the reverse strand, counting down.
TAGTTCTTTCCTCTTTGAAGATCATGCAATACAACTTCCAGGTTGTATTGGACTTGGGTATTAATATATTGGTGGCATTGGAATTGATTAGCGGTGTGATAATTGTAGCAGGAAGGACTATCAAAATGACAGTACCTGGTGCAGTCGAAAAGCACCCTAAAACACAAGAAAAAACGAACATAGAAAATGAAGACAGACCATGACTAGTAACTGAAAATCAATTTATTATGAATTTTGAATCCTGGCCACCATCGCACAATTGGGGGAAAACATAACAATAATAGTTTCTACCATCACAATAGTAAAACATTAAAAAGGTACTCTCCCAATTGAAAAATGACACAGAAATACAGAGGTTACACTGGAACCACAAATCTAGAGCATTCATAGGAAATTTACCAATTTTTCCACTTATTTCCCTAATATATTTTACATTAATTATTCATCCAGAATGCAGTAGTGAATGTTCCTGTTGAAGAGGTACAGAGTAGAGTGAAGTTAAACCAGTGCACAGCACAGTTACCCTAAAATGCTCAGCAGATTTTCCCCAGTTCTGGATGGGGGAATGACAGGGCCAGTCAAGGGACAGGAAGAAAGTCCTCTCGCCTCACTGTACAATTCCAGTATTACATTTAAAAACCACCTCTAAATTTACAAATGATCTTTGCCTTTACATTAGTTGTTTGTAAAAATTATTCAAACTGTCCCATCCAGGACTGCTTTTCCATACAGTTTTGCTATTGCAACAGTTCTTCCCCTCTCAATAGCTAAAAACTGGAAAGGACAGGGTAAGAAAGTCAGCTCTGGACTGAGGAAAGAAACACAGGCCCAGACAGTTTCATTTACCACACAACTGTTTTCAAAACCAGACACAAACACGTTTTGGCTGAAACCTCTAATTCAGTTTTGATTGTATGTCTATGTATACATATATCTGTGTGTATTCGTGCATCCCTCAGTGTGCATCCGTGTTTGTACATGTCCATCACTACCTACATAATATGAACCATAAAATATACGCTCTATCAAAGCAGGCATCAGCACATATCAGGCGCCTCTCCCACTTCCTCCACTGGGCTCTAGCGAATTGACGCCTTGACGGGGCTCTTGAAGCTAGAGGCTGCCTGCAGCTGCAGCTGATAAGCCATGGGGTGGATCTTGAACCCATAGAGCCTAAGAGGGCGAGAGGAATGTCAAAGCGGGAGCGTTTATAAGCAAAACATACATCGACGGATATGGTGACAAATTTGCAGAGAAAAGAAAACCAGCTGGAATGATAGATGGCAAACAAGCAGGCCATTTAGGATCACAACCACCTGACACCATCAGATCATGCCCTGCAGCAAACCAAATTAAAATTTCAGACATACTTGAACTAATATATATAAAAAATAAATAATATCGGTCCATATGAACACTTAACAATACAGAATATGCTGTATTTTTAAAACTGCAAACAAATAAATCAACGGAAACGGTTGATTAAAACCATCGAAAAATTCTGAATTAAAAATTATGAAATCATTTACATAGAAGCAAAAACACTACACTAATACACTAATAAAATGGTCATTTGGTTGACTATGTACACTGTAGCCAAGTAGTTCAGCCAAAAAGTCCTGTATTTTCACCTGGGCACAAACTGGTTGGCGGGGCGTTTGGGCCGATACTCTGGATGCACCATGAAGAGCATGTGGGGGAAGCCTGTCCCAAAGTAAGCCCCGTCTGTGTGGTGGTGTCGCGAGGACTTGGGGGTGTACACATCCATACACTTGGGACAATACAACTTCACCATGGCTTCCCCTGGGATATCCGACAGCCCTGTAGGAATTGGGCACAGTTTACAGGATGCCATGACACAACCACCCATAATCCATACTTGTGATGACTGATAAATAATCAGCCACCCAATATGACCATCAGCATAATTTGTCATTTGCATGTACTGGACCAAAATGGGGGTAATAACCACCCATTTAAGTAGAAAATGGGCAACTTCAACCAAAGTGGGAAACAATCAATGAAGCTGAAAATTAGAATAAGGATGGATTCATTTTACATTCATTATATACACAGCTGTAAATAGGATGGGACCCAAAACCGGGCATTAAACAGGCCCTGGGCTAAATTGTTAAAGACCGTAATATCCATCAGCTCTGATGTCATCGCTTCCGTTTTTGGCACTGGAGAAATTAAGGAAATAGATTTCCTATATTATTGCTACATAAAAGTTCTCTTGCACATTTCATCTCACCAGTGCCGTTTCTGATTGCATTTTCACTATTCTTAATCCAAGATAGCGATCTCTCACTTAGCCTCCTGCGACCGTCCCGTGGGGGGGCATGCTTCGTGCTTTTGCTCTATTTCATATCCCAAAACAACAACATTTGCTTAGC
>JAODKF010000147.1:16871146-16887248 GCA_026779585.1 Mormyrus proboscirostris | reverse complement strand
ACGAGATAACTAAGTCGAAATTTCGACTTAAATTTTGTATTATTTTTTTCCCCGGTGGCGGAAACGGGCTTCCATATCGTTCAGTGTAGAGCATTCTGTTAATTATTTTTAACTTCCATGGTCAGTATATAAAGTTACTTATCATTTCTATTGTTTTCTAAGCCTATTGAGGAGTTTCATTCTGCTGTCTTTTAACCCAGTAGCAGTTTGATGGGTTAACAGAAAATTCATTTCAAAGTGAAAGCAGAGAAGCTGAAAGAATTGAGAAGTGTCCTTGGAACTGAATCCAAGGAAAGTGGCAGAGTATGAGAAGTCTTTCTAAATACAGATGCGCAGACAGCTCAGAGAGCAGCTCTGGAAATGAAGTCCCACTTATCTCTTCTAACGTCTTTCTGCTTTCATCTGATACTCATCCTTCTTTATCAAGGTCACAGTAAGTATGTAAAATGCCTCTATACAATTGTATTTGGTGTCATGTGTTCTAATTGTTCTAGTGTAAGACATTATGTGACTGAAGTATAAATATATTAATTGTATAATATATTAACTGCAATGTATGTATTTAAAAAGTAGTCAGTGTTAGATATGAAAGGTTTTATAGTGGATTTGCACAAGTAAACAGACAGATAGCAGACAGATAAGAACAGGGTCAATATGTAGCTTTTGTGAGTTGCTGAGGTGTTTGTTATTTTACAAGTTGTAGTGCTTCTGTTACGTTCCGCTGTGGTTTTGTAAACACAATGTGTGTATCCCGGCATATGTTTACTTTCCATGCAAACAGGAGGGCTTTTCTTCTTCTCAAAATTCAGCACATTAGGTCCTCCAGAGGCATATAGGCACCGTATACAATAGCCGTATATTACAAATAAATGTAATTTGTTTTTCATTCAACAGTCAATCCTGAAATTCTAAAAAAATGTCAAACATTTTTATTCCTCTTTCCTAAATCTTGATGAATAAAATGTATCCACAAATAAGGAAGTGAAAAATAAGCTTTAAAAAAAAAAACATACATCTTTGATATCAGTTTCTGGGTTTTATAGTTTGTTTATTCATTCATTTTATTTATTCATATTTTGTAGCTATGCTGGTGCAATATACCACAAAACTTTCTGGCACCGGTTATTTTTTATCGGTAACTAAAAATGTAGTTATTTCAATTCAAAATTAAATTTTACTTTTGTGATGTCAGATCAAATACGTGCATTGTAGTGCACATCAATATGAGATTACTTAGTGCAAAAGATGAATTACAAAAAAAACATGTCTGTTTCTGTTCTGTTTTCTCAAGGTAAGCTTGCCTGCAATGTGATCTCCTCAGTCATGATATCGGCTACTCTGGGGGACAATGCAGAACTGCCCTGTTTTTTTACAATTCCCCCTGGAAAAGACCATAGCTTCAGGATAAAATGGGTAAAATATACACCAGGAATGACCGAAGACATCCTGTTATGGCCACCTTTTACTTTATTACCTAACTACAAGTGGGACGTTGACAGCTTGAAGCTTGGAAATCTATCTCTCACACTGAAGAACGTCAATATGACCAACACCGGGCTGTATGGATGCTTTGCCTGGGATGGCTGGAAATGTGTGATGGCCAGAAATGTCACCTTAAAAGTCAAAGGTGAGAAATACCATTGCTGTTTGCCTTCTGATTTATTTATTTATTTGTCCTTTATTTTACCATGAAGGTTCTCTTGAGATAAAATATCTCTTCCAGGAAGTCCTGGCTAAGATAAGAAAAATAGACAATTCATATACTTGCACACAGAGATGATTAATAGAAACACAAACTAAAACTCATACAAATACTCGAACTCTCCAAAAATACATAGAATAAAATTAATTTATATGAAACAACGACACTGATCTTTAAGCTTTTAAAGTTTAGGTTTAAGAGGTTTTTAAACACATTTAGAGAAGGCAAGGAGTGTAAATTCAATATATTTTGTAAGAAATTCCACTCATGTGGTGCATAAGAACAAAAGGCAGATTTCCTCGGTTCTGTGCGTGTGGTGGGAGCCTGAAGGAGAAGTTTAACTGATGAATGGATGCTTTATGTGTGCAGAATGTCAGCGAACTACATATGTACTGAGGTAATTTGCCCATTAAATCCTTTGCAATAAAAGCCAGGCAACGCATTTTCCTTCTAAGATGTAATGATGTCCACTCCGCCATCTCATGTAGCTTACAGTGATGGGTTCTTGTTGTTGTACCAGTTATAAGCCTCAGTGCTGCATGATATATAACACCTAGTTTCTTCAAATTAGATGAAGCAGCATGCATGTATATGACATCACCATAATCTGGAAGGTGCTCTGTACTAGTCTTTTTCTAGCAATAAAGGGAAAACATTTCATTAAATGGAAATAGAAGCCTAGTCTTTGGCGAAGTTTCTTTTTACCAAACTGTCCATATGGTCATTCATCATTCAATAGTCTTGGCTCTTCAAGCTAAGGGCTACTTATTGTTAGTCTTTAGCCATTTGCATTGATTGTGTTGTGTCGTCTCACTTGGATGCCGTACCTTTTCTCCTTTTTTAAGATTGTGTGACCTTAGAATCCGTCCTGGCACCGACCAATGGCACTGCTATTCTACCTTGCACTTTCCCAAATACTTCAGAAGACACCCAGAGAGTTAACATCACCTGGAAGCTGGTCCTAGCAGAGAATCATCCTTCTCTCTTACAATACCCTCCATCCAGTGAACAATCCAATCGAGGACGAGTGAGATTCAAAATGGATCCCAGGTCAGGTGACGCATCACTGATAATATCAAACTTGACGCATGGTGACAGAAACTGGTACCGTTGTCACCTGGTTTTGGGCCAAAGCTCCCAGTGCTACGAAATGAGGCTTGAAGTGAAAGGTAAGTGTTACCTGTGTTACCAGACAACCATATAGGTGCTGCACACTACTGATAAAATAATGATACGCATGCAAGCAAATACTTGGTCAGTACTGAGAGAAATACTGCTAACAGAATGATACCACTGGATGGGTATTATGTGCTTCGGTTTGTCCGGACTGAATGCTTTGTCTTGACAGAAATACTTTAGCCAGAACTATAATGTCTGTCTTTTCTTCATGAACCACAGATTTTGTGTCAGAAGAGACTGCAACGCTTGGGACATCAACTGTAATACTGAAGCAAAGAAGTATATAAACACATTGAACTGATTAACGTACACATGATTTTATTGAAATGTGTTATCATTTAATTGATATGTGGTACTATTAATAATATCTACTGGGTATCCAAGAATACTGATTCATATTTATTGTACCTTCTGGCATATTAGGTGTAACATTGTGTGAAAAACATTAAATGACTGCTCTTGTGTTGACCTTCACTTTGACAGATGTCACAGATGAACAATATAGCAGCAAAAGTGCAGGTACTGGAACCAGAGTTGCCATAGCGGTGCTCTTGGCATTCTTCTGCATCTTCATGGCATCGGTGGGATCGGCATTCTACATTAAACAGTGTAGATCTTCTCCAGACACAACAGGTGCCAGCCCAAAAAATTGTTCCAGTAGTTGAGGAGGACATAAACTATTCTGTAGCGTCAAGTTTTGGCAGGAGGACTTGTTCTTGTGCTTGTTTAAATTCAACAGTTTTTAGTAATAACTTGAAAAGGTAAGTGGTAAATCCCACCTGACACCCAAGGAATGACTTTGGTGGCTTTGAGTACAATACCACAGCTGCAAAAAGTTACCATGCCAGCAGCTGAAGCTTTTGACATGTCAATGAAAACGGCACAGTTTTTTGACACTGAATCTGTTCTACCCCCACAGATGAAGATAGCCTCCAGGAGGCCTATTACTCAAATGTAGATTTTCGGAATTCAGGTGAGCAGATATTGGTGTGATCAGTGTTCATTGGAGTACCATAAACATGAAAGAGCTATAATTTCTAAAAGCACACTGTGACTATTATCAAAGCTTTTCAGACTCTGAAAGCTTGGGAGGCCTACTGGCAGACTTACTGAGGTCACTTTGAACTGAAATTGTGAAATCTATATGTTGCATTCAGGATTTCTTGCCAATCCTGCATAATGGTGCTCAAATAAGGCTGAATGAGTACAATATTCTTTTGACAAATTAACTTCAGATATCTATTACTTACAGTATTTATTGGAAAATAAGTAAAGAACTTATTTAAATCTAGTTTAACTGCAATGAATCTTCTAACCACAAAGGCAGAAGTGTCAGAATTATGCAGTTTATAACATATAAGCCTTTACTGTTATTATTATTAATAATAATAAACCCTTTATTAATGTAGCGCTTTTCAAGAGCTCAGAAGCACAGATTAGATTAAACAGGTAAGAAAATGACAAAACATATTATGGATAGAGAAGGTTATAGGCTTGAGCAAACAAAAAGGTTTTTAGCTTGATTTTGAAATCTGAGACCGAGATCAACAGATAAATAGCAGTAAGGAGGGAGTTATGGAGCTGGGGAGCTAAAGAGGAAAAGGCACGATTTGTCGTGAAGTTTGGAGGGGGGGGTGAAGAGAGAGCCAGAGTGGATGTGTTCATTTATAGGGAGCCAGTGAAGGTTCTGAAATATGGGAGTGATGTTTTGGTAAATGGTAAATAGACTGCATTTATATAGCGCTTTTCTACTCCTACGATTACTCGAACCGCTTTACAAGACATGCCTCACATTCACCCGTGCACACTCACATTCACACACCGGTGGCGGAGGCTGCCGTGCAAGGCGCCAGCCTGCTCACCGGGAGCAATTACGGGTTCAGTGTCTTGCTCAAGGACACTTTGATGGGGTCAGGAGGAATCAAAGTACGCGTGAGTGTGGGAAAGGAGGCGGGCGGTGAGCTCCGGACTGTTTGGAGTTTATGGAGAGATTTAACTATCATATAGTTTTATTTCATTTTCAGCGCATGTTCTGAACACCTTTTACACTGTGACTCATGCAGCAAATCGCTGGTCCACAGGTAGGTCTCAAGAAATATGTATAATGTAACATATATGTTTCCTATGAATATTAATATGTTAATGCTAGTCAAGACTGCAAGACTGTACAAAATTTTTTGTCATGCTGTTCAATATTAATAGAGGTGGTTTCTGAAAGAAAATTACACGCTACGCCAAAAATAATCCATTTTGCATGTAAAAAAAAAATCTTTATTTTTCATATACGGTGTCTCATTGTTTCATCTGATCTCCTAACAGATCGGTCAACTGACAGCAAGACTTCTGATATCTGAGTGCCACCTTGTCGATTTTGGATAAACTTTTGGCAGGGAACCATTACAATAATCATACTGTAACCAATTCTTTACATTTACATTTTTAGCAGACATCTTAGTTCAAAGCAATATGCAAGTGAGGCAAATAGCACATTACAAACACACATGCTGTACAGGAGTCAGCCAGGCCTAAGAGCAGCTTAGACTGAGCTTCCAATGAATGTCCAGTAAAACATGTAAGCAGTGCTGGAGCAAGAGCTACACAGCAACTTCTAACAACGCAATAACCTAAAGAGACTATAAAATTACCAGAAGTACAACATTAATAACATTCAGAGAACACAGAGAGCCGTCAGGCTGGTGGAAGAATTCCCGGAACAGATGGGTCTTGAGGCATTTCTGGAAGGTAGATAGGAGGCCTGATAACCAGATGTGGTTCCACAGCTCATTCTACCATCGGAGAAGCACACTTCTCAGGTGTGGAAGGAGCTCTGAGCGGTGTCGGTTCAGTGATCGGAGGTAGTGAGATGGGGCATACTGTAGGCCTCGAGGAGGCTTCTGATGGAGATGGGTGGCTGGGCACTGATGGATCTGTAACGTAGCACCAAAGCCTACATGTGAGTGGCAGGATGGACACAATGCAGAAATGGTGATGTCATGGATGGATGGTGGGGCTGGTAGAGGAGACGAGAAGCTTGGTCAGATTTAGCTGGAGGTGACAGTCTTCCAAGCCGCGATGTCAGCCAGGCGTGCCATAGTGGTGGTACGTAGCAGAAGCCAGGCAAATGGATGATCTGACCCAGTTTAATTCCTAATAAAATTTTTAGTAATGCTTTATGCTTCAATATTGCTTAATATTTCTTACTTATTAAAATTAAAAACATAGCCAAACATAGCCAAAAGCTGACTGCTTTCTGTTGCTTTCTTTATTCACGTTGCGAACAATATTTCAGTGTTAAGCAAAGCTTGACCATAAATTAAAAAAGTAAATGAACATTGTAGCGCGGTAAATACAGCTTGACACTATCTACATTTTCAGTAGAATGATCTAGCGAGCATCATAATTAGCTACAAGTCACTTTTGTGTCTGTAAATTATTCTTGTCGCATATTAACCGAGGAGCAGGGAGACGGAAAATCGGGGAATACTGGGTTTAATCAAGGCACACAGACTCAGGAACACGTTACAACACAATAATGTTAATGACCGGACTGGGGAAATGCGCACTTAAATACACTGGACTATTGACAACAACAAGAAACAGCTGGTGAACGCGGGGAATGAATACACAAGGTGAACAAGGGGGCACGGCACACAGAAGGAGCGGATGACCGGGGCAGGACAAGTCTACTGATGACAGTCTTCCTCAATTCCAGGATGAATATTTTGTGCAAATACAGAAAACTGCATACACTAAAAAAAAAAATACTGTACTTTGAAATGCTCTGTTAACAATGTAAATGATGTACAGATTATCAGTAGTGTCTAACAACTATAATGATATATTATTTTCTCATTTTATATTGGGCAATATATATATGTTGGAGTGTAATGCAGAAGTATTGCAAGTGTAAATGTGCCATTAATCCCTGAAAGCTGATAGGGAATTGACTGTGATGTCATAATGCTCTTAATCTATGGGGATTGGTCAAGAATCATGCAATTCCTTGGGGTTTCCCTGCTGCTCAATGTTGGGACTTGTGACCTAAACCGCCTCACCCGAGGGTCACTGCAGCCCTTCCCCTGCGTTGTGGTCTAACCATAATGTAGCCCCCAGTGACTGTCTCTGGGTGACAGTCACCTTCTCTGGACTGTCTGAGTGTGGTGGTAAGAGACAGATACATAAACGCAGGTGTGGTCACCGTAAAAGTAGTGAGAGAAATGCAAGTGGAATGCATGCAAAAAAACAAACAGTAACATATGATGGTACATATCAGGAAAGAGTCTCCACATTTCACAAACAAGCAAATGTGACTGGACAGGACTTACAGGGGGAGAATGAGTTCACTTATTTTATGGTAACACTTGAGGGGCACCAATGATATAGTATTATATTACTTATGTATTAATTAACCATAAAGCAAGTCTTAGTTACATACTGGTCTCATGTTTGTCATTATCGATTAAAGATGCAGTTACTATATTTGCTACTATATGTGTTAATTCTGGAAATCTTTATGAACTACTGAAGGAACAAGTAATGAATAACACAAGTGAAATACTGATGTCATATTCGTTTGTCATTAAGGATTCATGACACATCTTTTATCTCAAGTGTATACTATACTTTTTCATAATTTGTACTCTAGTAGTAACTGAGTTGCTACTAAATATTTAAGCCATTTCAAGTAAACCGTTGCCACTTTCAATGCATCTGCAGAAGGGGTACAATCATGTAACTGACTGACCATTAATTCTTCCTCATTCGCCAACCGGCAACTCCATTTCCTGTTTCACATTCAGTATGGCATGAAGAACTGCTGTAGTTCTAGAACTTGCCTCAGTCACTCAAATGAATTCCCCCCCAGTATCAGAGAAGGAATTCTGTTTGTTTCACCCAAGACATAATCCCGGTAAATGTCGCTATCCAGTGAACTAGTCATTTTAGGTATCATTGTGTGCCACATGGAGGTAATGTGTTTCATACAATGAAAACTTTCAATAAAACATTCCTTTAACAGGCTGTCTAGAGGGGTTTATTTGGGGGTGAGAAATGTGACTGTTGGCTTCTGCAGATTGCATTTGTGTGTTAAGCTGTGACACCGCTCTACTTTTGGACACTCCCTTTGACTGAAGCTACTCATGCCCTAGCAAAACCCAAACAGGGAACTGAGAGTGAAGGAGACTAGTTCACAATTCCTTTTCAAAACACTGGAAACTACTTAGTTACTGCGATGCTAATTATCAATATACTTGCTTCTGTCTTAAGTGTTTCTTTCTATGAATGGCTGCTCTCTAATTCTCTAATTAAGATGTTTGGATGAGACACAATGACTTGATAAATATTCAATCTAAAAATGAACACCATATAGCCCCTTATATTCTCTATGCAAAACGCAGCCCTGCTAGGCAGAAGATGGGGACTGAGTCCTTCTGCACATGTGAGTGACATCAGTAAGAGGCAGCGGGAAGTGAAGAAATTTCGGTGGTTTCATAAATGTCCACAAGTCAGGACAAAAGACACAATAAGTAAGAAGATAACAGACTGTTTACCAACCGAGTGAAGAAAGACCCAGGGGCAGTCTCCCACACCATGGACAACATTCTCTCACCCTGGTGGCGAAATCACTCTCAGTAGCAGCCAGACGGCACAGAGTAGCAGCCGCCAGCGGTTGTACGTTAGCATTCTAATTCTTAGAATTCATAAATCGAGAGATAACATGACATAAAACAAACCCGGATGCTTGGTGCTTGACAGGCCACGCGATCAGCTTTCTTCTGGTATGTCTGTGTTTCTTTGTTTTCCCACATATATTTTCAAAAATTTACCAGATTTTTATTTATTTTTTTTATTTGGTTTTACTCATTATGTTTTAAATACTGCCATCATTCTGTTGCATGAAAAACATGAAGTTGGCTGTCATGGAAATGTTTTATAAGAATTTTGTTGTTATGGTGCAACAGACAAATTTATTCACAAAAAAGTAGACCTATCTGTAACGGTTTTTGTAACTATGTCTATAATTCAGTATAGAAACTGTCAAGCTCATTATCCCTGAACAAGATTATGAGATAATACTCAGGCTTTAACTCATTGTTGACAGGAGTTCTTAGAGTGACAGATATAATGGTTTCCTATAATGCTAACTGTAGCTGGGTGGCTAATAGAACACTACACAGGCCCAATATGTTACAATTCAGTTATCATATAGCAGGAAGTCATATCAAATAAATACATATTAATATCATTCTTGGCCTTCTTCTGTTAGAATACCTACTTGTGTTCATGTGAATAATCAATGCTTTGATATTGATTTCGCATTTCACTTTTTACTCATGTTGTCACAAAAGATCTTCTTCCTGACCATTGTGACAATGGAAGATGGGATCACAGCAGCCAGTGAAGAACATGAATGTGAAGTCCACATAGTCCCACCACACCTCCACTTTTCAAAAAAGTGTGGAGAAGGTCCCCAATGGACAAACGGTAATGTTGACGCTATTGGTGAGACTGCCAGAGCGTTGCTCCCTACATTACCAATGACACAGTGTGATGGGTCCTGATATTTCCCACAATGCATCTGTCTCTCTCATTGCTTTATTCTGTCATTCTGGTTTTTTAGGACAGTGTGTCATAGCAGTGCCCAGTTGCCCCAAACTGTTTCGCAAGTTCAACATCCCCCATTGCCGAGCTCTGCTGGAACAGCATGGCTTTAATGTCAGTGTGTATCCTTCATGCTGTGGTTACTTTGTATCCACAGTTGTCTCCTGTTATCTGTGCTACATGTCAACTTACTCTCCACACATCACTGCACTATCAGATTGCAAAATCGACAAAGCTACTCTCATTTAGCACATTTGCATATCATATGCTGGCTTACACTTCCAGATTCCTGCTCAAGATTTCGACAGACCTCTACAAGTCGCACTGGACTCCCCCTCAGTCAGAAGATACCTCCTATTCAGCTCCTCTGTCTTTCAGTTTGTCTTTGCTCTGGTGAGAGGCAGAGACCAGTCAATGTCAGGAATGACTCATATTTTTCCTTGCAATCTTAATACTAATCTTAAATAAATCTTATCAAAAAATGTTTGCTACAAAAAAACACCTTAGCAAAATATCTAGAATCTTGAAATATCTTAAACCCACCTTATTGTCCATAGCTTTGCAGGATATTTGTCATTTCGTTTCATTTCATCATTTCACACTGCCCACACTGTTGCACTGCCGTGGCTCTCTGCTGCTCTTGTAGGTGCTGTATTTGGTGGTGTGGTGTTGCCTTTACTCCACCTTCCATCTCTACCTAAAGCTGGACCTCAAAGGTTTTGGGATTCTCTGTGCCTCTGTCACTCTAGCCTCCATCTTCATCACCTCTGCGATTGTGCTCGTTGTCAATCGCAGCAACAAGCAGGTACACCTCTCACACTACCTGTGCACTGCATCCGGTTTCCCACTACCATACGTATGCTAAACAATATGCACTAAAATTTTTAACTGGGCACTTTACCAAAATACGTATTTTGATACTGTGCTGTACCGATACCGTAGCATAAGAATTTCACCGGGTTGTTTGGAACACGTGTGACAATAATGCCTGAAATCACTGTTCAGATAAATCAAAACAAACTTCATAATTTCCTTTAGAATTAATGACAAATTGTACAAAACCATGTATATAATACACACACATATATCGGACACCATAGTAGATATTTGAGGTTCATGAAAAAAACTGATGGATTTGTTTCACAGTATGTATATGGGCATTATCGTCTCTGAACATCACGAGTGAACAGTGTTTGCACTGTAGGATTCACCTGGTCCTGAAAATGGCCTTGTGTTTCTGGGTCGTCATACAGCCGTGAAGAGTGGCAATCATATCATTGCAGGCACCTCATCGTGTTTAACAATGTGCTTAGTTATTTGGGCTGAAGGGATCCTTTGAATTGATCCTAATATAAATGCATCCATATGTAGGAAAAGTAGCGTAACGACTCACAAGGTTGCATTTCTTTTTTCCTTTGATCAGGGGTCCAGGTTTTCTTCTCTGTACACCAGGTTAGGAGTCTTTCTGCTTTGGCTTTTGATACAAGCGGTTCTGGAATGGCAGCCCTACCAGAAATTCATGCATCGGCAGTTCTTGGCCCTACTTAGGTGGGCTTCAGCCCCCCCTGTTTTTTGTCTCAGCACCCCTGAAAAATAGTTTTCTAATACCATCTAATGATTTTTCTCAGACGTTCATATACATTTCGTTCCCATGGCTCAGCAAACTTTATCTTGGGCATCCTTCCTCCTTCTGAGAAATTTAATCATGCGGGTCTGACGTCCAGTGTTTCTTCAGGGGTCTGAGCCCCCTATGGGTCAAATCCTAGAATCAACCCTGAATTCTAGCTTTGTGAAGTTCAGCATGTTATGCTTTTTTTTAAAAATTTAGTCACAAAGGTGATAATACAGTGGCAATTTTTGATGCAGTACTTCTATGGTGTTCTGGAACTTTCCTGTTAGGTGTCCGCTTATCCTTGTCAGTGAACATTAACATGTGACCACTGTTCCTCTTTTGCCAGAGCAGCTGGTTTGTTCCTGGCACATGCAGTGGTGATTTTTGAGACTGCTCCCCTTGACACAATAAATAATGTTTCACTTCTGTGTCTGATTTAACTACAGTTCTGATGCTGACTCTTTGACCTTTGGAACTCGTGCCTCATGCTGTTTTGAGAACTCACATATCAAAGTGCTCATTATCAGACCTCTATTATTGGTGATATGTATTGCTGACTGGAATTCAAGCTATATACTTGTAGTTCATCAAAACTGTTTCTGTTTTTTTTTCAGATAAACATTAACACAGATGTCAGGCTGGTCCAGGTGAATGAGAGGCTATGGAAGTACAGATTACTGGTGGGCCTGGATGACTCATCTCTCTGTATGGGGACTTTACGAGAATCCTTGATAAACAAAAAATCTGAGCAGGACCCTTTCATACAGGGTGACGTGGTGGTGGGACACACCTCCTGCATTGTGAGTTTGAATCCATTTCTGTTCTGCATGTATATAAGATACAGTTGTGGTGAAAATTGTGGAAACAGCTAGCATTTTTGGCATTACACTTTAAAGGTTACTACATGAACTCTACATGATGTTTATAAACAAATAATGTTACCTATATCATACATTGGATGGTTAAATAAGTAACTGGAACTACAGTTGAATTAAGTTCTGCAAACTCTAAAAACTGGAAGTATTAGCACGGTTTTGGCCACTAGTGAATGCCTCTGTCTGGGGATGCATGTCCTGGGACAGACTCCAGGCTCCAGGCTGTCTGCGACCCTCACCAAAATATGAGGTTGGAATATGCAATATTTCATATTTTATATATTGTTTCCAGGGCATAAAGCCTTATTCCTTTCATTGTTAGCCTTAACCCTCCTTTGCAGCTGTACTTTCTGTTCTGGGATCTGTCTCCATGCCTGACCAGACTGACAAGCTCTTTGGAGCAGATGACACTCGTGGGGGCAGACCTCCAGGTTTGTGTGTATCAATAGATTTTCACATTTTTTTATATGCTTAAGTTGATTTCTGCTGAGTATGAGACGAAAAAATAAAAGGAATGGAGAAGCACCTTGAAGAAATGTAGAAAGTTATTCCCAAGAGGTTAAAAATATTATCAGTGGGTTGGAGGAGAGGATTGTCGCAATAACCTGTTAAATATGTAGTTATTTATCGGCCTCATATAAATTCATTCAAATATATGTAAATAACAGCTGTAAAGTACCATAACTGTAGATTTACTAAGAAAGAAGTTTACCTTTTAAGAAAATTGACAGCTTCTGTCCTCAGAGCGATGACTCAGACTGTATGGTTTAGGGAGTGAGAGGGATCAGTGAACAGGTGCACAAACAGACGTGTGACCTCCAATAATGTTTTTCTGCAGAAAATAACAATCAGACAAAAACACAAACAAAAATGAAAAAATAAATAAATAGAAAAAGGCTGCACAGGACTGGGGAACTGCATGACAACAGAGAAATCAGTGCAGCTACTCAAACAATGTACAGAACTAAGAACAGGTGGCAGAACATGATGTATAACACCTGACTTCCTCCATTGGAGGACCTGTGTTCCCCCAAGCCCACCAACAATGGTCCTTTTTGATCAATGGACAACGTGCATGAATTAAGACAACAAGTAACATAAAACGGATACAGTAACGTCAAATCAGAAGGTTAATGGTTCAAAGGGCCCAGCTGTCTTAACCTTGAGAACCTGAACTGATGCAGAAAAACACACACATATATTCAAAGTGACATATGTAACCACAAGAGGTCCAATTAGATATTTGGTACATTTTTAGCAGACAGATATACATACATATACATATCAAAAAGGTGATATTTAGGCTCATCGCACATTCTCTGTCCTAACTGCTCAAGTCTTCCAATTGAATACTTATATGTAGTAATATAATTATATAATGACCAATTCTGTTGATTCTATTCTAGAAAAGACTGAAACGAAGCATGTCACATCTACACCTGCCGATTACGGTATCAAGCCACGATATTGGACATGGAGACAGAGATGAGGAGTGGTCTGAGGAGACAAGACCCCTGCTGGCAGAGAATGAAGGCAGAGGCCGCAATACTGCAAATAGCCAGAGGGAGTCAGCATTCACCAAAAGCTACAGCCTTGTACCAGACCAAACACTCTCTTCTCAGGTTTGATAAATAATTTTTACATAAGGCACATGACTTATTGTAGCTTCACAAGTAGAGCATCATGTTAACAACCCAAAGGTCATGAGTTTGTGTCCCATGGATCACACATAAAATGTTACCCTTCTCTATGGTGTAAGTTGCTTTGGATAAAAGCTTCAGATAATGTGCTTTGTGAATGTGTTCTGCTGTATTCCATGGAGAGTTGCACTTAATGCAGGTTTTCTGGTTGCCTGCTATCAGCAGCTTATACACATCTGTGGTAACTTAATGCCAGAGTATTGTAACAATGAGTGCACCACGTGGCCTTCAAGCAGAGGTGAAAAGTTCAGGTCCAGAGAGTACAAATCCAGACCAAGATTTTGTTTCAACCAACCAGTTGAGTATAAAGAGTCACATTCACAGAGTACTCAAGTGGTGGGTTCAGACAAAATCATGGATTTGTACTTTCTGGACCTGAACTTTCCACCTCTGCCCTAACACACCTCACAACCAAAGAAACCTACAAGCTCGCATGTTTTCCCCCCAATACACTTCATGTATGTTCATGTATTGATATCCAATTTAACTTACATGGTTAGCATGCCAAGGATGGGTGGGCAGTCCGCTCACCTTATTCCCTTAAAGGTTCCCCCCATCAGTAGCAACGTCCTAAATATCATTGCATGAATATACTACTCTGCAACACATTTTTGGAATGATTGTACTACATATGCAAACCCATCGCTATCATTTGTGCAGATCACAGCGTATCGTCTCCTGATGACCTACAGTGCGACCTACGTCAAACTCTCGGCCTCCCAGAGGCTCCCCAACTCCCCAACGTCTTCACTGCGTGCCCTGAACTCTGATAGGCCTCACTGCACCGCGGCCTCTGTCTGCCTGTGCCAGTACATCCAGAAGAATGTCCTATATTAATCAGAAACTTCAGCTGATGGGAGCTTAATCCACAGTCTTAATCAGAGGCAAGCATTAAACGTTAGACGCTGTACTCAATGTCTGAGTGTCTGACTCGTTATACTGTAGGTCTTCCTGAACTGTACTTAAAGTTTAAATGATTTAATCATAATATTCTGGGTCCAGAATTAGCTCCAGGAAATTAAAATGAATGTTAAATATTTCATGATTATGAACTAAGTAGCAAAACAAATAAAACGATGAACAGCCATGTGTCCGACCCCAATGCGGATGCGAAGATGGAAAAATTTGTACTACAGAGGAGGACACTATGTAAGTCCTACAGTGCTTGTATGTTTAGTTCATTATCTTCTTATGCTGAATGATGTGCTGACTAGTTAGTAATGGTAATGACATCCTGCCACTGTATCCTTTCATTACAAGGAGAACTTGGAGAGGAATGATGGGTCAGCTGTGAGACTGTATGTCCCATAACTTAGTAAAGGTGCTCCTCAAAAAGTTGACTGAAATAAAGCTGCAAAAAACTACTTATTTCAAAGTGTCTTTCCCCTTTTTTTTTTCGAATCAGGATTTTGAATATTTGCAGTTTCTCCAAACCTTTGCTCCATTGGTACTCCATGTTTGTGAATTTAAGTTTGTAATTGTCCAGATTGAATTTTGTTTATAAAGTATTTGAATTGATTTGTTAACAAAATAATTATGTCACGGGGGTCTGAGGTCAGTTCCAAATGCCTGCAGAGATGTGGGCAGTATGAAGGATGATTACTGGCAATGACAAAAATCAGATGACAAAGTACAAGAGGTAAAGCACAGGAATATCCAGGAACAGACTAAAGGTAAGTAACACCAGAATATTCCAACTGGGCTGAAGTACAAAATGAAAGAAGGCAAACACGAGGTCACTAGACAGGCAGGAATCCAAGAACATGGTAAGGCAATAGTATAGGCAGAGTTAATCCAAACAGGAGAGGCAGTGACCAAAATCAGCTGGCAGGCAAAGCTTCAGTACACTGATAGGAAACACAATCACTGTCAATGGAATCCAAAGTGCTGGCGTTATGGTGGTGGGGAATGGTGCAAAGTGCTGGCGTTATGGTGGCGGGGAATGGTGCAAAGTGCTGGCGTTATGGTGGCGGGGAATGGTGCAAAGTGCTGCCGTTATGGTGGTGGGGAATGGTGCAAAGTGCTGGTGTTATGGTGGTGGGGAATGGTGCAAAGTGCTGGTGTTATGGTGACGGGAAATGGTGCAAAGTGCTGGTATTATGGTGGCGGGGAATGGTGCAAAGTGCTGGTGTTATGGTGGTGGGGAATGGTGCAAAGTGCTGGTGTTATGGTGGTGGGGAATGGTGCAAAGTGCTGCCGTTATGGTGACGGGAAATGGTGCAAAGTGCTGGTGTTATGGTAGCGGGGAATGGTGCAAAGTGCTGGTGTTATGGTGGCGGGGAATGGTGCAAAGTGCTGGTGTTATGGTGGTGGGGAATTTTGCAAAGTGCTGGCGTTATGGTGGCGGGGAATGGTGTAAAGTGCTGGCGTTATGGTGGCGGGGAATGGTGCAAAGTGCTGGCGTTATGGTGGCGGGGAATGGTGCAAAGTGCTG
>JAODKF010000147.1:16852361-16871046 GCA_026779585.1 Mormyrus proboscirostris | reverse complement strand
AAAGTGCTGGTGTTATGGTTGTGGGGAATGGTGCAAAGTGCTGGTGTTATGGTGGTGGGGAATGGTGTAAAGTGCTGCCATTATGGTGGTGGGGAATGGTGCAAAGTGCTGGTGTTATGGTTGTGGGGAATGGTGCAAAGTGCTGGTGTTATGGTGGTGGGGAATGGTGTAAAGTGCTGCCATTATGGTGGTGGGGAATGGTGCAAAGTGCTGGTGTTATGGTTGTGGGGAATGGTGCAAAGTGCTGGTGTTATGGTGGTGGGGAATGGTGTAAAGTGCTGGCGTTATGGTGGCGGGGAATGGTGCAAAGTGCTGGCGTTATGGTGCCGGGGAATGGTGCAAAGTGCTGGCGTTATGGTGGCGGGGAATGGTGCAGGCAGAGAAAGGAAGGTGGAAATGATCCACTTGCGACTCCAAGAACAGAGAAACCAGGAACAACAAAGACAGGTAAAACATAACGAAGGGCACAAAGCAAAACCCAAAACCGAACGCAAACCACGCACTAGGAACAAGAAAACTAATACAAAATCTAATAAATACAAAAATGGCTGGCTTTGTACACAACAGAGAGGACAGGATGGGCAGCGGCACCTGCTGGGAAAAGGGGAGGAAACACAAAAGGCGAATGGGTGCTGATTCTGACAGCTGGCCAAAAATCAGAACAGGGAAAAACGTCAGGGATCAGACACAGAACTGGAAACACAGAGTACCAAACATGCAAGAGACCTTGGCAGGGGCACAAGACTACTGGGAACTGGGAAACAGAACCTTCAGTACACTGGGACAGGGTCAGCGTCATGGGGGCATTCATAAGCCTTGCCCCCCCCAAAATGAGCCATTGCTCCCTTCCAAACTCCACCCAGCAATGATTCCACCAGGCAAGAACAAAGACATTCGCCACATTACAGTTGGTAAGTAACTGAGAAACATAACTGATAGCCATGAAAGCTAAGGTTCCCCTGACCAGTGCAGAATTATTCCCATAGTGCTTAGTGGCAGCTAGCCGTCATGATTGTTTGCTTTTGGCCCTGCTAGGCTCAGTCTGTCTTAGTTCGGTCTCCAGTTTGTTTTGCTAATTTTGATTCATGCAATGCAAGTGGATTTGCCTGATGCACTTTCTGTTTGGGGTAGTAGCTTTTCTTTTGAGGATTATTATGGATAAATGCTGTTTCTTTCTTACCTGGAGTCCCGTTAAGAGCAGTGAAATTGAAATTGTTGTTTAGCAACCAAGAGCATTAAACTGACAAAGCACAAAAAACAATTTTAGCCTTTTCAGTAAAGAATAATTTTATTCTGACAAAGCGTAAACTTCATTGTAATGACCATCCTGTCACAGGTACAATTCTTATGTGGGAAGAAGCAACTAAGGTGCCAAGTAATTTCAACCATATTCATGTGCAATACTAAGAATATTTACTTTATATTAATGTGACATCTTACATTAAGCAAAAAATTTTGTCGAGGTTAAGTATATATATTAAAGTAAAATGGACATTGTAAAAATAAACATGATCAAATGTGGATTTTCTAAACACTGAAATGTTAAAGGTACAAAACAGCTTCGTATTTTAGAGCATGACATTGCTATTATCATTGTACAATATGAATTATGTTGATTTATTTAAACAAGTTTGGTAACAATTTCTATAAAAGCCATTTCTATAAGAATCTATGAACAGTCATAACAGTTTGTAATGCATTTATAAAGCATTATAAACATGGCTATAAATATTTCTAAAAGGCATAACATGTTATAGCCATGTTTATTGTGCATTATGGATGCTTAATGAAGCTCTCATCTATAATATTATAGATACCCCCATAATTTGGTACAAAGCATCCCTAATTCTTATACCAACCAGTATAATGCATTATAAAGAGCTCAATAGTGCATTTTGGATGAGAGCTTCATTGGCACTTATAAAGTGTTATAATCAAAAATTATAATTATTATAATGCCTTATGACTGTTGATAGAAGATACTGTAATGCTTTATTGATTCTTATATCAACCATTAAAATATATTATGAAGGTGTCTATAATGCATGCAGCTTTAAGTAAAGTGTTACCACAGGGGTTGTTACTGTTATTTAGACAAATGTTTTAATGTGAAAACCTTTATACATCACGGCTTTATAAATCTCGTAGCTTGAATATAACCAAAATCTTTGAACATCTGAATTTTGTTTACTTTGATAATTTTGTTAAAAATAATTACTGCAGCAGAATATTTAGTAAAGCATTTCCTACCATTGAGCATATAAAAGCCTTTCAGAACTGAGAAAGAGGGTAAAAATAAGATAAATATTCTGAATACATTTTGCTTTGTTAAACTTCTGTGTTACCTGTAATACTGCCATTAATATATTATTCACGCGCAGCTGTTGTTCTTTTCAAGATGAGGGCCAAATCGAGCAGGATTCTTGAAACTTCTCTGAAACTTCATTAGTGCTATTCAATTTTTATTCCGTATTATGACTGTCAATTCACAATATTATGTATTTCATGCAATAGAGGGTGCTATAGAAAACTGAAACAGATAACACTGCTATAATACTGGTCAGTTGGAGCAATATGTGCAGCAGTGAAATGTAGTATGCATTAAGTGTGCTTGTCCCTGGAATACTGTGGGATGAAGCTCTTTGTGTTGTACATGTGTATCTCACTATTGGTCCTTCCTTCATTGCTATTTCTACACCCTTGGGTTGAGCACTTTGAGTGGCTGAGCCTGGGAGTCAGCACTAGGATAAAAGAATGGGTACACGGCTTCTTTAAAGTCGGCTCCCAAATAGGAGAAGAGGGGGGTCATGTCTGCAGCGTTATAAAATGACAGCTGCCCTGCTTCGTAATCAAGGTACATGCCGACCTTCCTCACACTTCTGTTCCCCACCGTCCAATAGCCGTTTTCTGGGCACAGAACCACCCAGCCGGCCCTTTCTGCCGACTCTGCGGCCACACCCAGGTCCCAGTCTGACCTGTCTCCCACGTCCACCTCCCAGTAGTGCCGGCCCGCGGTGAAGGCCCGGCTGGCCAGAACGCAGGGGCTGAACTCGAAGCGAGTCTCCTCCATCGGTAACCCTTCTTTAGGGGTGTGGGTGTATTGAGCAGATGTCAGGTCCTCCGAGAGGGACAGGAAAGGATTGGCGGTGGCCGGATCGAGGCTTAAGAAGCAGAGACCTAGAATGGAGCAGCGGAGCCAGTGCCTGACATCAGTACATTGTACAAATGACAACATTTGTATTTGTTGCCCTGATAATCAACATCTAAGCCTGTAGTTTGTGTTGTAAGCTAACAGGTGTGGGGGTAAATGAGATATTTCAAACTTAAAGGTTTCTCAGCTTTCAGTTTTGCTGTCAACATATCATAACATTCAGCAGTCACAAGTCACCCTACAGTGGTTCTCACTATATCGGAAATACATTTCTGATTGCAGCAGTGCAGCTCAATAAGAAAATGTGCTCCCATATATAACATTATTATAACAGGAGCTCTGAATTCCCCAGCAGTGAAGTTTACCCGCCATTTTGCTAAGACAAAAAGTGACTGAAATGGCTTTGAGCCAGTTTACGCATATCTAACTTGCACCTTCCTGTTTGTGAAAACACTCGCACACCTGCCACTGTCTGCTTCCATTTTTAGAATAAACCATGACTCAGGGCAATAACAGGAAGTGGGCAAATATGCTAAACACACATGTACTGTATAATACAGTAGACAGCAAGGTAAAGAACCAGCATACTCACTATCATAGGTATATGGCACTTATCTATACTCACTATCATAGGTATATGGCACTTGTTATCTAACTTGTACCTTTTTTCATTGCAATGAAGAGGAAGCAATATGCATATTTGCAATATGATTTTACTTCTTTTATATAAGTATTTGACTACCCTTTGAAGCCAGCGATGTGTTACATTTTCCATTCACACCAGAGATAC
This sequence comes from Mormyrus proboscirostris, assembly GCA_026779585.1. Lineage (NCBI taxonomy): Eukaryota > Metazoa > Chordata > Actinopteri > Osteoglossiformes > Mormyridae > Mormyrus > Mormyrus proboscirostris. The sequence goes on along the minus strand of JAODKF010000147.1, from coordinate 16,867,105 downwards.
GTTAGGTGACAGAAAAATGACACAACTGAAACTTACATTTGTGCAATTAGAGCTACAGCAACAAATGGAATTTACACTCAACCCTAAACATCAAAATTTTTGTATTAAAATTTTTAGATTGGTATATAATTGCATCATATATTAATTATTATTAATATATACAATATATAATGATAATGTATTTTTCTTTACCCGGTTGAATGATTTCTCCTAATTTCTTCCACATAGTGTACTGAATCGGACCCTTGTAGACTCCCAGGTCGAAGCAATCTGTCCCCTCATCATTCAGTGCTGCTGGTTGTGCTTTCAGTCTTAATGAAGAAAAAATATATTCTGAGACGATGAGACAAAGTGAGAGAAATGTTGACTCCACTACTGAGTCATCTGAGGAATTAGCATAGGAATGGCCCATTCAGATACTAAAGCCAAGCAGTGGGAGGGTTTTGGGAAGCTAAACCTCACTGATCTGTCAACCAGAGAAAATGGGCAATGACAAAAATCTCTGTCTCGCTAATGCAAACTGTCTTCAGATTTTATTTTTAACTTATTTATGTCAGTGTTTTGGGGACCTTTTAAGTAAGCAGGACTTGTTGAGGTTGAATTTTCTTTGTGACCGAAGCGCCATTATCTTTGTTATGGAGGGGCATGGCACACGCAGGGGTGATTCTTAGCGTGGCTTATTAACGGTTTAACGGTTTATTAACAAGTGTAAGACTGGGAGAACTAAACCACAGAATTAGGCCCACAGGGAAAGCACAGCTACAAACACCAAAACTACTACAAATCACTAAACTACAACAGAGTACAATACAGCTACCGACACAGTAACAGCTATAATGATAGACTAAAGAACAGAATGAGGGCAGACACTTAAAGAACAAGGGCTAACAAGGGGCAGGTGTGGAACATAACCAAAAACAACCAATCATAAAAGGCATGGGGCAACAAGCAACAGCCGGATTAAATGTCAATTAACAAACACAGAAACTAGGAAACCTTAACAAACACTAAGAGCTAACAACACTAGGAAAGACTAGGAACCTACAGTATATATGAGCAGAACAAAATTAAATGAGGCACAAGTAGGGTAAACCTAAAACAATGACACAAAGCAACAAAAATAAAGAGTGCAAAGGAAAACAGTAAACCAATAAACATTAAATAGCAGGTGAGACTGGCCTCTGGCCAGCCTTAAACTTGTGACTGGAAGAGTAGCAGCCTGGGGAACCGAGATACACAGTAGGAACTAAAGAGCTACAAGACAGAGAGGGGGGAAGCAGGATGACTAGTGACACCTGCTGGTCAAAAGGGAACAAGACACATAGGACAGGATTGGATGGGCACCAGCCCTGACAATCATAATTGATAATGCAAACTCCATGCATCCTTGACTATATCCATCACGGTAAACAGGAACATGACAAAATACACGATTATTAATGGAAATTACATTCACTCACCTCAAAGTCAGTTCCTGAATATCCTTTGAATAAAAAAGACAAAGGGGTATTAACATGTCTGATCCTAGAAACGTTGATGTAGATATGGGCATCACACCACTCTCTGCTGTAACTGAAATTATGATTGTGGGTTCAAATTGAAGAGCAAATTTCCAAAATTCACTGTCCATTTTTTGTTGTTTTTGAGATAAGACTGCCAATGACAGTCTAGGCTTCTTCATCAAATGTTATAGTATTGGGAAAAAAAACAAACTCAGTTAACATGAAATCCAAAATATTTTACTATTGTTAAATTTTCAAAACTCGTTAAGTCCACGGATGTTTTCTCAAGTGAATTTTGGAAATTTGCTTTAACATACTTTAACATGCGCGTCACACTTAGTTCTTTGAAAACATACAGCTGCAATTTGTGTAAAGGAGATATGCAAAGATTTTTTAAAAACCAGCTTCGATCAGATACTTCAATCAGAGTGGATGGATGGCGCGGCTCCTGTTTCAGCTGCTCCCTGAGCGAGGCCACATCCCGCTGAAGGACATCTACTTCCTGGGAAAGGTGCTGGGAGCCTTGCTGCCTGAGCGCCAGCAGCCTCTGCGTGTCCTTCTGCAGCTGGGAGCAGAGCCGCTCTCGCTCACGCTCAATGCACCGCTGCAAGCAGTCCATCTCCTGGATGATGTGGGCCTGCAGGGCGTGGGACTGCTTCTGGAGAGAGGATCCAGGGATGACTGAGAAACGGGAACGTCGTGCTGCCCAAGCACATTAATGACCAGTAATATGGTTGCGACATTCTTCTTAAAATGTTTATTGATTTAAGAAAATAAATCTCCATTGTATTCTATGTATGTGTGTATAAAAATATATTGCATATTCATTGACACTGTACACTTAAGGGCACCGTAAAAGGACATGATTCCGAAAGGCCCCTGAGTGACAGGGACCCTAAAAATGTTTAGACATAATTGCATTGGTCTGGGTCAGGGGCCCAATATGATATGCTTTCATCAGGCCCAAATTTTCTAGTAACACCCCTGTATATATCATATTTTTATAAATGGTCCCTAAGTTCAATACATAGACAAAAAGTATCATCTTGGCTTGCCACTCACTGTACAAACTACTCATATTGTAGTTCACAAAGCTGTATACTAGTTAAAGACTTCATTTGAATGCTTGAGTAAATTATTACTGCATACCCAATTAATCCATACCTTTATTTCATTAATTTCTTGTTCTTTTCTTTCATAAAGTTCTTTTATTTCTTTCACTTCTTCCTCAAAGTGTTTCACAGCCGCTTCGAAATTCTCCTAAAAACACAATTTATCCTTGGTGTTCTGATATACATTTCACTTGCTACCATTCACCCTCTCTTACCAGTATGCCCTTCAAGTTGCCCTATTCTTGTGTGATATACTTCCCCTTGTGGCCCCCCCACTGGGGCCCTTACCCTCAAACACTCTGCCCCCACATTTCCATGCCCTTTACCTCACACTGGGCCAGTATTTCCTCCATGGGCGCCAGGCAGTGGGCGCGGTGCTCTTTGGAAACGGCACACACCACACAGATGGCCGTCTTTTCCTCCACACAGTACATCTTCAGCGGCTCCCGGTGGACTGGGCACAGACCTGGCACCGCTTCCGTCTCCATCTTCTTCCCCAAGGTTTTCTGGGAGAACTTATCACTGTCCTCTATCGGCCCTTTGAACTTCAGCCCTAAATCGCGAACTCTGCCCACAATGGTGGCCAGCAATTTGTTGCTTTTCAAGGTAAACTGCGGAAAGATCTCACAGCATAAAGGGCAGGTGTAACCTTTATTCTCGTTCTCCTCTGTCTTTTCTCCATCTTTCCAGTAGTTTATGATGCACTCTCTGCAGTAATTGTGTTCACAGTCTAGTCTGACTGGGTCCTCGTAGAGGGAGTGGCACAATGCACAGGTCACTTCATTGACTAGACTCATGGCCAAACCTGCTTCCTCCCCTGAAGTCATTGTGACAACAATAACCGTTGTGATACTGCAGAGCCGTAAATAAATGGTTGCTGTGGATTGAAATGAAACCAAGCAAGAATAAGTCAATTTCGAGTCATTTCAGTGAACCATGCATTTTCAGTATTGATTGAAAAGATCTGTGTCTAAAACGATGAAGCGGGATGCGTGATGTTGTTCCTGTTTAGCTGCTTGCAGATCCGTGACATGGACAGCTTTGTTACTGAACAACTTTGTCAGTTTTGATCACCTGAAAATTGAAGGTCTGAAAATATCCCCAGTACTAAATTAGCTAGATCTATTTCATGTGTGCCTGCAGTAATCAAGAACTGCAATTTAATGCATCAAAATTGTTCTCTAAAAAACTACCGCTGCCTACGCAGTGGTGTAATACAGTGGGATTGTACAAACACCTTCCATTCATAATGAAACTTATCTTCTCAGTATAGCTGTATTGCAGTGTGAAAGCAGGTGCATGTGTTAATGTACTGTGTCCTTACTGCTTGTTGATCCTTCAAAATCAAGAATGCCATGAGAGTTAGCCCGTGTCTTCAGTTAGTTTTAACTGGCTTTCAACAACAGATTATGAATTCAGGCACTGACCTGTCCTCCCGTTTGGTTCTCGCGTTCCGATCAGCGTTAGGCCAAGGTCTGCCTTCGCCTTCCCTTCCTGGGTTCCTTTGGCTCAGCGGGTCACAAAGTCTTGAAAGTAAGAGTTTCTGTTGACCCTCACTTTCTCCCGCCCTGAGTCACTTTGAATGAGTGCCGGTTTGAAGAGTTTCACTTGCAACTTCCTCCTCATGCTTCTGCCCTCCCTAACCCTACTTAACCCCCCAACACTGCTGAGATCAAAGGACTAAGAGAGATTCATTTGCAGCAAACCATGATGCTGTTATGCCCTCCCACTCACAGCTATTGGGGTCATAAGATACAGAGAGTTTCTTGTTGCGCGATATACCGCTTAACATTCTTTCTTTTGTTTTTTTTTTACCAGATTCACGGGTGACAGAAGCAGCGAGAATATGCTGAAATAAGCTGCATGTATTTCCATTGTGCTTTCTGGTATCAAATGATTACACGCAACACGAAGATCAGACACATAAAGAATGCAGGATAAAAATAGAAGAGGAAACAGAGGTTGGAGCTATTATTATATTCATTAATGAATGCAGAAAATAAATGCCAAACAAATTGCTGAAAAAGCAAGATCGTCCAGAAGGTTTAATAAAAGCTGGTTATGAAGTTAAATGCATTTAGGAGTGATATTCACACGAGAACCAGGTAATTTAGTTTAGTTATCGCCAAATAAATTATGTAATTACTAATACTTTGAATCTTAGAGATATTTTCCAAAATGTAATTATGGGTTATGCTATAATATTTGAGTCATTTTAAAGAACACTGGAAAAGCAATTAGTAAATTTAGACTGATGAGTGTCTGAAACTGTTTGCTTGCCTGTGTGGGATTTCTCCCAGTGCTCCTGTTTACTACCAGCACTTTCACACGTAGTATTTCTGTGTTTCTTTAGGTGAACATACTGTATTGGTCAAACCCAGCTACAATCAAAAATGCAATAAAAATCAATTTAGAAACAATTAGGAAGCTTGAGAGCTGAGAAAATGAAATACAGTACAGTACAGTACAGAACCTATTTCCAGGTTCCTACACAGTATAGAATTTGATTTAGGTGTTTTCCAAGTTTGGATAAGTATGAAAAAGAGAAAGAAAATACAAATATTTCTGTTTGCAGACTATTGCAACAAAGCACCCTTCTATGTATTCTTAAAGAAACCACCTGAATGTGATGTGAATGTAACGTTTTTGATGAAATCGCCGTTGTGAGCTGATTGTCGGCTCCAGAATCTGCACAGATTGCACTTTGAAGAGCAACCTCCCAAACGAGGGACTAGATGCTGTGTCTGCTGGCTGCAAGCTTGATTGATCTCCAGCAAGCAATATTCACGAGAGCTACTTTGCAACTTATAATACTCACAATGAGGAAATGCGAGCTTTCTCCTATTTAACTCGCCAATCCCAAATATTGTAACTGGCAGGCTAAGGATCCCAAACATGAACAGAAAGCAAAATGCACGTGTAACAGAAAAAAAAAAAAAAAAACTGTAACAATGTTTGACGTTTTGAACAAGGATAGATCAGATGCCATGTACAGTAGTTGCAACCAGTGATGGTGGATCCTGCCAGGATGAGCAATTGCCAAGGGTGCCATCTTCTGAGGGGGGCACCATCCCTTCCCCACCCACCCTCCCGCCAGTCAAACACTCTTTCCATCTCCATCCCCCACTACAGTCTGAAAAGTATGGAATTTTAAAATGGAGAGTGAGTAAGAACTCATGTCGCCAGAACACATTTGTCATCAGTTTGTGCTTAGTAACCACATCAAAATCACTTTTATTTGTTATTATTTATATTTATTATTTATTTATAATTATTTTGATTTTCTGGCCGCTATAAAGGCCGAGGACGCACTATGACGCGGAACGGCTTGGCTTTAAGCACCACGCTGGCCACCCCTTTGAGGTCTGGCAGAGGGGCATTATTTGCAGGAGGAAGGAATTGAAAATCACGCAGCAAGTAGGCGGTAAAGAGGAAGAGCTCCATCTTGGCGATGGACTCTCCCAGGCATAACCTCGCTCCACCTCCGAAGGGCAGTAGGGCTCGGGTGGAGGCCCCTCCGCCTTCCAAAAAGCGCTCTGAAAGACAGAAATACCGGGTCACTGTTTCATCATCTGAAGGAAACGGGGGTATGTGGTGAGGCAGCCCAGTTTGCCAGGAACAATTCCTGGTGGATCCCAGGTAGAGGAATTTCTGCCACCATCAGCGGCGTGTGGCTCAGTGGGTTGGGCTGCCGGGCCCGTGATTGGGCCCTTGAGCGCGACTCTAACCCCGAAGTGCCCCAGGGACCGTCTGACCCTGGTTTCTCGAAAAATGTACATGGCGTCGGATAAAGGAATCCACAAAATAAATAAAATGTAGCCAAGGAGGGGGTGGAGAGGTGGAAGGGGTGTGTCCGCGACATTAAATCTTATAAGACTGGGCAATGGTTTCCATGGAGACCTGCAATTCTGGAACATTTACACCTTTGAGGCATTCAGGAAATAGTGTCCGTTCCTTGGAGACTCTCAAGATGTTCCAGGAAACCTGAGCTGCCGGGTGTTAGACTGTGATGTAGGAACAGCAGTAGAAGGGAGCATGTGAAGCACCTGGCTTGAAGGCCTTGGGCTCGGGCCAGACGGCCGGGTCGTGGTGAGCTCCATACAGGTTCGGGATGATGATGGTGTCCTTCGGGATGAAGTAACCGGCAATGCTAAACACAGAAGCGCATTCATCAAAATCAGAGGTATAAATCAGGGATCCAACGCAGCTTTCAGATTTCCCTGCTCAAACACATTAATCAGGTAATTACAATGTGTAGTAGGTGTGCTTGAACAGGGAAATCTACAGTACAAACATTAGATTCTGGACCTCCAGCACTGGAACTGGAAATTCTGCACCCTCAGAAAAAAATGGTAAAAATTTGCATTTTTGCTCATAACTGGGGCTGTACTCTGAAGGGTCTGCGAAATGTTCCTTTAAGCTGTAGGTAATTGTACCTTTAAGATACAGAAGTGGACTATGAGGAACATTTCTGTACCATTGATGGTATATTAATGCTGTGTGCATGTTTGGGATGTTCCCTCAGAGTCCGTTTCTGTACCTTAAAAGGTACAATTACGAGGATACAGCCCCAGTGACAAGGTATAAACTTTTACCCTTTTTTTCTGAAAGTGTGGTACAAACATTTATCTATAACAAATGTTGTTCTTCATCATACACCTATACATGGCACTTAAATTTGTCAGTGGTATTAAGCACAAGTGAGTAGATGTAGTTTAACATGACGATTTTAATGCAGTGTTACGGTGCATCTATTCACCTGCTGTCCTTAGTAGCGCAGTGAGGAACCGCAAGTGGAGCCACGGGTCTGAGTCTCAGCACCTCGCTGATCAGGGCAGACAGGCAGGGCAACCTGTGTCTGTCACTGTACTGCGGGTACCGGCGCTCCAGCACCGAGCGCAGCTCGTTATACACGCGCCACTGCACCTAGTGAGGAGACAGCGTGTCTGTAACGGATTGACGTAGTAGTACTGGGCCCTACTCAGCGGCATCGATTCACACCTCACTGAAGACCCCTGACAAATGAAACAATAATCAGGGAGTAATTTGAGCAGGCAAAGGATGGGAAAAATGTCATGTGATTTAAATCTAAAACAAAAAAAAAACAACAAAAGCACTCCGCAAGTGAGATGCAGGAAGGGCTGTTGTGACCTCTGACCTCTGGCCTGTGCAGCAGAAAGGCCACTGTCCAGTATAGCCAAGCAGCCGTGGTCTCTGTGCCCCCGATGAGCAGGTCCACCATAGACATATGCAGGTGAGTCTCTGTCAGTGTCTGCAGACAAAGACCCAGGAAACAGGAGGATGTTACCTTAGAGACATGACTTACCCTAACCACGATAACAGAAATGACAATATTGAGTTAAAATGCAGAATATATGTGTATGTATACACCTGTAGACAAAATAAGGGAAACACAAAAAAGAAAGCCAATTTCCACTTCTCGCTAAATACAGCAGATGCTTGACAATAAGCTCTTTGATGTGCTATCAAAGGAACATACAGCAGTTAACAGACTTCTGAAGAGGCCCAGTAGTCAATGTGCAAACACGGGTGCATCAGTCATAAAGACGTCTGAATTATTGACTGTGTGGCCAACGGTTTCAAAAATGATGACAGTATGTGCCAAACATGTAGAACCTGCATTGGCAAAGAGGACTAGTTGTCATAAGTTAAGATGCATGGATCATCAACAGCAAACAAGCATCACTTGGTGTAAGGAACACAAAGCCAGGACCCATGAGCAGTGCAAACAAGTAATAATGTACCGATGAGTCATATTTCACCACTCTTCCTACCACGAGGCAGGTTTACGTTCGGAAAAAGGATGCCTTCAACCCACAAAGTCTGTTGCTATGGGCAGCAATCTCGTGACACTCAATAGGTCCAATAATTGCTCTGCATGGATGTTTAACAGTCATTTTACTGGACCAAGTGGTGCAAACACCATGCGAGGGCATAAAGTTACCATTTTCAAAAATGACAATGCCCCTAAAAAACATTTCTAAACATATGCAGGAGTGGTTTGATGAACACCAGGCTGAAGTCAATCACTTTCCTCACTCAAATCGTTGAACCATTAATGACAGATTTCTGATTCCATGACAGATTTATCTCTCATAGAACTGCACGCTTTCATCTTGAATAATGGTCCAATGTCTCATGACAGTTCAGGAGTAGTATGACAACGTTCTAAGAAGCATCGAAGCTGTTCTGAAAGCAAACTGAGGGCCTACTCCTTGTTTGCTGTATCATTTATGTTGAATACAGACTTATTTTCTTGACAGACACTTTTACCCATATAAGTGTAAGAAAAAAACACAAAATGCAGCAGGTAGCACAGTGGTTAAGAAGAAAAAATGAACCCTAACCTTAACGTGGCTAGTAGGTATGTACATGACTCCAGTCAAATATTCAGTTGTGTAGTGTTTACTGGTGCAGCTACTTACCACTTTGTCGTTCCTGTTTCCTGGCTTGTCCAGGTGTTGGAGAAGGGAGGCTGTAATGGTGTCCTCTGTCTTCTTGTCCTGAATCTCCATCTTAGGCCATATTAAACAAACACGTACTAAGAAAATAGCTGAAAACGTCAGTAGCTACTATACGTGTGCCTGTGTTGTTGCACTTTACATTTGGGAGTTTGGGGCTTCCCGTGCCGATCAACCCCTCTGCTCTCTTACCTTGTGGTCGTCAAGGTATCCTCTGATGATCTTATCTCTCCTTTCCACTTCTTTCAGTAAACGAGAGAAGGGCGGGTTGGGCAGCTTCTTGATTTTGCAAAGCAAAAGTGAATTTGCCTTTTAATTTATCATGTTATGTCTTATAGAAAAACCAGCTCGACCCCTTTTTCCCCCAACAGCCGCAAACGATAAATACATACTAATACAAAAGGAGCGAATGAGCTGCATGTTCTGCTTAGATGAAGCTTGTTGCATCACCTTACATTAGGGATTAGCTTTAGATGCGGCTTGTCCTTTCAGATGGAGCCGTTGAAAGTGTGGTGCAACACCAGAGGAGTGTATTATGAGATGGTGTTGGCTTCAAAACCCCATTCATGTGTAAAAGGTACAAACCCTGAGCAGAGGAAAGGAGTCCAGGACGGAGATCCAGGGTGAGCCCCAGAGAGACACGATCTCATTCAGACAGCCGTGCAGACTTTGGAGCTCAGTGGAGATTTTGCTGAACTGGAGAAAAAAAGTCGCTTTACTTATTTTGTGGAATACATAGAGAAGAGGAGGAAGGAATTGAGAGAACATCGTACACAATCCCATCTCATTCTGACAAAATCGGCAGTTTGATTTGACATAACCTGCACAGTATAAGTGCAGTGACTGTCCTTTTCTTCAGCTGAACCCCAATCTGGGATCATTGAACATCTCTTCATGATCACTGAACATCTCTTCATGATCACTGAACATCTCTTCATGATCATTGAACATCTCTTCATGATCATTGAACATCTCTTCATGATCATTTACTCTGTTAGCCATGCAAACGTCCCCTTCATTAGTGAAGATGGCAGAAGGATAGGAAGTGTGAGAGGAACTGACTTCTTTCCCAAAGATGAGAGTTGTGATGACGTTGCTTGCTGCCACTGTGAAGTCCTCAGAGAGATCCACAGCGGTGTCCTTGTAGGCCAGCAGCACCTGACAGACACACATGCACGTGTCAACGCCTCACACTGAACACCATGCAGGTCCATTTGATGTCCAGGGAGACTAAGATCATGCTGTACCTCAGTTTCAACAGAATGAAGTTAACATTGTTAAACACACTGACTGCCCTTGCAGTGTAGCTGGTGCTGATCTACGTTACCTGCCTCAAGTTGAGAGCCTGCCTCTCAATGACAGCGTGCAGGGATTTAAGACAGCAGCGCTGCAGGGCACTGTGGACCAGGCGACGCTGCATCTTCCACTCCTGGCTGTAGTCTCCCAGGGAGATGGAATACCCCCCACCAGAAACCAAATCACCTGAGCGGGGACAGGGGGAGCCAGAAAGAGTGCAGGTCCAGTCAAGTCGAGTGAAGTCCGACCAGGTCGCTTTATTGTCATCTTAGCCGTGCACAAAGCACAGTGAAACAAAATAATGTTCCTCCTGGACCCACGATGCAACATTCATAATATGACAGACATTACCAAACAATTTTAGGAATAATTTACAAAAGACAAAGGTTAAGATAAAAGAAATAAAGATGTTAGATTAAAAAGGCTAGCGTAATTCTTGTTCATGTCTGACGGATGCAATGGTGTTGATCTGTGTGTGTGTGTGTGTATATATGCATATATATGCATGTATATATGTAGTACCTGTGTAGGAATGTGGCCTTCCAGCGAAATCAGTCCATTTCTTCACCAGGGCTTCCCTGATCATGTCACCACTGCTTAACACCACCATGGCTGCAAGAAAAACAATTTTTTGCCAACAGTCTCTATTCTGATTGGCTCACATTAGTTGACACATTATCTGTGAAACGACAACATTCTGGTACTTAAAAATAACCTATTTTCAACTGTTGTGCTTAAAGTTTGCCTTACTTTTCTATCGAAATTACGCAGCAGAAAACTGAACATAGGCATTCATTTTCAAATGCATTCATGGATGTATCTTTTTTTGAAAAACAAAAGTCATTTGACAAGATTAGTCTACAGCAGTGTTTCCAGATCCGGTCCTCGGGGGTCCACAGACAATCCACGCTTTTGCTTCTTCTCATCTCCAGGTAGTGAGTTGGGAGGGAGCAGATATTTCTACTGTCTGGCAGGGAGGAGGGAGCAAAAATGTGGACCAGCTGTGGGTCCCCGGGGACCGGATTGGGAAACACTGGCCTACAATGTAACACAGAATATGGTTTACTTGTTTTGCCATATCGAAGGCGATAGATGTTTCCATAACGTTGGGCTAATGAGGTCAGGTGTTCGGGCAGATGGTCTTGTGTGAGATCCAGCATGTTACCCAGGAGAGGGAACGAAGTGGGTCCAGGAAGAGAGGGGGACAGAGAGTGGGGACGGAACTGGTAAACAGAGGACAGGATTCTGGTGCCAACACCTGGAAGCAAACAACGAATGAATATCAGTGTCTAATAACAGTAGATACTGCTTGGACCAGCAAGAGAGATGATTAATTAATTGCCCACACCGTCCTTAAATGTTGCAGTCATGTAGGATTTCAAGAAAAATGACTTACCGTTTGAATTATAGTCTGATTTGCCATTCCTTTGTTTCTCTCCTGTACGATACAGCAGTAAAATCCACAGCAGAAGGAGAATTACTGCAGCAGCCATGCTCAAAAAAGACAAAGACATCGTGGAAAAGTTTGGGACGCCCCTCCTGTTTCATTTATATAAGACCCCTGCGCTCCCTCCCCAAGAGAAGCCTGTGTTTATACCCATCCATCCTCACTCTCAAGGATGGCTAAACAATAATACAAGCATGGCCGTGGTGTTTATTATGAGGTGAAAATGTGGAGAAAACAAGCGGGCAAGGAAGGCTGGATTAAAAAGAAACTTAAATAAAATACTGGCTAAAATGCCAACTATGCTCTTGAAGTCATGAAGATCTTGTACAAATGACACATTTTTTGCCAGATGCAATGTTCACTGCTGAAAGTACTCTCACATTGTAGCCTTAGTATGATAATGTACTAGATCGATATTGGTATATTAAATATGTATATACAATAGCAGGTAGTGAATGAAGAATATTGGCCAGAACTTCTTTATTTGTTTATTTATGAAGCGCTAGAGAAAAACAAAAATTGGGAGATACAGAGACAGCTTCAAGGACAGGAGAGAATATCTAAAATAACAGTTTATTCAGTGCTGGAAAAACACAGATCAGCTTAGACACTTGCAACAGGCAACACGAGTTCAAGGCTTTGGTCAGGGATGTGGGGGGGGTGGGGGGAGGGGGAGCTGACTCATTGTGGTCAGCTGCCTTGTTGCTATTCTAGGTAGAGTCTTCGTCTAACCTGAAGACTGTGAGCTTGATCCTCATGGGGCCAGATGATCTTTCTTTGAGGATCAGCAAAAATCGCCGGTTTAAAAGCCGAGTAATTTCAGCATTGGGCCCCTGAGTAGGGCCCCTGAGTAGGGCCCTTGACCCCAGTTGCTCCCAGCTTTCTCAATTGTATGTCACTTAAAATAAAAGCATCTACTAAATAAAAGTAAGTGGATCATAATGTGTAACAGTCTCTGTTTTCATACGAGTGTTCAGTATTTTAATAGGCTCTTATTGACGTGTCTCCATTTCAACTACGTATTTCTCTCTCTGACCTCGACAGCAGGCTGTGCTATCAGTGCACCCTATGGCCGTACACTTCCATCGTCACGCGTGATCTCAGTATCCTACTTATCACAATCACCTTTCACACATTTATTTCTGCTGGTCACTAGTTTATCACTTTGTTTTTCAACCACATCTGCCTCAAAGAAAAAATTGAGTTAAGATAAAACTACAAATTTCAGCACAGCTTACTACTCCGGGCATACTGTAATATGCATTTTAGGGGCCCACTGTTCCCATTACATACTTGTCTCTTGTGTTTTTGTTTTGCTATTACAGTAGCATTGATTAAGGCTTTACTTCTAACAGTTCAAAATAAAAAGGATCGGTTGCATTTTAATGCCAAGTTGCATATTTAAACTATAAAGCATTTTAGAATTAATTCACATCAAAAGTGGTCTTTAATAGAAGCTTGGAAAAAGCTCTTCTGCCAAAACCTGAAATCTAAGACTGTGTGATGATTTAGGCTTGGGAATCTTGTATAGTTCTGTTTGGTTGAGTGTTTGGAGGCCGTGCCATGGTTGTGTGTGTGTGTGTGTGTGTGTGTGTGTGATTGTGTGCTTTTGAGCACATTGTCTTGCAGATAAGAATCAAGCTACTTTCTATTTATCTCAGTGTGACTCTCTATTCCTGAGTCTGAGGGATGAATGACTGCGGTCTGATCTTCATCTCGGTGAAGGGAATGGAGAAGTCCCGGCCTTTCCATGCTGCCCAGATCACACCCTGAGACCAGGAGAACAAGAGCGGTTATTGAACCAGAAGATAAACACTGTAAGGTAAACACTTAAGTTACTTGGATGAGCCAACTCTGGGTGTAGCGGTTCCAGTGTACTGTGTAGCAGTACTTACCATAGTTCAAGTAATATACTGAAGCTGCTCACGCAAAATGTTTAAGTTGATTTATACTTGAAACTGGTAAATAGCGGAGTCAGTGTTTGTTGAGAGCCGGTGGTGCGACATTATGTTTGGCTGTTAGCTGTGAGAGAACAGGGAGCTCCACCTGGTGGTTGGTGTTGATGTCATACAGGCCGTTGAGGTTGGCCTCGTGGCAGTCCTTGTACCACCAGCCTCCCCTGTAGGACGTAGCACATCCACTGAGGACTGGCTTGGGGTCTCTGTCTTTGGTGGAAAATGGCCGCCCATTGTGATACTGCATGGAGTCACCTATGTAAAGAGGGGTTGATGAGTGGAAGTTAAGAAGATCCAGTGTGGTATATTTTCACTTTAATTCTTTCATTGCCTGCTTTTAACCTCCTTGATTTACATTTCTTCCCCACAATCCTCTGCATGTCCCCTGTCCTCCTCCACCTCTCATTTGTCTTCGTTTAAGGAGCTGCCCTCACCAGCAGTGCCTGAGTACCCAGACAGGTTCACTGTGTAGAACTTTCTCTGTGAATCTATGGAGAAAGAGGAGTAGTGGGCGAATGCGGACTCCGCTCCTGCCACGAGGTCCACCCTCAGCACCATGGGCTCCAGGCTGGTCAGGCTGTGAATCAGTTCATTTCCTGTTGAGAGGAACGGAAGGACAGAGGGGAACGATACAGATGCTTCTTCAGTGAGGCCCTTTCAAGGGGAATCACATGGAACCATCTCTGTATTCCAAATAGCTACACAGTAGTGATTTCACAAATTCCATTATTCTCATAGAGTCTCATGGAATATAGGAGTCTTGTGGAAGAATTTAATAATAATAATAATAATAATAATAATACATTTTATTTATAGAGCACTTTTCAAGATACTCAAAGACGCTTCACAGCACAATAGAATAAAATAGTACATAATTTACAACATAAAATCAAACATTATAAGCAATTTTAAACAGGTGAGTTTTGAGTTCTTTCTTGAAAGTGGGGAGG
>JAODKF010000147.1:16835043-16852261 GCA_026779585.1 Mormyrus proboscirostris | reverse complement strand
AGAATAAAGAGGAGAGGACCAAGCACCGAACCCTGGGGGACCCCCTGCTGCAGGGGGGCTATGGTAGATGAGCAATTTTCTTTTTCTTTATTCTGTCATATAGGGTTTAGGTACTATAAGCACCTAATATAAAAGTATAATGTAACATGAATATGCTCAGTATAATGCATATATTCATAATGAAGAGAGACTATGTACACATTTACACAGTCCTGCCCCTGGTGAAAAAACGTGTCTAACTTTATGGGTAAGTCATCCTTACCAAGCCAGAATTCCTCACTCAAGTTGCCAAAGCCTTTGCTGTAGTCATTCCAACTCCGAAAGAAGTCCGTCCTTCCATTCATTCGTCTCTGAAAGACCTGGACAGCAAACAAATATTCCATTTCGGAATTATTAAAGTGACTTAATATTACATAACTTTGCTGCTGTTGTTGGTATTTGGTATATCCTGCATATACTGTAGTTATTCTCTGATGATGTATATATTTATAAGCCAGTTTAATCTGAACTTTTAGAACTTGAATACATTACATTCGCGAAATCGACAAACATCACCTCGCGTCCTACACTTAGCTGCAAATGGCCTAAACCTCTCTGGCTGGTGGTCAGATGAAGCCTGTGGCAGTGAGTGTGCCCCCCCCCGCTGTCCCTCACCGTCCAGCCGCCTCCATCTCTGTCCATGTCACAGTAAACCCACACGCCCGCCCCCTGCCTGCCGCTGGGGTAGATCAGCACCTCCCCTGAGGGCCGCAGCCCGTTTAGCAGCTCCTGAGAGCAGTCCCTAGGAAAGGGGAAGCGCAGTGGGTCTGGGCGACGGGACCAAGAAATGGGTTAAAAAACAAAAAATAGAATAGAACCTAAGATTATATTAAAAATAAGCAAACAACTTATATACATGTTATACAATAATAATTATTTCCTGAATACTGAATTCTTATTCTTTTCTTTTAGATACAGTATCAACGAATAGGTCAGTACTGCTAACAAATTGTGCTTCTACAGCACAATGTGATACAAAAACAAAATATACTGAAAGCTCTATGGGCCCAGATTTCCAACAATTTTTCCAGGTACAGCACAACAGGGACTTTCACCTGTGTTAAATTCAACGGAGATGGGTGCACTGTAGCGGCCCGTTCTGGCTGCCTGTATCTTTGCCGTGTATTTGGACATCGGCAGTAGTCCTGTGAGTTTATGTTGCGTCACAGTAGAGCCAAGGATCATTTCCTATTATAAAGAAGGACCAAAAAGGCAGGTTTCCTAGGTGAGTCTGTACTTGTACATCTGTGCGTAATTCAATAAACATATCCTAATTATATGAAAAAATATTCCTTCAATGCTTTCGAGCCAAAATAGAAAACATCACAGTACAGCCCTCCCAAAAAAACACACTCAAATTTAACCGCAAACTAAATACTTTAGATTAATGAGTCTATGTATATCAAAAGCTATACTGTATGCAGAAAAACAGATGTAAGGAAACATGTTCACCTTCATCTCCTCTCCTGCCATCTGATAGGACAGCTTATATCCTGTCACTTTTGCACTTGGTGGTCTCCATGACAACACTGCAGAACGTGGGGTCACCTGACTGGCTATCAGATGCTGCTCCCATCTCCATCCACTTTCTGGGAGAAACACATATATTTACATATTTTGTCCAAAGCGATCAGGTTAGCTTCAGGATCAACCAGTGTCCCAGGAGCAGTTTTTTGTGAAAGGATCCAGCAGTGATATGATTACTCTGTAGGCCATGGGATCTGAACCCATGACCACCTGTACATGTGTGTGAATTTGCCCAATGCAGTGTTATGTGTTTGTGGCACTGACCCCCTGCCGTAGTGAAGGTTGCACTGGCTGCGATGCTCTGCAGGCTGTCCAGCTGACTAGTCACTGTCACATGATATACAGTTCCACTTTGCAGGTCCTTCATCTGCAGTATAGCTGCATTGCCTGGGACAGTCACTGTCAAATTCCGCACTGAAAAAAGAAAAGACTGATGCTTAGTGAGTGCACAGGCTACAATACAGGTATAACTGCATATCACAGTATTACTGCTTAAAGTGGTGCAGGATACAACACAGATATATCTGTGGCAGGGTCACTCACCCTTTTCAGATCCATAAATCACTATGTAGCGATCAACTTTAGCCAAAGCGGGTGTCCACTGCAGGACAGCCTTGGTGTTTGTTATGTTGATGGTCTGCAGGGACGTTGGAGGGTCAGGGACTAAGACAGGGTGAGAGAATACAGCATAATAAATACTGAGAATAATTCATTAATTATTTTCATAAAACATATTTATCAATAATTTATTCCTATTACTTGCTTAATTTCTTGGGGGTTAGGATCAATTTAACATTTTTAAAAGATAGTCCTCTCTGTCAATGCTTGGAGTGTTTTTCTTTGGGAAAACATAGTGAATGTGTAATTTGAAAATTATACTAATAATGCATTTTAATACTTTGATAACAGGTGTCTTCACCACCAGGTTAATTTAAAAGACGTACAAATGCATTAGAGATTTGTGCTGAGATTTTCATCGCACTATCCAAATATATTCAGTACAGATTATAGCTGCAAAAATATATTTGTGCCTTAATCAATGTGTGTGAGAGTGCTCTGCAATAGTCACACCCGGCTTTACATGCTACTTTCCAGGGATAATATTAGATTTGCATTAACTGTAAATGAATAAGTGCTTAATGAAGGATGTAGTACCACAAATAGGTACTAAAAAATCATTATAAGCAGGAAATGCACTGACTGATTGTTACCTGTGACAACAAGGCCAGTGATTGGGTCACTCTCCTCCAATCCCTTAATGGAGAACACACGGACCTCATAGGAGGAGCCAGGGGAGAGCTGAGAGAGAAGCAAACTGGAATGCTGGGAGTCGGCGGTCACGGTGACAGGCTTCCCTGGGGAAGAGAGAACAAACGATACCGGGAATTACTGAGTACAAACCAACCATGTTAGACACTGAGTGTAACAAATAAACCAAGTTTTTACAAGAAGCATAAGCAAGGATCAACCTTACCGTTTTCAGTGTTAGTGTAGGTGACTTTGAAGTGTTCTACTGCGTTCCTTGGCTTAGTCCAGGACACAGAAAGAGACGAATGGGTAACGTCGCTGAATAGCAGGTCAGTGGGGGGCTCCGGAGCTGAGCGAGATGGACGGCATGAGGGAGACGTGGAGTGAGATGCAAGAGTCATAAAATGGGGGGGAAACCAGATCACCATGCATGGTGAGATACAGGCTCAGTCTGTAATGGATTACTTTTGTGAATACCTTCCCCACCACTGCATATGTCTATGGTAAACAAAAGCAGAATGTGTTTGAGACATAAAGGGAAATGAGTGAATATGCATGTACCATCTAGAATCAGAATTCTTTATCAGAGGTGGCAATTTCAAGTCCAGAAGTTAAAAATCCAGACCAAGATTTTGTTTCAACCAACCAGTTGAATACTCTGTGACTCTTTATGCTCAACTGGTTGGTTGAAAGTAAATCATGGTCTGGATTTTTACTTTCTGAACATGAAATTGTCACCTCTGCCCTTTATTAGTCAGCTACAAAAAAAGTAGAAGGAATTTGTTTTGATTCAAAGGATGTCGGGAAAATTAAATGAAGAAACGTTACCTGTAGTGACAGTGATGCGATGGATTTTGGATCGCAGTCCTGGGCTTGTTCCGTACAATGACACTGAGTATCGAGACTGAGGGTGAAGGTTCCGGAATGACAGGGAGCGGGCTGAGCCTGCAACAACTTGTGTGAATCTTCTGAGATGTGTTTTGACCCTTGAATCATTGTGGGGTTTCAGCGATGCATGAACTGTTATGCTGTTGTTGCTTATCTTTGTATGACCAATACCTTTGCCCAGAGCACTTTGATCAATATTCATTCTGTCCCTGTCCTTTTGACCCAAAGCACCTCCTTCACTTTGTTCCTCCTCCTCCTCCTCCTCCTCTTTGTTCTCCTCAACCTCATCTTCTTCTTCCATTTCTGTCCTATACTCTCTTCTGGTCAAAGTGAAATTTTTAAACGCTCTTTGAGGTGCCTCCCAAATGATGGTGAAACCCCTGGAAGTTACGTTTTTCACCCTGATAGAAATAAAAGCCGCTTCTCCTTTTCGAGCGTTGCTGCTACTTCTGTTGGTTTCCATACGCAGATCAGGGTGAATATCGACTTTACTGGTGTTTACTATGTGACTCGAGGTACTGTTATAACTTATTTTAGTAGAAGCCTTTTTTATCTTAGTAATACTGGAGTTATTCCTTTTTACTTCAGCTTGAAACCTCGTCTTATTGGGTGCATCTATCTGAATGCTTGTAATGTCCTTCTGCATTTCTTGAGTTCTTTGTCCACTCCTGCTGGTATTGCTAGTCGCCGACCCATGGCTTCCTGTACGCCCCATTCCCAATCCTTCTTTTAAGGGCTGACTTTGCAACTTAGGAGAACCGCGTCCATGTTGGGGACCTCTAGAAAGATGAGGAGGGCCTTCCAAAGTTGGACGAGTCCCATTACGGCTTTGAATTTTTTTTGAGGCCAGGCGTGGTAGACCTTCTGATTCAGCAGAAGCACTTTTTGTCTGGGTGCTTGTTCCATTAATATTGTTTTCTGTTTTTAGTCTCTCATTCTCTGATCCTTTCAAAACAGCTGTATTAATTCCTTGAGTTATAGTTGCCTTGTCCACGTCTGTCAGATTTACTGAGGAAATAGCATATTTCACCGACCCAGCATTTGTATTACTCAATACGGTTCTATTTCCCAGACCTACAGTGCTGCTATCTGTGTCATTTACAGGAACCACCCCAGATTTTCTTAACTTATACCCTTGGTTATGTTCAGATTTAGGGTGATTATCAGTGGTTTGTGTTCTGTTAACTTTGCCCTGGCTTATGTTGGCCTTTTGGAGGATTTTTTTTTCAACGATTTTAGATGCGTCCTTCACAGCTAAAACTGTTTTTTCTGTTACCTTCCCTGGTTCCTGTCTATCAGTTGCCTTTGCTGAACTTCCTTTGCCCTTCAATTCCACATTTGTATGATTTACAAAGGCTGAAGCTCGGCTAACATTGTGATAGATCAGTTTGCTTGATTTTATATGGGTTTGGTTTGCTGAATCTTGCTTGATATCTACAGACATTTTTGTATCAAATTTAGAACGTTTATCATCCTCTTTCTTTTGTAGTTTGGAATCTAGTTTTCTGTTTTTTGTCTGATGTTCTTGTATGTTCCCTTTTGGCTGATGTAGAATGGCCTGCACAACTTTATGTCCCATTTGTCCACTTCTGGATGTGTTGGAATGAACTGTAGTAGCAATTGTCAGTTTCTTGACCATGACATTTTTCTTAGACTCAAATCCCTCATTGTCTCTTGCACCACCTGGTTTAAGATCTGAGTCTGCATTCGATTTCAGACCCAAGTCCAGTTTTGGGTGTGCTTTTGAAGCATTTGACTTCAGACCCAAGTCCAGTTTTGAGTGTGCTTTTGTAGCATTTGACTTCAGACCCAAGTCCAGTTTTGAGTGTGCTTTTGTAGCATTTGATTTCAGACCCAAGTCCAGTTTTGAGTGTGCTTTTGTAGCATTTGATTTCAGACCCAAGTCCAGTTTTGGCTTTGCTTTTGTAACATTTGCCTTCAGACTCAAGTCCGGTTTTGAGTATGCTATTGTAGTATTTGATTTCAGACCCAAGTCTGGTTTTGGGTGTGATTTTGTAGCATTTGATTTCAGACCCAAGTCCGATTTTGGGTGTGATTTTGTAGCATTTGATTTCAGACCCAAGTCTGGTTTTGGCTGTGATTTTGTAGCATTTAATTTCAGACCTGAGTCCAGTTTTGAGTATGCTTTTGTAGTATCTGATTTCAGACCCAAGTCCAGTTTTGGCTGTGATTTTGTAGCATTTGATTTCAGACGAAAGTCTGGTTTCGGCTGTGATTTTGTAGCATTTGATTTCAGACCCAAGTCCAGTTTTGGCTGTGATTTTGTAGCATTTGATTTCAGACCCAAGTCCAGTTTTGGCTGTGATTTTGTAGTATTCAATTTTAGTCCCAAATCCAATTTATTGTGTGATTTTGTAGTATTTGATTTCAGAGCCACATCCACTTTACTGTGAGATTTTGTAGTATCTGGTTTCAGATCCGAGCTCACTTTGATTTTACTGGCGTTCTCCATCTCTCCTCTCCCCTCTCCCCTGCTCGATGTTCTCTGTGGATTTTTCTTCTCCTCACTTTTGGAGAGTATAGTCTTGCCCAACTTTCCATGCATCTTTTCTTTGCTCGTGTCATTTTCTGGTGTCAGCGTCATTTTCACAGTTTCTATGGTCATTGTGCTCATTACAGTCCTGCTACTGTCTAGAAATAAAGGGGTGAGACTTTAAGCCACTGACTAAAACCTGTTTTATACATCAGGCCATATTTATACAATTCGTTAGTAACACAACTCTGTCTCATTTCAAACTAATAATGTTGATCACAAATGAGTTTGGGAAATATCCTATTTAAGTTTAAAATTACACAACATAAAATATATGAAATATTTCATAGAAATATAAGTACAAACATTTTCTGTACACCAGCTTAGAAAAATTTTCCCACATAAAGTAATTATTCTTTTGTACCAGTTTACTACTAAAAAATTGACTCTGTTTACTAAGATCAAGCCCATTATCTTTAAACCTAAAATCATGAAATGGCTGCTGTCATACAGGGATTTCACACCGCTGTAAGCTAAATTAAAGGTGAAGAGTTTAAAGATCTTTTGTTTTTGTTGTTCCAAAATAGTCTCCAAACTGACTAGGGAAATTAAAGAGTGATTTCAAACAAATTTGAGTTTTCTGCTCAAAAATAATGTGTAGATAAATGATGTGTAGATACCTATATTAACGTGCATCATATTTGTCCCTAGTAATGTAACACATTACGCATTGATACGCAAGACTGACCTTTAGTAAATTATCCAAATGGATGTTAATGGTTAAGCGACTCACCACTCTCACATTCAGTCCCGCTGTGTCCATCTTTGCACTTGCTGCAGTCGGGGCCTGTGTATCCAGGGTGACACACGCAGCTCCCCTCTACACACCGTCCTTTGCCGCTGCAGTTAGCGGGACAAAGCGTGGTGGTGCAGTCCACCCCCGAAAAGCCAGCGTCGCACTCGCACTTGCCACGCACACACCGACCCCGGCTGCCGCAGCCGCCGGGGGGGCAGGCGGCCGTGCCGCAGTCAGGCCCGCTGAATCCTGGGAAGCAGACGCACTTTCCCTTCTCGCACCGGCCTTGGTCGCTGCAGTCATCTGGACACTCGTCGCCGTTTTCCTCTTGGAGACACCAAGCAGAGTAAGTGACCTTACACAGGTACTGGCTCAGGATTCCCATCAAAATCCAAATTTGTAATTCGTAATGAAGAATTAATTTCATATGTGAACTGTGTAGATGGGAGTTTTTAAAATTCGGGTTGGAGTTTACCTTACCATCCTTAGGACCTCAATAATTTCCCCCTTGGATCAACAAAGTTTATCTTAATCTTACTTTATTTAGTAACAGGATCAATTTTGCATGTTTTTTCATTTATTTCATTTTCAAAATAATGTATTGCCTATATTTCACACGATGAAACCAGTCTTATGTATTATTGTATATTAAACATATAATAATGTACAATCGTATAATCAGATTATACAGTATATCAGTGAGAATACAGATTTTGTGTGCCATAGGCAGGTGGCCAGCAAGATGGCTGCCATCTTTCACACTGCATTACCTCTTCCCCGCTGTGGGGGAGGGCAGGTGCTCTCAGGACCCCCACACTTCCTCCTCAGGGTGGACACCTCCATCTCCAGCTTTTCCAAACGCTTCCGCAGGGCAGAAAAGTCTGAGTCGCAGCTCCCAGCACAAGATGCCGGGACAACACTGATCTTGTGAGTCAGAATCAGCGATGAACCCGGCTCCAAGTCCACCTCCTGGCTCTGGCCCCGAGTCAGGTTGGCTGTGTCCCTTTGTTTATCTTTCTCGATGCAAGTATCCAGAATCAAGAGTTTAACTGGCGAATGTGCAGAAGTGTGGCTGGCATCTCCTAACGTCCTTTGATTACTGGATTGAGCAGGTAAAGCGAGGGTAGACTGGCTGTAATTGGCTAAAACTCGCTCTTGCCGAATTGCAGATGCTGCAGGACTTTGTTTTGTGAGTATAGCATTCTGGGACCTGGTCTGAGGTTTTGAAGGAATGATTTTCACTGAGGAGCTGGTCTGTGCTGGTACTGAGGTGGGGTTTTCGTCATTAGCTATGGACTGTAGGTCAGAAGGTGGCAGCAGGGCACAGAGGAAGCTCATGGAGAAGAACATTTCAAAGCAGCGAGGGGGAAAACGAACAACCATCTTGAAAAATACTGAAATATATATATCAACAGGGGTGCTGGTGTGGAACCTGAAATCTGATTTCAAAATGTAAGCAGGGTTGTTTACAAGCCTTCTTTGCGGGAACAGATAAAACAGAGTGAGGAATAGGAAACTGTAAAGAAGGCTGGATTAAAAAAGGGTCCTTCTTGTGCTCCAGAGAGAGGAAGATGCTGAATCAAAGCAGGTTTCTCTAAAAAGAAAGATCATCCACATTAAAGAAACTTCAACTACAGTGAAACACACAAACAAATAGGTCAACAGACATGTAATATGCTGGGACATTACAAAAGATTAATGATTTGATTGACTTATATGAGGTGCTGTGTGAATGTGTTGGGAGTTGTGGGCTTTGTGCAGTTATAGACTGAAATGTACAGTTTTGTTTCCTGATTGTGTCAGTGAAGCAAACTCACCTGTGATTTAACCTGTAATAGTGTAAACTCTAATCAGCCTGTCCCATGACTGGTATATGGCCTATAGCTCTAGTCTGATTGACACTTCTCCCCGTAGCAGTGCAGTCTAATTTACATTTACTTGTTTGGCAGACACTTTTATCCAAAGCGATATGCAAGCAAGGCAGATGGTACTAAAGTTACCTGTTGGAGATAGAAATGCAGAATTTACAATGGCCTCCCAGTTGTAAGATACGGGAATTTTTACAAAAACAAAAAAACACTAAATTTACTTTTTATTTCTTTACAACTTAGAAATTTTATATTCTGTACAATTATGAAGCAACAACTCCGCTACAATAGCATTTTTAGCCAGGAAGTGAGAGCGAACAGCGCATGAAGGCACGAGGGAAACCCGAGGAACAACTTATTTCAGTTTTGGCCGCTCAGACGAAAAGCCATAAAGTGAGAGGCCTATTTGCCAGGCACATGTGAGCAATGCAGACACACAGAACACCATTGTATTCGGCCTCATTGGACTGTACCTTCTATACCTTTTACACAGCCTAAAATGAAGTTCAGGTTTATGCATTTAATTTTTGGCTTAAAGCAATATAAAATATTGCAAACCAGGAATTACTAGCTTTGCATTTTTTTATTCTTGTCAATATAAAATCCCTCCTTCGTAACGTAAGAAAAAGAGGGGATATACATATTACCTAATTCTAGAAAGCAAATGTAAATGTAGACAAATAAAAATGGGAATTGTAACATTATGGAAGATAAATATGCAAGACAGAACACCAAAGACAGGCAAAATAAAAGACACTGGGCAAAACAAACTTTTTAGAAGTGCCTCTTTGCCTTCTGTGCATAATTTTTATGTATAACTTTAAAGGTAACTGTCATCTATGTGCATTCAATAATTGTTTCGAAGTAATATATTACATCTGAATTAAATTTGAGACACGGGTGCTAATGAAGACACGGTAATGTGAGACGGATTTGGATCGCCATAGTTACCATTCAGACACACATTAAGTAAACTGTGCAATAAGCATGTTCTGATGTTTGAAATAAAAGGAAGCCTTACCAGTGCTTAGCCCCCCACCCCTCGTGCGAGTCGCTGCCACTCTGGCTCCTCACTCCCAAGCCCTCGTTCACTGAATGTGAGAGGAGGAGGCTGGTGAGATGGGAAGAGGGGACCAAGGTTTTTCCTCTCTTTCCTTCCCTCCTTTTTCCCCTCCTCCTCCTTCCAAGCATCTAGACTAATTACAGCTGCCATTACTAGATGGAAGATTGTCTGCTTTAATAGCTGATGACATTTCATCTGTTCTACTTTTGCTTCATTTGATGGAACAGGGGAGCACAGTGGTGCAGTGGTTAACACAGTCGGGGGGGCACAGTGGTGCATTGGTTAGCACGGTCTTGGGGTCACAGTGATGCAGTGGTTAGTGCAGTCAGGGGGGCACAGTGATGCAGTGGTTAGTGCAGTCAGGGGGGCACAGTGATGCAGTGGTTAGCACAGTCACCTTACATTTCTGGGTTGAAGTCTCCACCAGGGTTCCATGTGTACCTTCCAAATAGGCTCTAGACCTCCCACAACCCTGAATAGAACAAGAGGTTTCAGAAAATGGATGGATGGGTGGGTGGAATTGTCAGCGAAGAAACCTCTGCCTTGAACAATGCTCAGTGTGCCAAACTAAAATAAGTCATTTGTGAGTAAAAAAGATTTTGTTTATTTTGTTTATTTTATATTTTATTTTGCATGTTGCATGTTGTGCAGATTAATATACAGTACATAAGGAGTTTTCTTATATGGCACTATGATGCTTTTGTTATGATAAACCACACCAGCTGCAGTTCACACCTGGTTACCCATCTGTAGCTTTGCAGGTCTGGGCCTGGATGTAGCACTTAGATAGGAGACCAGCCAGGAAAGCTGGGTCACTGCTGGCACTGTGACACTTACACTGTTATTACTACAGGATCTTTTATACTATTCATTCTATCATTTACTGTTTATATTGTTTAACATTGTTTAGTTACACTAAGCATGTAGTTTACACTTTTATTTAATAGCCATTTTTAATACTGTGCTTGTTCTGCTGTTGCTTTTATTATTTATTATTTACAAGATTACTGGTATTTACCATATTTTTGTTCTACTTTTAGTTCATTTATTGTCATCAGTATCATGGGGTATGGAAGCTGAATCTCATTGTACTTGTACAATGACAATAAAGACATGTTTTTCAATGTAAATACTCATCATATTCAGCCTTATATTTTATTATACTGGAATTTCACTGGAAAACTTCAGCAAAAGGACTCCATGTAGCTGAAGGGTGCACAAAAATTTTCCACTCCAAATTGGAGAACACAGCTTTCAGCCAAAGTTAAGAAAATATCAGCCAGTGGTGGGCAGCCGCTCTGGTCTCAGTCAAACTCGAGTCAAAAGCTTACTCTGAATAGTGAGAAATTAAACCCAGAGCAGCGTTTCTCCTTTTTTGTCTTTGTTTTTTATGCTATTTTTTTATAATCTACTGTGAAAGGTAAATGTTAAATCACTGAAAGGCATTTTTGCAGGTTATACATCAGACTATGACACACCAGTATGTTGGTGTGTCTCGCAACAACAGCAACAATGTGAATAATGTGATGCAACAAGGTAGCAAGTGACTAATAATAAAGTAAAAATGCCATTAATCTCCAATGTCTCCCTCTTCCAGGAAGATTGTCGTTATAAAGGTGGCAACGGGAAAAAGCACAACTAAGTTACTTAAAAAAAACACAGAGACCTGGAATTTACGAAATGCTGAATGAATGAGTTACAGAATGTTGAGCAATGAGACATTAAAAGCTTAAAGGAGGTTCATTTTGTCAGATGGAAATATGTGGGTTTTGAGGTGGCTCTGTTTACTTTGCCCTCGTTGGTTCAAACTTAACGAGAAGCTCAATGCCAGCAGTGAAACAGTGAAGGTGTTGAATGTTACCTGACAGAAGTCAGAGCCAGTTCACCAGTGATGCTTATGTTGGACGTCTCTTCAGGAATTAAAATAACATCGACACATAAGCTTCGGCCTGTTCCTGGAGGCTCCTTCCTTTCCAATCGGCTTGTTCCATCTTGGTGGCCCCCCCCATCCTTTCTCGCTCTTAGCTCAGCTGATCCATCTCTCCTTATTCCCTCTCTTACTTAAACAGTCTGAAGAGCTCACAGTCTCCTTAGTGTCCATGATTTCTTTGTCCATGATGAGTCCATCCTTCTCTTCATCTGTCTGTGCAAGATTTTTTTATTTGCCAAGCATAAGAGAAGGCTGTCAATTTTTTCAGTAGCAGGATGAAAGCAGAGCAAAACTATAATGTATAGTTTAAATATATATATAAAATGAAACTGAATAAAACCACTGAAATTCAGGGATTCCCAAAAAACTGAATAAGTTTTAGAGGGAGTCTGGAGTATTTTCTTCCCTCTCCGTCTGTGTGCATTCATGTTTATGAATGTGGTTGGAAAAGACTGATTTGCTGATATTTGCTGATTAATACTGAAAAATCAACTCAGTAACACATAAAGGCTTTACAATATAAAGATTATCATTCTATGTTCAAACCTACCAGATGAACAGTTACAGGATTAGAAAGCACAGCTCCTGAGTGCAGACTTAAGCATTTCTTTTGTGGTATCTACATTACTCCTGTGGCATTATTTAAGTCTCGAATGCTGTCACTGTCAGGATTGGTTCCCATGCAGCCCGGTGCCACATGTCATCTCTCCGTTTGGGCAGCAGGTCTCGCTGGCCATCCCATTTGGTGTTACCCTAGTGTGTTGTTCTGCACCCTGAGCCACAGCATGGATATATGGGCTGAGTAGGCAGATGTGAACCAGGCATTCCCACCACCATGAGTGTAGGGCTATAGCCAGAGGCCAGTCTCAACTTTGCTAGAGATTTTGAGTTTGGTTTTATCCCATGTTAGTTGTTTATTGTACTGTATTAGATTTTTGCATTTGTGTCATTGTTTATGATTTACCCCTGCTGTGTCTAGTTTTACTTATGTTTTGTTTTGTTTTACCTGTGTTCCAATCCTTTACTGTTTGAATTTATAGTGCTTTATTTTTATTTATATTTAAATTACCCTCACCTGTCCCTTGTTACCTAACTTCCCAGTGTTTGGTTAATTGTCTATGGCCCACACCTGCTCCTCGTCCTGCCTCATTAGTTTTGCTTATGGTCACCTGTCTGTGTCATGTTCTTCAGTTAGTCATTGTGTTTTGGTTCCTGTATTGCTCCCTGCTTCTGTACTTTATGGTTGTGATGGGCTCATGAAGCTTTCAAGGTATTCCTCATATTGTACTGGAATGTGTGTTGAGTCTTTGAATCTATTTTTTGACCCCTAGTAGGTTTTATTCTGCGAATGAGGTCCCTGTGTTTGCATTGAATAAAAAACAAAAAAAAATGTGCTGGTATGACAGCAGAGTCTGATTTTATGCTAAATATGTTATGCTAAAAATAATCTTAAAAAATACTGTTACTTTTGGTTTGTTTATATGTATTTTCAATCATTATGTATTTACAATAAAATATTGTGATGGATCTGGGACAAATCTGATTAGTTTCACACTGTGGTGAGCAATTTGCTGAGACACATTTATTAATTGTAGGAAGTTGTGGCCTGCATACCCTTCACAACTCATTCAAGACTGGTTTTGAAGTGTGGATGGTGGAGAAAATGCTCAAAGCACTACGTTTTCTTTTCCATTCTGCACCAGCCAGAAGAGAGGACTTCACAGCTGCAATCATCCTCAAGATTCCTTCTACATTTCTGTGGCCATCGGTGGCTCGAAAATTTGCCAGCTGTCGAACAAACATTAGAAGTCTGGCCCTCTATTGTGAAATATGTGGACCTGGTGAAGTCAACAAAGGTGAAACACCCAGGGATACCTTCACAAACTGCATTTGTGAAACCCGAATGGATCCTCTTCTTCTGGCCAAACTACATTTTTTCATGGTCCTATCATGAGCATTTCAACCATTTCCGGCTAAATATGAGACAGGTGTTCCCATGATGCCTTTCCTTTGGAAGGACTTGGCAGAGTTGATCTGGGTAAATATTCACCACCACAGAACAACAGCAATAAATGAACATGCAAACACGCACATGTGAACTTAACTCTAATTTTATTTTCAGACTCTCCTTCAAAGCTTCATCATTGATTTCATTACCTAAGACGTTGTTAAAGAGTCAAAAGACAGACCAAAAGCTATTGTATTTATTATTACACAGGAGTCGCATTGGGGGAATGCATTATTTTCATGGATGTTCATTTTCTCAAAAACTAGAAGAACAATTCAGCAAAAGTAATGGGATTTTTTAATTCAGCACCCTCAAAATACCCCAAATCCATTCAAAAAACCTTGCCACCTGAAAAAAACATTTTTTTGTAGACCTGTGTAATTATTATTAACTAATTTCATATTTTGCCAATATTCAGTATTCATTCATCTTATTGGGAAACGTGAATTTTAACTATTTCCAAACATTTGAAGATCCAAAGGGGGTTATATGTAATAGAAACTGTATAGCAATCAATCTCTCCCACTGCAAAAGAACCAGACGGTGCTGAAAGGCTTCATCTCGCTTTTATATAAGTTTGGAAAAGCTGACAGGATTCGAAACCTCTGACACCTCAGAATGACTCGGACGTCATCGGTCCCGTGACGTTGCCCAAACGAAGGGGTCTCCAACTCCAGCTGTGAGTCGCTGAGCTTCACTTTGGCGAGATGAGCTCTGAAGTCTCAGTGTCACGTGTCCCATCACTTTATGACTTACTTACCTGTGTTTTAGTGTTAGTTTTCCCTTGTATTAGTGCTCCTTGGTTCCTTGCCTCGGGTCGCCCTCTGTGGTCCCTTTTTTCCCAGTTCTCCCTTTGTGTTGTTTTGCTTAACAAACCCTGTTTGAGAGCCGCTACGTGGAGTCTCCTTACATCATGCCCCGCCGTTACATGTTACTATACATGAATACAATAAGGCAATGCAATATTTAAAATTATATATATGTTACAGCTGGCTATGTTTGAGAAGAAGATAATTCATATTTGAGTTTTATATGATCATTGTGCATGACAGCACCAAGAAGAGCATATTAACATAATGATCAGTGCAGATATTCGGTGATGTTTGATAATTTGGTTTAATTTCTGCATTGGGCCCTTGAGGGCGGCCCTAACCCCAACAGGGACACTGGCTGGCCCTGATCTCTGATCCTCAACTTTACAGCACTTTAGACACTTAATAAGTACATGTAATATATGGCAAATATCAGCTAAAATACATTTTAAAGCCTGAAAAGCTGCATAACTGATTTACCAGTTGATCTGTTCTAATAATTGTGAAACTAAAGATTTACCACTTAAAGCCTTATTTCATTAAAAAAAGAACTGACACTACCAAATAATGTCCAGAGGAGGGCGCAAGGAACCTACGACACTGTTAATACGGCTCTGGTCTCTATTTTCTTTGCACTTCCTCCTTGCCACATGGCCAAATTCACTGAGTGCAGCCATTGGTCTGGTAGTCTGCCAAAAAATCTTTCAGATCCCTGCAGAAAATCCTGTTTGCTGATGCTTTGCATTTGCTTTCCTCAGGCAACTTTTCAACCCAAGTTGAAGAGTCCAGCAAGTACTGCATCCTGAGAAAGAGGGAAATGAGCTCAATCGCAGGGTCATAACTGAAATGTGTTTCTCCACGGTGGGTATAAGGGCCGTTTCTACAAGCATGCATGGATCCCTCAGGCTCATCGTGGCTGCATCTCTCTGAAAAGGCAGGGATTGTGATGCACTCACTCTCCATTGGTGTCCTTGGTGCTGCCGTCCTGGCCCATGATGAGATACATCTGATCTGTTTCCAGCTGCCCCTTACAGTGGCGCCTCTTGGCAAACACCCGGATGCTGTCTGCCCCCACATTACTGTCGCCGTCTGGGGAGCAAACAGCAATGACAGGGTCAAGTAATGCCTTGCTGCATTCTGTCCACGAAAGCAAAAAGACTTCACTTTCATTCATTTGTGAAATGCTTTTCCTTCACAAAATGACTTTGTTTAATTCACAAAATGCATTTTATCCAGCAAATGACTGTCTTTCGTTCACAAAATGAATTATCGACCACAAAATGACTTTTTTCAGTCCACAAAATGTAAAGTGCTGATTTCAGTTCTGTGCAGAAAATGAAACATTCCTTTCTAATCCTTTGGATTATCTTCAATAACTGGTGGTGGTGCAGAGCTCAACTTCTTTTACTTTATATATTGATAAAGTTTTATTCTGAGGTTTATAACTGTCAGTGCTGCCTTGACTGGCCTGTTTGAATGGCATGAAATATGCAATTAAGTCTTGTTCTGTGAAGTGCTCTTTTGACTGTTTTTCACCTGTCCTGCTTTGCGTTCTGTTGCCTTTCTTTACATTATTAATTAAAGAACATAAAGAATTTTTAAATGTCATCATTTTTTAAACTGGGATGCTCATACGTCGGTATATGTAATGTTTAATGATGTACGTTATTAGTGACTGGCAATTAAATAGAACAATGCATTATTGCGAAGTAATGTAATGAGTAGTGTAATAATTACTATCTACAAAGAGTAATTAAGTAAAGTAATGCATTTTTAAAAGTAATGAGTAATGTGTAATGCACTACTTTTTTGAGTATTGACCCTAACACTGCTGATAACAGCGTTTGTTTACTGGAATAAGAGACACTTACTAGATCGGAGAACAGCATTCACTCTCATCTCATAGAGTTCAAAGTTACTCTTTTCGGAGACGCTGGTAACTGTTACTTTATAACCTGAAACACAAACCCCATCACAGCCTCATGATGCAACCATTGCTGGTTTATACTAACATTGTGATGAACAATGCAATATTATATCATAAAGATATTAATAAAAAAGAATTATTAAAGAGTGCAATTACTTTATAATTATATTACTTGCACCCATCCATTTTCCATACCCTCTTGTCCTATTCAGGGTCAGGGGATCTGGAGCCCGTCCCTGAAGTAATGGGCATGAAGCAGGGAACCACCCAGGGTGGGGCGCAAACCCATCACAGGAATAAGCATCACCGATACTAACCCTCTGGGGTCAGCTATCCCACCCGCGGGTTATAAAACATAAAACACCCCAGAAACCTTGAAAAGACACTGATGATGATAACAAGCACAGATGACATGTACATACTGTAATCCACAGTCGGGGAGAAGCAGGCAAAGTCAAAGCGGGTCCGTTTTTTTATCTTCATTTCGAAGGTTTTCTTTTCCTTGTAACACGGCTCTGTAGGGAGGGACAGCAGTGGGAAGAGGGCGAGCAGAAAGGCTGGGTAGTAATGGAGGGGGGGGGATTGGTGTGTAGTGACGGGGGGGGGAACGGGTGACCT
>JAODKF010000147.1:16745395-16761136 GCA_026779585.1 Mormyrus proboscirostris | reverse complement strand
GTTTTCTGTCAGTTTGATTCGCCCGGTGTATTTAAGTTCATGTCAGAGTCTGTAACCCCAGGTCTGTCATTGACGTTTTGATGTTACATGTTCCTGTGTCCTGCATTTGCAGTGATTTCAAATAAACCCTTCGATCCTGATTCCTCACCTCCTTGTTCCTGCATCCGTGTCCAGCAATCAGAACAGTAATGGTGACTAAAGGGTGTTATTTCATGTCTAGAGGGCTCTAATAATGTTAAAAAACGTATTTAGAAAGTCGTAAACAGGTTTCCTATGCTCTAACTACGAAAATATTCGATTTATAAATAAAGAATGCTACTTTGTGGAAATTCACTTATCGCGGTAGAGTCTGGAACTGATTAACCGCGATAAACGAGGGCTGATTGTACTTCCTGGGACAAGCTCCGGATTTACAGGAAGCCTGACATGGGACCATGGAGGACAGATGAAAGTTCGCCAGCACTTCAGCCCAGAATTTCTAGACTATAAACACATCAGACTTAAGAAAGCTACATTTTTAGCCTTTTAAAAAATGTCAGGAAAACGGGTTCTTTGTGAGTCGCGAGTGGACGGCTGCTTTCCCTCACCGGCAGGTTGAGTCGCACGGCATCCACCGGCTCGTGAAAAGGCCAGGCAAAGTGATGCCTCCACAAGACTTTCACCATGGCCTTCTGCAGGAACTGGAGCTGGTTGGTCTGCCGCCCCGGACGAGCGGGGTCCTTCACAGGGGGCCGGGGGGGCGTCGGCACGGAGGGCGGGGCGTGGGGCAGCGTCGGGCTCTCGAAACCCTCGAAGAGCAGCGACGGCTTGCGGATGCGCTTGCCGGGGCCACAGGCGGCTTGCTCCATCCCGCTGATGCCCGGCGATCCCAAAGCCCCGCCCAGAGAGCTGCTGCCATCTGACACCAGCCTGAGAGAGACAGGGGACAGACAGTCGGTATGGGGCAGGTATTTCGTGGGGGAAAATGACATAAATTGTACAACTAAGGATTCTAGCCATTATCCTGATAAGGCATAGGAAGAGAAAAATTTTATCCTATAGTAAGTCAACAAAATATATTTAAAAAAAAAAAAAAAAAAAAACAGGTGGAGACTTCAGACTTTTCATGTTCACTGAACACAACCGCAGAGATAATAAATATTCCTTAGGCCAGTATAACTTGCCACAGAGCTACAGGCTAATATTCTGTGCACATATAGGTAAGGGGGGGGGGGGGCGTGCACAACAAATAGAGCGTAGTCTGAAGACTTAAACAGTCGAACACTAATAGGCCAGTAGAACGAGGCAGCAGGGGCACACAGT
Organism: Mormyrus proboscirostris; assembly: GCA_026779585.1. Classification (NCBI taxonomy): domain Eukaryota; kingdom Metazoa; phylum Chordata; class Actinopteri; order Osteoglossiformes; family Mormyridae; genus Mormyrus; species Mormyrus proboscirostris. Next base: position 16,759,834 of record JAODKF010000147.1, on the reverse strand, counting down.
GGATATGAATATTCACATTACTGTCAATTCAAGTCTGCTGGAGGGTCTTAATGAGAGTCCCTGGGTAACATACATAATACTGTAGACTGGTTATAGAAGAAAACAAAAAAAAGATACTCTGATGCAGTGTCAACTCAGCAAATAAAATGCAAGCTTGCATTTCTTACAATGTCTGAGTCAGAATGGAAATTGATGGAAAAAAGACTGATGTAAATACAAAACTTTCAACATGTATTTGGACAAAATGAGTACAAACCCAAACAATGCAGACTCGTGCAACAGATGCGCACAAACATCACAGAATGGACAGCAAGAGTCCTGTGTAAAAGCAGTAGTTTATGGTGCTTTCAGGTGATTTCTTACTGATGCTGCAATATCCAAACAGAACTGTCCCAGGAAGGGTGGGAGAATCCATCTTTATCCCACAGATTTCAGCAAACACACAGCCCACTGAAACACAGGAAGTCAAGGTCCATCCCACAGTTTGCCTCTGTTCTCATGTACAACAGAGCCAACACTATCCTAACCGGGGGTCCATGGCCAGCTAAAGGCCTGGGGCAACACATGGGCACTCACTGTAAATCAGAAGCAACAGCTGTCGGCACACAAGTCACTCCCCGTTTACTACATCGTGACGAACGATTTAACGTGCTGCACCTCTGAAGTACTTGGCTGCACAACAGTACAACGCGAGCACTGTTCATACAAACCAGAACTGCTACCTGCTAAACTGTCCAAAGCACAACTGTAAACAAAAAATTCACTTTTCAAATTGGCTTTTAGTTTTGTACTTGGTAATCACCAAGCTGCCTAAGCCAACCATATAAACACCCATGAACAATAAAACAAACCCTTAAACCCCCCATTAAAAACATATGTACACAATTACATACAACAAAGCAACTTAGCTGTTAAGTTATTCCTAAAAATAGAAAATGACCTACAAGTACAAAGCAGTTCTTTTTGTTAGTAAATGCATAAGCTGAAATACAGATCACAGGTAAGTAAAGTAACCTAGACAGGACTAACGGTATGAAACTATTACCCTGATGTTTAGAACCACCCCACTAAACGACTGTCTTGATAATTGGAGTGGACATCAGATATGCATCTGATATACAAAACGCAAAGCCAGATTTACCACCAAAAGATCTTTTCTTGATGCCAGGTTGGGATGCAGGTTTGTGTGCCTTACCTTAAAGTGTTTGTTGAGGTAATGTATTTTGATAAACATTGCTGCCAAATGGTACAGTATGATTAAATGTTTAGGTCAAACGCTGTGCTTTTTCCACTTGACACCCAAAATACAATCGCTTTTAATAAAAGCTTTCAGTAACACAACACACAGACATCTTTAATGACATTTTTATTGTTGTGTGTGAAACGTAACATACAGGCTACAAAATGTATAAAAAAAAAAAAAACAAAATTAGAGGTAACTAAGTGCACATAACTGTACATGACTTAAGACATAACATTGACATACAGTGTGTCCAGTTTCCGCTGAATCCAGCCATTACTTTGAGGGACTAGAATTATACAATTTAGAGTCAGTCATTTAAGTCTGATTGAAAAACTATTACATTCACTATAACATCAAAACAAATCAGCTTTCACAAGACCAGTGAAGTGCTTGATTGCCTAGTAGTTTAAAAACTACATGTTTATTAAATTTAAGCAACTAACGACATTAATGCAACACGTCTTATCTTGGGGCCTGAATTGCAGGCTTCACAAGTAATGGTCACTGTACACTAGCAAATTAGCTACTGTCGGCCCACAGATTACCTGCAAACAGAACCAACACCCCATCTACAGTAGGACGACCCCCATGTTTAGGATTTTTTAAAGACCTTTCTCGGGCACTGAAAACCTAAAACCTTGTAATAAACACCTGAAATACTGCCTTACGCTCCCACCAGGATGCACTGCCAGTAAGTTGGCCTCGCTTAGCTGGGCCGCTGAGTCCGATTACACAAACAAACGTGATTACAAAGTACACCACGGGCAATAAGCTGCCGGTTACATGCCTCGCATGCTCGCCGGCCCCCTCGTCTCCCCACCGTCAGTCCGGTATTTCAGTATTTTGTATAAAAAGAAAGCACTGGGGGGGGGAATCTAACGTCCAGTAAATTCGTGGAAATTTGGACCGCGACGAAAGCCTCCTCCGGATCTTACTACCAAAACACCCTATTTGAATAGATAACGGTAGGTTTAATTAGGCTAATCCAGCAACAGCTCAGCCAATTCAGACTACGTATACATAGAGATCTGACGTAGAAAACGCCGCAAAGCATTCCGTCTACCGTACATTTTAATAACATTTTACATCATTCATTACTGAAACCAAATAAGCACCTGTCACCAAACCAGTTCGGCCCAACAGCTATATTGACCGGCACACATAAGTAACACAGGGAACTTGCCACACCAAGTTCTCCATTTCTGGTGAGCCTGTCAAATCGGAGGATCGGGACAAGCATCTCCATCTTCGTTACACGCACACCGCAACCCCCGGCAAATAACTACTGTAGTTAGGAGGAAAATGGCGGCGACGCTGACGCTTGCGAGCGGGTGCACAACCAATTCAAAACAGTCCTGCAAACGCAACCTTCTGCAGTCAAATACTGAAACTCAGACGACACTGAACAGAAATTCAAGCTGCCATTATAGCGAGAATGATTCTTCGTCCAAAATCAAGATGTATTTTGAAGTCAATAAAGCCTGTCAATTATTTCACCGTGCTTGAGACACTGTCAGCAAGTATCTAGTTACCAACCAAAATCCAAGGTGAAATTATACTCCATAGTCGGAAATATCCATGAAGAGCGAAAGATTATTTCGATAGGTCCGAATTATACCTGTCAAAGGACGGGTTTAAGGCCGTCTCCATCAGGATGGATCCGGATTCTGATTAAAATCCGATCTCTTTCGGTTGCGCCTCTCTCCCTCTTTCCGATTTCTTCCTTCCTTGACTCCTCCTGAATATTAGCGAAATGGCGCCGCTGCGTCACCGCCCAAAAGCTTATATACCTAACTATTTCACTATTGCATGGTTTCCTCCACGTGTCACAGATCCCAGAAATGCGATAGGCCAGACTCCTCGTCGATCAAGGAATCCACACCCAAACTATGACAAGTACCACCCACATCGATTCTTGGCAATGCAATTCGCCCCTCAGTTGTCCATCAAACAAAAGAGCCATTGTCAACTAAACCCGTCGACCTCACGAATAGAGCTCCACCGTCACGAGCCCCCCAGGGCTCCCGCCCCGAAGAGGAGTTGTGTCATTGTGTTTAAAAAAATTTTTTAAAAAAAAAAAAAAAAATCGAGCGCGGGCAAACAAGCCAAGTAGAAAGCGAGCTAAAGGACGCTGAATTGTCCGAGCACACATTTCACTGTATGACGAATTGTCTTTTAAGGCGAGTCGCCATATTTGATTCTAACAAAGCGTGTATACTGGCGAATATAACTTTAAAAAATCGTTGCTGTATTCCCCAAGCACAATGATCTAGCCTGCGCTCTTATGAAACAAAATAGAAAATACTATGATAATCAAATCAGAAGCTTAGGTTAATAGCTGTATTTACCATTAGATACAGCGTAAAATGCGCTTACACAAACAGCGTTATCAGATCATATTAGTAGCTGCACTGCATAAACCAGCTGCAGTAAGCAACAGTAATCAACCCGACAACCACATAACACAACCTAAAGCATGATCATCTCTTAAAAACACTTAAACCAAACAAGATTAACAAAATGGTCGCTAACGTAAACGCGTTTCCAGTAAATACCAAACATTGAGACGGTTTGAGGCCTTGCCTCAATGTCTCGCCAATCTAAGCACCAAATACCACAGGTAGCCTTTAAAATCTATTAAATACACAATTATAGCAACTAAATTTACAATTAAACTAGCTGCGGCGCGCAGCCCATCCCCCACAACAGACGAGTATCGTCTATCAATGCATACCAGAAACTTGATAACTTTTCCAAACGCCTTCAAATATTCATAGTTATTTCGTTTTAAAAGTAATTAAAAGATATTTTAAAACTTAAGTATTTAAATACGAGAAATTGTTCCATGTTCTAAATTTACTAATTTAAATTTTTACTGACTCCAAACCTGGAAATCAGTTTGCTAATACAAATTAATCTTAATTGTCCTTTTTCGAAATCCACACTTTTGGTTTCTCGAGATCTTCAATCACTTTTCCCCAAAGCATTTCTCTTAAACATGTCCGCCAGGTCCTTCCTTCTGCGAGTCAAGGGGGGAGGAGGGGTGCTGGTAGGTGGCGTCACGTGACAGGAGCGCGGGTAAACCTAGGGGTGATCCTTAGATAATATGCGGAGCCTTTTTCTGCAGTTTATATTCAGCTGACCTCAAATTACATTCGAAATTCACTAGTTAGCCTATTTAAATTATAACAGCCAAATGCCGATGTTACAACCCCTCGGGTTATTACTAGCATTGTAATTGGATGACATATTATCACATGACTTTTGACAAACCACATACTTCGTCTTGTGTGAAGGCGAGAGGGAATAGCTGATCATATATGTTTCTACTCTGGATGTGTTCACTTATAGTGAACTATCATGAGGGTACATTTTGAGATAGTTGAGTTCTGTGACTATATTGTATTACATTCACCTGATCCTGTGTCCTAGAGCTATGAGCGTGTATTGGCACTTTCCAGATTATATTTTTTTTGCCTTAAACTTCGATTATATCAATATGGTTGTTATAGTTACAGAGAACATACTGAAGCAAGTTTGTTTAAGACACTTCTGATACCAACAAACATAATAACTGTCTGATCTAGCAATTTAGTTAGAGATCTTTGTTTGAATGTTGTGTCTGTTTAAAATAGCTCCTGTTGTTTTTTTTATTAGACTTATTAATGAACAACGTAAAGAATTTATATTATAATAACTCTACAAATTTATATTATAATATTATAATAACTCTCCAAAAAGGGTGATTATTAAAAAAATCTCACACCAATGATCAAAATAGGGATCAACGCTATAGGTAATTTCTTCCTAATATTGTAGCAAGACTAGGGGTAAACAGAACATTTCTTGCACCCATTTTCTCAGCAGTGGTGGCACTTTGGTCAGGAATTGCAGATGATTCTAGTCACTTGTTTAAGAAATCCATGTTCACCAATACAGAAGTAGCAGGCCTTTGTTTTAGGGTCAGGTGCCAATACTGCCTTCTACTCTGGTTATCTCCCAACCACATGCTACCTCTGCCCTGGACAGCACATGGCAGTTCTCTGCTTTTGCTCTCATTGTAGTTAGTTGGGAGTGGACTGATAATCATCCGTTATGTTGCCCACAGATTAGATTTATCTGCAGGCAAGGGATCTCCCTGATGCAAGTGAAGCATCATGAGTAAAACTGGAAGCTGAACATTCCAGTGGTTTAATTGTGGGTATTTGTTATAAGGCACCTTAATGTAGATGCAGAGGGAAGCAGAACTTAATGTAATGATTAAGTTAATTTTCAGGGGCAAGAGTAATAAAAATGATGTGGTTGTTATGGTGAGTTTAATTTACCAGGCATACAGTGGGACACCGTTATAGGGTCTACACCAAATGAACTTGGTATAGTAGAAAGGGTACAAGACTGCTTTTTCACCCAGTTTGTGAAATCCCTTACCAGAGGAGAAGCCTTTCTCGACCTTGTGTTTTCAAATAATCAAGACAGGACTGATAATCTTGAGATTCTTGATCTACTTGGCAGTAGTGATCATTACATGGTTAATTCTGAGGTGAATTTTCACGTATGCAAAGTAAAGTCAGGAATAAAAATATACACTGTTAGGAAGGCAAACTGTGATGGGATGAGACAGAAACCAGAGATGGTAAACTGGATGGAGGTAAATACCAGAACTTTAGAAGAAGCGTGGGAATTTTTTAAAAGCATATTACTGGAAGCTCAAGGGGAGTTCATGCCAGTTTCTTGCAAAACGGCCAAGGTGGTTTTCAACTGAAATTAAGAGGAAAGTCAAGAGGAAAATGGCTCTGTACCATCAATGGAAAGAAACAAAGGATGTTGGGGTGAAGCAGGAATATTTAAACCTACAGGCTGAGTTGAAAAATAATATTAGACGTGCTAAGAGAAATGTAGAAAGGAAAGGTGCATTGCAGTCTGAAGTCAATGTTAAAGGCTCTCAAAGCTGAAGTCACCAATCTGCAGCATCGTGTGGATCTGATATTGTTAATGAGTTTAATGATTACTTCATCCAGGTATTTCCTTAAGAAAATTTAAGCAACACACCTGATATTACTTTGGATTCGTCTCCACCTTTGACCAATATGTATAACTAGGTCTATAATAGATGTCTAACTGAAGCTGATGTGTTACAAGGTCTAGCTAAACTCAAAATCACCTGCTGTTTTAAAGGAGATAAGGGGTATTATTTGTGTACTTCTAACTTGCCTATTTCAAAAAATTCTCTTTCCAGGTGTGGTACCCTCAGGCTGGAAGCAAGCAAATATAAGGCCCCTTTTCAAAAACGGAGACTGAAGTGATCCCTCGAACTTCAGACCAATTAGCTTAACTTGTATAACTAGAAAATTGATAGAGGCAATAACCCAGGGGGAAATGATTGAATACCTAGACACTAATAACATTCTGAGGGACAGCCAACGTGGGTTTTGGAGGGGTAGATCCAGTCTAACTAATCTACTTCAGTTTTTTCAGGAGGGCACAAAGGAAATTGATTTTAAAAAGGCCTACAATATCTTTTATTTATTATAATACCATATTTAGCTTTCCAGAAGGCCTTCAATGTAGCCCCACACAAGCTGCTTAAACTCAGAGCAGCAGGTATATTAGTAACTATAGCAGTTTGGATCAAAAACCGGTTAACTGACAGTAGTTATTAGAGGCACAATGTCACAATGGACCTGTATCAATAGCGGAGTACCACAGGGTTCCATCTTTGGACCATTATTCCTAATTTACATACAATGATATTGACACTAACATATATGGAAAACTGGTTACATTTGCTGATGACTCCAATTGTTAGGTTGTGCAGCAGATTCTGAGTTAGCAACAGAAATGTTAGAGTAGGACCTGGATCTAACTAAAGACTGGGGTGATAAATGGTAGATGAAATTTAATGTAGATAAATGTAAGGTAATCGATGCAGGAAGCAGAAATATACAGTAGAGATATTTTATGGATTCAACTGAAATTAAGGAAGCTGATTATAGGAAAGATCTGGGTGTGTATATTGACACTTCCAAGCAGTTAAAAAGGCAAACAGGATGCTGGACTACATCTCCAGCTGTGGTGAGTTTAAATCAAGAGAGCTAATGTTAAGATTATATAATTCCCTTGTCAGACTTCACCTTGAATATTATGTCCAGGTTTGGTCACCTTATCACAAAAATGACATTGCTTCTTTAGAAGCGTTCCAACACAGGGCTACAAGAATGATTCCCGGCTTTAGGGGGATGTCTTACAAACAGAGATTGATAGAGCTGAATTTGTTTAGCTTTTGAGCAAAGGAGACTAAAGGGTGACATGATCCAGGTTTATAAGATTTAACAGGTTTAGATGCTGTTCATCCAAACTGTTACTTCAGAGTAAGTTCTAATTCAAGAACCCATGGCCACAGTAGGAAATTAGCAGGGGAACACTTTAGTTTGGATCCGAGAAAGGACTACGTTTCACAGCATGTAATTATAGTATGGAATAGTCTGCCCGAAGGGGTAGTGCAAGCTAAAGCCCTAGATATATTCAAATCTGAACTTGACAATATCCTGCCAACTTTAAAATATTAGTTTAATTCCCTCCAAATTAGCCTGATGGGCAGAATGGCCTCCTCTTGTTTGTAACTTTATTATGTTCTAATGTTCTTCACAAGAGCCACAGCATTATCAAGGGTATTATCGTTATGGGCCAGCAGGAAAGAAACCTTCTGGGTAACAGCAATGAGATGATAGTCTTTTCTGAACTGCCAGGAGGAGTTCTTGCACACAGGGACTGCTCACAGCTGGTGATCCAGAAGTGCTGCACTGCGCCACTTCACCCACAGAGTGACAGAATGCTTCCACCAGACCCAGGCGACCCAGCTCACCACCAGCCGACATCAGTGCAGTTGGGAATGTCAGCATCATCGTGGGATTTTGTTGTCATAATGGTGGTTAATATAAACACAACACTGACAGAATGACAGGAACAGAAAGAACACACTACGAAGAATCACCAAAAGATAAAGGAACTGTGAAAAAAAACTAAACAATGCAACTCATTATGCACACCACTACAATATTAACAATAGTAGTACTCATAGTATAGCTAAATTGTTATAATACAACTTTAATAGATTATAACTAATATGACATTTACCAAACTATACTTATAGCGTGTAATAGGAAATCAGTTTATCTATAATATATTTTATTAAGCTCATATTTTAAAATCAAGAATCACTCATTGTTACAAACAACACAAAGACTAGCAAATCACGAAAGTTATTAGGTGATTGCAATACTTTACAGGGTCACTAGATGGCACCATGGATCGAGTCTATACACTCAGCAACTTCGTGAATTTATTGCAGTCCTGTGGGCGTCTGAAATCGTATACTTGTTTATAACGTAGTAGGCGAAATATAGTATGCGAGGTGTAGTATGTCTGGATCCTCCGTATGGATTAGACAGTAGGCGAACGGTACCCGGATGACATTTTCCGAAATGTGAAAGTGATGGACGCTACACTCTCCCATAAGGACACACAAGCTGCAGCCTGCAACCAGTGAAGAAACGTTACTTGCTCAGAAATTTGTGTCAATATGGCGGAGGAAGTGCAGTCTCTCTGCAGATGTAAGTAGAAAACAATACCGAGTTACACAAGATGACCTGAATATGCATTTTTTCGCTGATAGTTTTACCATTTCATAGGTCAGCTGTTGATATTTTAGTACGAATCGGTAGATTGCGACTTCACTACGACAATCACCGACCGGGTAGTAATGGTCAGCTGTCCGCCAATTTGAGTTGAGGTTATCAGCATTGCTGAATTTACATCAGGCTGTTAAAACCGTTTATGGTAGGCAGAGTAAACCAAAACAGCATTTATAACCCTAAATGTTCACATATTCAGCAGCTAACGCAGCTGCTGTTATGACGTGAAATTGACCACAAACTAACGAAGAATGATTTGGAAAAAGCATTCAGTCTATAACCTACATGGCAAACGTTCTATGTAGGGATGCGCAGCTGAATACTGAAATACCGATTCTTTCTATTTAAATGTTTTCATTTTGAGAATCGATTCTAACGTTAAAATATATATTTTATATATTATACTGTAGGGAGCAGGACGGGAACTATTACCAGGAAGAGCCGTCCATAAGGGGGGGAGATCTTAGGGCCCAGCTCTAGGAAAATGGAACTATCGATCAGGTGGCACATCCCCTGCCCACATTTAGGCAAAAATGTTTAGCATCGCCACCCCCAATATCTGGCACTGGAAATCGGTATCAGCCTCGGATCGAATGAAAATCAGTTATCAGTGAATGTCAGTGTTATCACCCATCCATAACTGCATACTGTACAACTGAAATTCACCTCAATGTTACAGGGTCAGACAATGACACCCTGAACCTGATCCGGTGGAGAGTGGCTAATGAAGCCCTCTTCACTGGAAAACGTAATTCATCCATCAAAGGCTTTGAGTAAGTAGATTTATTGCTGCCTGTGCTGTTAATTCAGTCTGAAATTTGTTGATAGAATATGAAATTCCACAGACAGCTAGCAAACCTAAAGTTGGTGTCAGGCTTTTAAAGACATACATCTAGACATATCTTTGACATGTCGGTTAGCATGTCAGGCTGTCAGTTTATTGTCATTTCTTTGTCTCAGAGCTTTTGTGAGAGAGTACAATTTGGAGGGCAAAGTGGCAGCTGCCCGCGTTAAGAGGAAGTGGGAAAACCTTAAACAAAAGTATAAGGTAAGTAGGCGAAAGGTAAAATATTATATCTGTAGGAGATTTCTGGAAATACGCTTCACGGTATGAAAATAAACCTCCTTCCATTGTGTTTGTGACATTTTTTAGGATCTTAGGAACCCATTCACAGGGGTCAGCACAGAGGGTGGTGAAGTAACAGCAGTGTCCTGGAAGTGGTTTGCTGAAATGGATGAGGCGCTCGGGGGTAGACCCTCAGTCATGCCACCAACCCTGATTGCCTCTGACGCTTTACCATCACCAATGCCGCAGCACAAAAGAAGGAGGACGTCAGACTTTGTCCTGCTCATTAAAGAAATAGAGGAGAGGGAGGAACAAGGAGAACGGGGGGCAGAGACTAGACAGGAAAAACGTCTGCAGGAGGCTGAGGACAAGGAGGAGAGGCTGGAGCAAGAGAGGCTAGAGAGAGAAGAGAGGAGAGAAGATGAGGCTAGGGAGAGAGAGGAGAAGAGAGACAGGGAGGCTAGAGAGAGAGAGGAGAGGAGAGATAAGGAGGCTAGAGAGAGAGAGGAGAGGAGAGACAGGGAGGCTAGAGAGAGAGAAGAAAGGAGAGACAGGGAGGCTAGAGAGAGAGAAGAGAGGAGAGACAGGGAGGCTAGAGAGAGGGAGGAGAGGAGAGACAGGGAGGCTAAAGAGAGAGAGGAACGCTTCTTCCGTCTTATGGAGATCATTGCAAAAAAAAGTGTGAAAAAGGAAATAAATGTTTAAATGTGTGAAAGTCCCAGTGTAGTTATTGTACTTGTGGGTAAAAGATGGGGAGGAAGTTGGAAATATGTGATTATAAAGATTTATTTAAATACCCAGTGATTATATTTTTCTTAACCAAAACAAACACCCTGTTGACTGCAGACATACACATACACAAAATGAGGCCTAACAGTATCTTTATAAGTGTGTTCAAAATCACATAGTTGTTTGCTACGAGGTAGGCAAGATATTACATACAAAGTAAGCAGTATGTCCAAATCCTCAGTATGGATGAAAAACTAGGCAAGCGGAACCCGGATAACATACTACATTCTGCAAAATTTTGAAGTGTGCAACCGATGGATGCTGCACTGTCCCACAAGGCCATTGGAGCTGCAACTGGACTCTTGCCAATTCTGTACAAATTTAAGTGGGAAACAATACCCAGTTACATAAGTTGACTCGGATTTGTATATTTGTTTTTTGGTAGTTTTTTTAGAGCTTTTAACTTTCAAAGGAGTCAACCTACATTGATAAACAGCAAGGGTCAGGCAATATGCGAGACGGCGTCCGCAGTATGTCCAAGTTCATGCATTCTGTTCTCATGCATACATGCGGTACGCATAACGGTTGAGTGGTAGGCATCTAACGAAATTCAATACATACTATGTAAGTAGGGCCCATACAATTTTGGAAGCACTTTAAATAATTGAACCAATATGTGTAGACTAGAAATTTTTACAGGCAGTGATAGACAAGAGCTGGCACACTGCTCCAGACAGATTATCCTGGAGGTCGTCCCCCATCCTTGTGCTTGCATTGTCAAGCCCTGGATTATCATCTGGCTTGATGACATTTCCCTGGGTAATGTAGAGGTTTTGGAGCACTGTGCAGCAACCAACCACATCTGGAGCTACTGTTGTATTGATTATTGTATGGTGCAGAAAATTATGTGCAAGCTGGTCTTCATCATGTGGGAGAACCTGCTATTCAAACGCGCCTGTAGAGTGTTTTGTACAGGCTTAGGGGAGGGAGTTATAATTTGGATGGGCTCTGTGATGCAGGGATAACCATCATCTCCAGGAAGGTATAGACATCAAGGTGGGTATAGGCTCTCCAGGAAAACAAGGCTGTTCTACAGTACTTTGGTACTCTAGGTATTGCACAAAAATATCCAAAAACTGAAGGTGAATAGAGTGGAACAGTTTGCTATTAAAATAACAAGGGACATTTGTGGCTTTCCTCTTCGAATTTCGGAATTTGTGAAACTACCACTATAAATACTGGGGATCCCACCAGATGTACAAATTCTGCTGTGACCGCTTCCAGTTGATCATCGGCAGTGAGCCGTACCACCCTGCTGAGGATCCCTAATATTGCCGTTAATCCTGTGCACAGTATCGTTCACGTTGAATTTTGGGACATCAAAGACCATGACGCCACCTGGCATGACACTTTGTGTGCCAACCAGAAAAAAAAAGTAAGGACCTCTATGTCCCTGGCACTTCCATGGTCAGACGTGTGACTCAGTGCAGCTGTGAGGGAGGTGATAGTCTGTCTGAACATGGAGGGTCACAGGATGAGAATCTCCAGATTAAAGTGGCAGTAATTTTTATAGAAGTTGTTTTACGTTCTCATGTTTATTATACAGTATGTACTTATTGTATGCTTTTAAACATTTTAATTATATATATATATATATAAAATGTCTACATGTATAGTTGTGAAGCCTTCACTGAAGTTAAGCCACTTATACTGTACCAGCAAGACCCACTAGTAACAAGGAATATCTAGTTATTTCAAGTAGCAAGCTTCTAAGGAATGCAATTGCGAAGTGTAAGTATGTGATTTCAGTTGCACCCCTTGTATACTCTGGCATCTAGGAAAGTGGTGTGATTTCTCCTCCTTTATCATGTGATATTTGAAAGTCTTCTGTACCTTCTGAAAAAAGGATCAAATTTTGAATGTCAGAAGCACTTTCCTGCTTAATGACATGCTACATTCATGGAACACATCGACTGGTTCCCATAGTCTATCACTTGGTACAGTACAATAATAGACCCTATAAATCAAATATAGGAGACAGAAATAAGTCTACTAGACAGTAAGATGACTAAAATCAGACAAAAGTAATATAGCACCAAATTACAAGTTTTAACAGCGTGTTTGTTAAATCACCAATGAAATATCAGTTCCTTCACTATAAGGAATTCAATCACCTTTTTAATAATGCAATGTGCTGTCAATTCACATTATTCACAATGTTTTGGAGACAAGATATAGTACTGGAAAACTGAACCTTTTCATGACTCGTCTTAATTACGATTGCATGTGGTTGGTATTGTGAAAGCAATAGAGAATCTGAAGAAAAATCAGGGACTTTCCGGCGTTTGCCGAGAAAAGTCCCCTCTGATAGGTTGTATTACTTAAACAACCATAATGAAGGACCAATAGCAACATTTCAAAAGTTTCACATGAGGAAATATCATAGACAATGGACTGATTACAGACATTAAACGGCCTTTACTATGAAATGGTAAGTATACTTTAGTCCTGAAAGAACAGAATTAATGATGTTTACTAAAAAGAACTCAAAAATGCCAAATGTACGTTTCATTAAAAGCAGATAGATTAAGCCTTTTCTGCCATGTATTTTTTATTATGCTTTCCACACGATTTGGACATGCACATTGGGGCATTTGTGAACCATCTGCAGGACTGCAGTCTTTGTTTACTGGCTGGAAATCTGGTTGGGAATGTGAGAGCCAAAACAAAAAGCAATATCGAAGTACAGAAATGAGCCGTTTCTGAAATTCCTCCATTGTAATTCTAAAGAATCATTTTCCTCCCGATTTTATGAGAAAATAAATAGTAATAAAGAACATTTTAAACACATACAGCAACAACAAATACAATTTACAAAATATATATACAATGTATATATTTGTGGGTTTGTGTTGGGGTTGTGATTGATTGATTAATTATATTTGTGATTATACCTGGCCAGGGAACAGGAAGTGCCAGTGACTGGCCTGAAAGGGCTGACTGAAGCGAAGGGAGAAATGGAAAGAAGGTATCTTTGGCAAAGCGATACTTTAAGGACCAGGCACTGTTTTTCCTTTGTTAAGAACTTTCTTGACTGTATTTTGTTCCTGGTGGTCACCTGTGACTGGCAGTCACCTAAATTCCACAATGTGCAGTAATACTCCACATTAATACTCTATTGCATCTACAAGTATTATTGAATGATTTGAGAAAACGGTTACGGTGTGCTTTCGGTGTGTAATTGTACTGTATATGGTTTTAACCCTCCCACTGTGTCCGGCTGTTACTCTGCATTGCGCTGGAATGCAGTGTTCTGCTGCTGTACCAGCTGGGCGTAAGCCCCGCCGTTCCTAAGCAACTGTTCATGGGTGCCTTCCTCTATCACTTCACCGCTGCGCAGGAAGACGATGTGATTGGCCATCTCCAGAGTGCTCAACTTGTGAGCAATCAGCAACACAGCACACTGCTTCGAAATCTTCAACACAGCCTCGTTCACCTGGAACAGTGCAATGGTTATTACACAGAGCCAATTAACATCACACTAAATACTGTCAAATACACAAAAGAAAGGTGGACCAGTGATTACTGAATTGTTAAAAAGGGCAAGTAATATACTGATACAGAGAGAGGAAATTTGGATGATTGTGTAAGAACGCATTACGTATTTAGAAAAACAAAGATATAAATATCACTGAGGAACAGCATAGATT
>JAODKF010000147.1:16702887-16727618 GCA_026779585.1 Mormyrus proboscirostris | reverse complement strand
TTTTACCTAATCCCCCCCTGTTTTATTTTTTGCCCCCCCCCCCCCTCCACTTTCGACCCATTCTCTCCACCAGGGAGGTCTGCCCTTCACTGGGCATGCTCAGTTAACCACCTCATCCTCGCTCGGACCCTCATTCGCTATGGTGCAGCAGTGGACTTACAAGACTACAAGGTACCAAAAATAAGAATACAAAGTATTAAATAAGGAGATTAAGGAACTTGTGCTTCTTCAAAAACACTTCTTCAGTAAAAAACTTGCAGATGACGTTCTCACTGTTCTTTGTGTTTAAACTGAAGTCTCTCTGTTCTCTCTTGCCAGGGAGAGACTGCTCTCTTTCTATCTGCACTCCATGGCTGCTATGACACTGCCAGGTTCCTCCTGCTCCACGGAGCCAATCAGGATTTGTCTGACTGGTGTGGCCGATGTCCACTCGACGTTGCCCATGAGGGATTACATCAGCAGGTTGTGGAGCTTCTATTGGCCCACAGACCTCAAAGAACAGCTACTCAGATGTCTCCAGACAATGACATGTCATGGAATGACCATGCAGTCCCGCACAATCAATGGACCGCAAATCCTGGCCTTCCAGGGCGAAGTGCATCTTTTTCTGGGGTCATAGGTTACCGGCAGACACCAGTGCAGCATCCCAGGTAATATGTTATAAAACGAAGCCTTTGAATTCACATTAAACTTTATGTGTATGATAACCTTCGGCTGTCTGTCTTTACAGCAACCGCTCGATGGGCAGAGGCCGTTGTGCGTCCCCTCAGCAATGGCGTCCCCAGTCAAACCAATCCGTCACAGCGCTGGTCTCTCCAAGAGTCCTTGGCGGCCCGTCTCGCCTCATTAGCACGCTACCGGAGGTAACCTCAGAAGAAGAGGATGGTGAAAGAGAACAGGAAGTCGCCCGAGCCGTCACCCCCCACTTCCTGCACTCCCAGCCCACAGCCAGGCAACGGTCCTTCTCTTGCACTCAGCACACCCTGCAGCGCCGCTCAAGTAATAACCAGTTGGAAAATTCCTTGGCTCCCATGCCGGTGAAGACAGCCAACGAGTGCATTGAAAAAGTGATTCCGGTCACCGGAGCTGAAGCTTCCAGGCTACTAGAAGCCACAATGGGAGCTGATCTCTCCGTTAAGGCTGAGTCAGACCGGGAGACTGGAAATGGCCAAAACTGCAATCATAAAGTGCACCATGACAAAATTAACTCCAGCAGAGCTTCTGATTCCGAGAACCCTGCTCAAACAGTCCTGTGAGAGACTTACTGGTTGCAGAACAAAAATGTCACACTCCTATAATCAATGAACAGTACATGCTTTTGGACCAGCTTAATGTCTGAAACATAAGCTCTTCAGTTACTACATTTCTTCCGGTGTGCGAGTACTTTTGAATCTGTTCGGATATTATTGATTCCATGGTGACAATAACAAACAGTAAGCTAACAGGTTATTTTAATAACCATATGTATCTACAAAAGCTGTCATGGTAAGTACGTAGCACGATTGAAGCATTTAGAAGCCAGATTCTTCAAAAATTTTTATAGAAGGATGAAAATTAAGAAATCTTAATGGACCAAAGACCCAGTGTAGACTTCCTGCTTAAGCCCTAACACCAGTTTTCTACAGGGGATACTTCTGTCAACCTGCTGTGAATCCTGAGCTTCTTTGAATGCTTATTTCCTTGTGGTCACTTCTCCTCTTACATGTTTCACCATTTGCTAGGTGTTTTTGTTTTGCATCAATTCTGAATTCTATTGCTCTAATCTTTCATTGGTGCTACAGTTAAAAGATAAAGACGAACTGCTTCAAAAAAGTTTGTAATTTGACGAGAAAGTTTCAGATGCTTGTCTTATGGCCTTCTGTTAATGAGTTTAGATGTAGTTATTTGTACTATTTGAGAATAATGGTGTTTACTGTCTATGCCTATGTAATGTAGGTTATTTTACAGCAGACTGAGCAATGTTGCATTTACTGAAAATTATAGTGTTGCCCCTTAAGGAGGGTTTCAGAGATACATTTGATTAAAAAGTGAAGTGTTTCACTCAAATTCTGAATTACAATAAACTGATCATTCTATTTCCCCAAATGCCTGTTAAATTAATGCCTGATAATTATTTATTTTTGCATTTTAAATAAACACTATATAGTAAATTTATACAGGACTACACATACACAGAATTCTCACTTTAGAGTTCCATTAGCTACTGATAAAATGTCACTGACAATTCCCAGTTTGAGATCACCGATCACAAATCCAGCAACAGAGAGACACTGGACTGGCACTTTAGTGTGTACAGACAGTCTTTATTGCAAAAGAGGTAGAGAATACAGGTGTTTCACTGTACAGAAAAGACAGCACTGTTGTAATACACTCACTCAAACTGTAAATATAGACAAGTCACGCCCACCTCATTCGCATAATACACACACACACACACACACGCGCGCGCGCACACACACACACACACACACACACACACACACACAAGCTCAGTAGAAAAAAAAAAGGTGAAACAAGCACAAACAACAACAATCTTTGGATTTATCTATTGCCACCTCGTCCTTATACTGTACTTTCACCTATATCTGGGCTAGGAAAAAAAAAAAAGTTAAAATAGTTGTAATAACATAGCAGTAATAGCAGTGATAATGCAGTTTCCCAAATTCCCCCCCCCCTCTCACGCAGCTCTCATACGGCAGTAACAAGTAGGTAAAATAGATACAGTGGTGAAAACCCCACAGTCCCAGCACTAAAAGTCATACACACACCTGACACACGTACATACCAACAGGAACAGAATGATCTACACTAACCGTCGCTTAGGGGGAAAAAATTAATAATAAAATAAAAATACGCTGGCCGGGCGAAAGGGGGAGCGAGGACCCGACTGCATCCCCTCCCTCCTCAGCGCAGATACACCCCTTCCATGTACCCAGCGGGACCCCGACGCGGAAAGCGGGGCCATCAGTTGGAGTTCTCAGAGCGGTCGCTGCCGGGGGACGTGACCGAGGGGGGCGAGCCGGGCTCCTGCCAGCTACCGTTAGTCTGAAAGGTAGACGGCGGCGGAATTAATACCTACGCCCCTGCATCCTAGCCATATCCACAGAGCAAGCGAATTAACATGTAACACAAAATGAGCGATGACAATAATCTGATTTCAGAGCAGACCAGCCACCCAAATAAGATACTCAAGCTAAAACCAAGTCAAAGCAATGAGAAGCTTCTTAATTAACGTGTAAATTATTCACAGGGATTGAATTTACTGAAGCAGAAGAGAGAACACGTGCTAACCTCCAAGGGCCAATTTTCAGACCAATACAATGTGAACTACTTTCCACTTCAATCACAGCATGGTTGCACCAACATAAATCTATCACAATCCAACAGTATATGGTGCGCCTTTGTGGTAAACTATATATGTTCTATTGTCACAGAACAGGCCATGAAGACAATAATAGTATGGTAAGTGGAGAAAATGAATATTACTTAAATCCAGAATGCTTCTTTACTAGGACTTTCTGATTTATCAGGAACTGATGGGGTATTTCCCCGATGCCATTTGTGGCTGCCTGCTGCAAATCTGAGCAAAGACATAAATAGTTTCTCACCCGGCTTTCTCTAGGACTGTAGAGTCTCTCCGAAAAGCGGGACTGGGATACAGAATCCTGACGGACACGAGGGAAGGGAGAGGCGCACTATTACACGCTGGATCAGTGTACCAAACAAGCGTACCACAGCCACCGACGCATGTAAACAACGAAATAAAGGCAAACTAGAAAGAGAAAGAGTCTAAGATGATTAACTGGGATGGGTACCTGAGCTCCCATGTGGTAAGGTGTCTGCTCTCCGTTCATTGGAGGAACCCCCAAAAACAGGTCAGCTGACCCAGAGAGAGAGAAGGAGCCCGAGCCTGTAAATGCAGGATTTTGGGGGACAGGTTGACATTCCCAAAATAAGACTGCATTTTTTTTTTTAACTTGAAAAATTAACCAAGAATTAAAATAATTATTATAAAATGCCCAACAAGTGTGTAAAATTAGAGGATCCGTATTTATAATAAAGTGCCCAGACAGATTATAAAATATATTAAAAAATCTAGGTTGAAAATAGTGCTCTTTCTGCAGTGCCCCATCTCACCAGTAGAGTTAGGAGTCTGCGGAGATTCCTCGCTCTGCGTCGCCCCTATGGCTGTCTTCATGGCGTAGAGGTTGGCCTCCTCTTGGAACTTGCTGATGTTCTTCTTGTAGCGGATTCGCTTGTTGCCAAACCAGTTAGACACCTGTGGGGCAGACAGGTGGGGTAAGAGGCAAACAACAGACAAGCAGACAGGGTGCCAAAATGCATCAGCGATAATAATTAATGATTAGCACATCCTGGGGAGGGGAAAGAGGGAAAAATGTTTCAGGCAAGAACAAATGAGAAAAGGGAATAGATATACAAGGCGTATATCTCAAAACAGGAACAAAACAAACAGCTTTATTGACGTCGCACAAAAATAATTGCGATGATAATATAGACAGATATTCACTGACATGTTTAAAATGGGGTCCCAAGCCTGCTTGGGCAGGCTGGTCAATAGCAGCACTTTAACTTTAACAACACAAATCAGTTTAATTTAGCCATTTTCAATACAGACATTGTTAGTGGTCTGAATTGAATTAGAACATTCTTTGGCAGCCCGGGAGGACCCAGAGTGTTTAGAGAGAGAACCAATGGAGATGAAGAGAGTCACCCAGAGACACGAATCCCTGCTGCCCCCAGGGACGGGTACCTGAGATACGGTGATGCCACACTGCTTGGCCAGCTCCTCCTTGGCTTCTTCGCTGGGGTAGGGGTTCGAAAGGTGGGAGTAAAAATACTCATTCAGGACCTCCGTTGCCTGCTTGCTAAAATTACGCCGCTTCCGTCTGTTTCGGAAAAAAAAATCAAGCATGAATCAACAGAAAGATGTTACTGGCTAAAAGCTTCATGACGGGCGCGACGGGCAAAAGGCCCCCCCCACCTGGCATCCAGGAAGCGGGAGCGCAGGATCATGACGGCCTCGCAGGTGCTCTGTTTCAGCTGCGTCTGGATGGAGCTGAACTTGCGGTGGATGATGGCCACCATGCGCTCGATCTCGCGAGGGGACACGGGCCGCGTGCGCGACTGCTCCCGCAGGAGGTTCATCACGTGGGTGGTGAACTCGCTGCACGCCTGCGAGGCACGGGGACGTTCTGGTGAGAAATGAAAAGCCTTCCGCAGCCAACAACTTCGCCTTAGTATATTTTTTTTCCATCCGCTAGGCTGCACCCTAAAGCCTAAAACACTACATTACAAACTTTTCGACTTAAGGTGTTAGTAGTCAGGTCTGGTTCTGTGAGAGATGCAGGAGGTGTCTAATGTAGCCTTTCCTGCCATGAGAGGTATAACAGAATATGGAAAACGTGCCATATGGACAAAGACTTTACAGTACAAATCACCTACTGTTTTTCAAAGCAGGTTGGCCCCAGTCTCTAAGAAAGTCTACAAAATTAATACTGCAATTAAAAATCACTGCAGTCAAGCAACCTCTCAAGACAACAGCCTCCTATACATCTCATGTTTAATTTAAAACTGTTACAGGTGACCTGAATCACTGCACGGCCTTTAAATCTACCAGGAGTTTGTGTCTGTAATGACAATACCTGGAACTCCACCAGCTAAGAGTGACTCTGCTCTGGGTACACGGCTCTGCCAAACTCCAAATGAGTTTTTAACGAGCGAACTGGATTAATTACTATAATTAAATGAGCCTGACTCCTGTCCTTAGCTTTATAGCAGGGGGCACATAAAAGCCAAATGTGCAGGCTGTGAGAGCTTTATCTTCATAGATACAACCCAATAAAAACTGCTTAACTATTTACAAAGGTCTCCTCATGTGTTTTTGTGTCCCGAAGTCTGTCTCAGCAGTTTTTTAAATACCAACTGAGACCCACCTCGTGCCCTGTGCTGCCTGGGAGAGGTTCCAGTAGCCCCCATGACCCAGTACTGGATAAGTAGCTGGAAGATGGATGGATGCAGCCTGGCGGGATCAAGCCCCCAGCCAAAGACCACTAGCTACCTGCTCGTATTTCTCCAGCTCAGTGTGGTAGATGGTGCGGATCTGGCTCAGCTTGCTCTTGTAGTCCGAATGCTCCAGTGAGCTGTCCGGTGACATGCCCCCCGAACTGGTGGCGGCGGACACGGCGGCCGCTGCCCCGCCCCCTTTCTCTGGCCCGGCCACGCCTTCAGCCAGCAGCATGTTGTCCAATCGGACGAGCTGTGGATCCTGAGGCTCCTCCTCCTGAGTGCTACGCATCGATAGGCCTGAAATATAATGTCGTCCGTCAGTGAGAAATTGAAATGACTATCAAAAATCATCATATGAAAATCATCATGCACATTAATCAGAATCATATGTAGTAAACAATGCCACCATGTGCAAAATCCAAACCATAATATTACTCTGATAACTGAAGCAGTCATCTCACTGTGCAAATCTCTGCAATCACTATATTTGACCATTTAGATGTTTAGCAGACCTTACTGTGATGCAATTTTGCAATGCATATTTAAGTATCCTGATGATCAAGGCAAGCCATTTTTACCAATTCTGTTGACGTACCCAAAGTTTTACTAGCTTTATTATAATATTAAAATAGGCCTAGAACTAACCATGATACAGAAAAGAGAAACTTGAAAGTTTGATACAGGATACATACCGTCATCTTTATGACCCAGTAAATAAGACCACGTGCTCAGAAATTACAATCGGAAAATTTCCAAAGGCAGGTAAATAGACCATTCATTCTGAATAATTATCCAGAACAATACAAATATTCCGCAAAGCCCTGTTGGTAAGTGCAGTCCTGGATCACTTTAGCTTATAAAGCTGAGGATACAGACCAATGGGAGTCATATTTCTACTGAATTTCCAGCATGAAAATCTATCAATCATTCTTGATGTGACACAGTTCATTATTTCTTCCTAAAATATAATTCAGAAGACAGAAAAACTTCTAAACATGTAAATACATAATAGTTGGCTGAAGTTTTTCATTCCCCAAGTCTTTCTTCTAAATTTGGCGCTGTATTTATTCAACAAAAGTCAAAGTGAATGAAAGGTAACTGCTTTACTAACAAAAGCCAACTATTACTTGTAAATATATTCAGCCAAATCTATTTGTTGCTGTTGTTGTAGTGACTCCTTTGGTCGCACACACGCAGCAGTTCATCGCGGGCTCCCTTCCAAAGAGGACTCCCCTGTCGCCGGATCTGCTTTCCACAGTCCGCCGACGGCTCTCTCCCACTCGCTCCTTCGACCATTTTTCCTGAGCTGCTTATTCTGTCCGACATCCGCACGGCAGCGGGCGGGCGAGCGAAAATGGCGACGCGCCGACCCGAGGCGGACAGCGCTGCCTTTTCACAGTATTCAGTTAATCCCGCCGAATTAATCCGACTATGTTTATATAACAGTTGAGACACTGGTGTTACTCTTAAAATGTTTTTTTTTTTTTAATTATTATTATTAGCAAGTCGCATGGAACAGCTGAATCAATATGGCGGACACGGTCTTAGCTCGTAGTCACCCCCGCCCCCCTCCGAGACAGAAGAAACAATACAAATGTAAACTTTTAAACAATTAGCAGATTGTCTGCACCCAGATAACCCCCCTCATTACCGCAATAGAAAAGGCGATAAAACTCACCTGTTTTCTCTTTGATCTCACATAACACACTGAACAAAGCCGGTTTCATTCGGTGACAATTCAAGGCGTGTTTTCTGTTGAGTGACAAAAAAGAACAACAAATAATAATAATAATAGTAATAATGATAATGGAATTCAAATGTGGAAACTAAGTGCTTTGGGTGTACTGAATATTATAAACTAATGCAGGTAGGGGACGGTTTCCCACTCGGGCCATTTTTTCCCAGCTGGATGTTTGCTTTACTACGTTTATTTACTTTCCACAGTTACATCCAGCGGTGTCCAGCGATACCCCCGCGGCCCCCGGGTGGGTCTCACGGCACCAACATCGCCCTGCAGGCTGCATGCGGGCCGTACTCGCTAACCGAACGGCTGCTAGGAGACCAACACTAACGCTACTTCGGTCTAACACGACAGTCTCCCCAGCTAGCCAGTCAAAGTGGTTATCTTGTTAAATGAATACCAGCCATAGCGTCAGCTAATTAACTAGCATCTATTTATGGTTCATATTTTTCAGGTCGAAATAATGTCGCTCGTCGTCACTGACACGCTGAAAGTTACACGGTTAATGAATGTCAACAAAACGGCGCGGGGTAGCCGGCTAGCAGGTAAACCGGCGATCTGGCTACGAGGAGGCTAACCAGTTAGCTACGGCAGCGGTATCAGGGCACGTAGGTAAAATAACTTTATAAAGATGAAGTGCCTTTAATAAAAGTACAGACGGGACATTTAAATGCCGCCGGATTTCGTGTGACGGCCAGAACGCCGACACAACAATAGACGGCTCTCCCACGTTCACCCGTTTTTAAAAACACAAACTTGAGCCAACTTATAATAGTGGGCAAAGTGCCAGACCGTAGCAGAAACACTGCGAAAGCCTCGGCGAAAAAAAAAATACGGAAAATGTCTAACTTTGCTTGCGCTTCGTCCAGGCTCTGGTCGGTGATGGTCATTATTTGCTGCAAAATGTCCCCAATGTCTCTGCGACTCTCCAGTCCGTTTTCCGAGCCGTCCAGGCCCGGCTCTCCGTCGGCGCGGTGTTGCGAGGACGGGTGCACCGAGCTGAGCGCCTGCAGAGCGGGGTGAGCGCTCAGGCCGAGCCCCCGTCCGGCAGGCCCGTTCCCCGTCAGCGGTTGCTGCTGCAGCATTGTGCGCCGTAGCTACACTCCGTGTGGCGGTGTGTTTTCACACGTACCCTTGAAAAGTTACACACAGCAGGGTCCCCTAGCGATTTACTGAGAAATGACGGGAGAGTCGAGGGTTTGCTTGGGGTTCGGGGGAAATTAGCGCATATATTCCCATTTCCTTCCCCACCAGGGACGCTATATACAGAATAATATAGTATAGTCTTGAGTAAATGGGGGAGGATATATTTAGACACGTTAGACATTATAAATGGGGATGCGTTAATATGTATTTAAATAAAAATATATTTTAAGTATAATGGGAATAATTACTAGTACGTCATAATTTGCTTTGAATTTTTTATGTAGCCAACCATTTCATCTACATAAATAGCTAAAATGAATATTTAGGGTAAAGTGATGTTTTTGTAAATCTCGATATTAAAGTCGATGTATGTTGCAAAAGTACCACCTTATGTGAAGTTCTGCCTTATTGTCCATTTGGACTTAAAATCAAGTTTTCCCTCAATGATTACCGAGATTTTTTTTATTTTTTTTAATTTTCTTTTTGCCATTTCTGGTTTAACAATTTCTACAAATGTAGGAACAAAAAATCTTTTCTTTTGCTGTGACGGGTATTTGGGAATTCTTCAGTGTTTGTATAACTTATCTTGCTTTCTATGGGGTCTGAGTGGAGCTTTAGCCAAATCGTAGCCTCCCTTGAGCAGATGGGGTTAAGGACCTTGCTCAACATTTATGCGAATGACCTGCCAGCAACAGGATTCAAACCTATCACCTTCCAGAAACAGGCACAAATCGCTAATCTGCTGAGCTACACACCAGCCTATACTAAATATACTTACACAGCAGTAAATATTAACAGCAAAATAAGTGTTATTGACACCACAGTGTATTCACACCAAGTTTATATCTTGTATGCTCAAAGGTGATATATTGCAGCACATACCATTCAGTAGAACTGCTAAGAATTCATAGTGGCACAAACACTTTTTAAAATGAAAATCTCCATAGATGATACAACATTGTAATATTTGTCAGCGTTGATGCTGATCTTGAACTCTTGATTATCTGAAATGGATTCAGCTTTTTCACAAAGCAATATCATGTCATGACTAACTCAGGGATTTGTTTTATTCTAGTTTTAACTTTGATTCTAGGATCAATTATATTGTTCTTGCTTCACTTGTATCCTTAGCTACCTGTTGTCTGACACTATTATTTTTGCCAAATTGGCCTAATGAGACATTAGAGGACTCTCAATATCCCACTCCTGCTTAACAACTGTAATACCTTGTATGCTTGGCCAACTTAACAACCAACAGTCAGAAATGCCACACTTCCTTCCCTGACTTCCTGATAATTCTGAGATTGTTAGTAAAGGAAGGATCTGTGCTAGATTGTATTTATTGTCTTTGTGGACCACTCTGTGACAAAAGAACACAATTTACTACAAAAAAGTACCATATACTGTGCAGTTGTGGTAGAATATTTGTATGAATGCAATTATGCTGTGATTATACAGGACAGGAGCTGATCGTTGTTCGTTGGTTTGATAATTGGCCCTTGGAGGTTAGTATGTGGTCTCTCTGATGCCTCAGTAAATTCACTACCTTTGAATAATTTACGTGTTAATTAGAAGCTTTTTTTCCCAGCTGGCTAGTGAGTTAATGGTATGACCAAATATTATTATTACTATTTTATTTATATATATTTTTTAAATTAAATATGTTCTGTTCAGTAATTAGGAATCGGTCGCCACCTTCAACTGCTGCCCGATCCACATTATACCGGATGCTTATGGCCCCTTTTGCAGGGAGTGGGCCTACAGGAGAATGGACACATCTAGCTCATTCAGGCTGTGCCTGGCTGGGGCTCGTGGATGGATGCCTGACCACCAAGCACTCACCGACAAGCCTCCTCCTACAGTCCTGACTTCAGTCCTGACTGTTTTTGGTGAGGTCATCAGGGTGAATGGAATCGGAAAGAGCTAGCTGAGGTGGTTGGGGCATGTGTCCCTGGGGGGTTACTTTGGGCTTATCCAACTGGGAGGAGACCCCAGGGCAGACCCAGGACATGCTAGGGAGATTATGTCTCTCTGCTGACCTGAGAATGCCTTGCTATCTCACCAGAGGAGCTGGAGGAGGTGGCTGGGGAGGGGGATGCCTGGGCATTTCTGCTCAGACAGCTGCCCCCCCAACCCAGACCTGGATATGCGATAGAAAATGGATGTTGTGTTTATGGTAATGATTGAGGTAGTAGTCTAATATTGTGTTAGTTATTAGTATCTTTTCAAATGGTTTGACATTTTTAAGAAAAAATGTTCACTGACAATTTTATGAAACCTCCGTAAAATCACACGATCTTGGCATTTTTTCACCATCACCAATGTTATCTTTAATTACACCTACCGAATAGGCATGAGGTCACTTTTATATAAAGTAAACTGTATAAAAAGTGTTTTTTTTGTGTCATTTTTTATGTTTGACACTAAGTGACATGGGTACCAGGCAAGCAATTGCCTATCTTGGTCTTGTGGTTGGGATTACTGTACTTAGAAGTAATGCGTTTAGGAGGCCAAATCCTGGATTTGACTGTTTTGTGTGCTCTTGCATCTTATAATATCCCTTCAGTGTACCTACTGTTTTTATTGCATAGCACATTTAGTAGTGCAAGGTCACATGGCATTCTTTAATCCCATGGTTGTCCTTAAAATGTGGGATGTTCATGGTGTACTCTAACAAAAAGCTTCATTGGGTAAGTGATTAACTGTATAAACAATTATGTAAAGGAATGGATGGCTGTCTCACAAAGCAAAAACACTTTCTAGGTTTTCCAGGACATGTACATGCCTCCACCAGTATCGAATTAACATCCTTGGGTCTTGTTTGGGATTACAATAAAGGCATATTAGTTAATACCTGATTTTTGAATAAACAAGAAAAAAAATGGTTTCAAAAACAAGGGAACTTACATAGTTGTGTGGTCACATCCTCAGATTCCCGGTATGATTGTCTCTACACCTTGTAGAAGTAAAAGTTGTTAAACCAAAAAGCAAATCTTCAGTTTACTTGATATGCAAAGTAGAATTTTGTAGAATCTAGTGATTAATTGTCTTTGTTGACACACCACAGCACACAGTGCACAACAACGAAATGTTTTCTCTGCATTTAATCCATATGTGATGATGTGACATAGCAGGGGGCAGCTAATTTAGTGCTTGGGGGTGGTACCTTGCTCAGGGTACCTCAGTGATGCCTTGCGTACTTTCATCTTAAAAAAAAAAGTTTACATTCCTAATTTTATGGAAACCATCTTAAAATACTTGGTGAAACATCTTTCCTCAGAGAGCTTCTGCTTCTTTCATTCTGCCTGTCTACTTCTCCTTCAGCAGGACGTCAACAGGAAGTGAATAAAACCACAGAATCAGTCACACAAACAGACTGCAAGTGTTGCAGATACTTTGCATACTGGCTGCTTATGGTCTAATTCACTTTTCACCAAGATTCTTATGGCCATATTTGATTGGGTCTTTGTTAAAGTTGCACGATTTCTGCTATTTTTAACTCCCTAAAAACCTAATGGAATTTTAACATATGGTGTAATATTTATTTCATATTCCAAACATCACTTCTTGAATTTGGGTATAAATTGGAATAAGGCAAATCAAGAATTCCTAGTATTTGCATACTGATTTTAAAGCCATGAACAGTGATATTTACTTGTCAGCACAGCTGCAGTTCTGTTATTTCTGTGCTATGGTGTACTTTCGGTGCTTCGTTTACTTTCACACTCCAGAAGACTGATGAAATTTTAGTGCTGGGATATCCCCTGTTTTAGCTCAGAAGTGCACTTGTACAGTCTTGTGTGGGACGAGCACCCGTCTCAGAGATGGTAAAGGGGGGGAAGGGGGGGGGTTAGAGGAACAGGAAGAGAAAGATGCAGTCAGAGTAAGTCCGCGTTCTGTCTGACTCAGTCCTCGTTACATTTGATCAAAACTCTTTTCTTTGTTTTCGCGCCAATGATGCATCGGCGAGTCAGGTATGTTGCCATTGGCTGTTGACGATTTGAGGAGGTGATGCCCAACAAAGCAGAAAAGGGAAAGGATCCAGGTAAGAGAATGACAAGAAGGAAGTAAAGGAGGCATGGGGTAGGGCTGGACTGAGAGGCTCCATTACACATTACAGTTTTGTGAGGACATCAAGCTTATGTTTTCACATAAACGAAAGCTGCAGATGCTTGTAATTCCATTTGGTTCCATGAGAGGCTTCGGGTGATTGGCAGCACTGAATGCACACCGCACAGGCCTGCATTATTCTGCATTGCGTTGTATTTATGGAGTCATTTCTATAATTGTGGGCTCAATCACGTAAATCAGGTTTTAAGTATATGTTGGTTTAATTTTGTAATGAATTGAAAACGTAATTTAATGAGAAGCGATGAGATCAATTTCTATTTGCCACTTTGGATCATCAGTAGAAAATGCATTGTTTTAGTGAAACGGTTGACATTTCACCTGTCGTGTAAAGATTGTATGTATTTAAATTTATTAACATTGTTCAGTTTGTGAAAGGAGTTGCAGAGGAGCATCTTACAGTAAATTGATTTGCATATTTAACCAAAGCTTAAGACCTTGTTGTTATTCATATAGTTTAGCATGAGAACTCATATGACCTTATTTTGTTTTTCATCAGATTCACATGTTAGTGGTCTGACTGATGTTGAAGTCAATGGAAGTCAGCGCTGAAGGTCTTAGTGCTAAAGATGAAGTTACAGAAGTGGAGCTGCTTGAGCCTCTGTTCATCTATGAGGAAGGGGACGAGATAAAGAATGGGGCCGACAGCAGAGATAACGGCAGCAATGGCGGTGAAGCTTCCAGCGTAGGCAAGGAAGTGGGAGAAAATGTCGATATGGAGGGAGAAGGTGGAGCGGGAAACGCAGAGGCAGAGATGGAGGATTTCAGAAGTGAGGCACGGAGGGAAAAAGAGAAGCAGAAAGAAAGAGAGACAGGCGACGAGAGAGAGACTGAGCAGCCCGGAGAGATGAATTTGGAGGAAGGGAGAAGAGACAGAGTAAAGGATGAGAGACAGACAGATACGTTGGAAGAGCAAAGAAACAAAGACATGGAGACAGATGCACACCTTGAAGAAGAAGAACACAATGGAGCATGTTCTGAAAAAGAGGACACGGCCAAAGACACTGATGTAGAAAAAGGTGGAGAGAGAAAGGGTGTTGAGTTAGAAGCCATTCTAGGTTTACAGATTCCTGTTAAAGCATCTGCTGTGGTGAAATCCCGAGACAGACTGAGTCCACCGGATGCACAGAAACAGGTAAAACTTCAGTGTTTGAATTCTTATCACTTGTTTGAACTTTAGCACTCACCCATGCGGGGATTCAGAAACAATGGATAAAGTCTGAATAACAAATTGATGCGATTAAACCAATATATCTGTGACAGAATAGAAGTAAAACCTGTTTTAACTAAGGATTTGGATTTCACAAAA
This sequence comes from Mormyrus proboscirostris, assembly GCA_026779585.1. Taxonomy (NCBI): domain Eukaryota; kingdom Metazoa; phylum Chordata; class Actinopteri; order Osteoglossiformes; family Mormyridae; genus Mormyrus; species Mormyrus proboscirostris. The sequence goes on along the minus strand of JAODKF010000147.1, from coordinate 16,713,267 downwards.
GGAAACGGCAGTCTAACGTGGAAGCAGACCAATGAAGGCAGAGGGCGCACACTACTGTACTGTAGCAGATTTAATGCTACTGCAATACAATTGGGTTGAATGACTAGGGGGACAATAGCTGAAACAACAGGGGACAGAACAGTATGTCAGAGATGGGCTTTTGGGAATATGTCTGGTGTCCATCTGCTCATTGCAGTAATCCTGGGCAATCTCTGGGAAGCATAAGGAGTTAGACAGGATGCAATGAGGACAGGGCACCCGCACTAAAGCATGCACCTATTTGCTATAATGTATGTTCCCTTTACATTATTCAAACTTAGATTACAGCTCGGGGTTCTATTGTAAATAGAATCTTGGCAGTTACAGGTCATTCAGGAAGATGACTTTTACAGAATAGCTGACTCAGATCACCACACTGAATGTCCTGCTAAAACCCTGGATTTGCTTGCGCTATATATTTTTCTTTATTGTTATAGCTATTGTATTTAGCGATCAAGCTGAAAAAAATTCTTCAGATGACAGGTCTAGGATCCATGTGGTTGGAATTAAACAGAATCAATGTTCCAAAATTTTATGGTAAACTTATTTCAGGAGCAAAAATATCTGCTTCAAGGTATCTGCAGCTCAGCCTCCTATAAATATGGAAATCGCTCAGTAATACCTAGTGATCCTTTCCGGTGCCGCTGCGCTTCTCATGCCTGTAAAAATGTCCTCTCAGATTCGCAGGTTAACCCCGGACTTTCCGGACTCCCTGTACGAGCTGCTGTGCTCCCTTCAGGAAGGACGAAGGATGAATGACCAGCGCTGCTCTTTCGGCTTGGAGAGAAGGTGTCACTCAGAACCAAGCACCCCTGTCCTCCGACACAAAGGTGAGACAGAGTGGGGACATGAACACAGAGGACCAGGTGTAATTTGGTCTTAAAATTGATGTCTGGAATTGGACACATTGTCACTAAACACAAAATAAAAATTAGGAATATATTATTATGGGTTCATTCATCATTACTGTTGGTTTGGAATGAAGCCTGGTTCTTTCAGTTTAATGTAAAAAAGATTATTAATTTAGTACAAGTGTTTTCAATGGGGGGTCATGGGAACATTTTGCAAGAATTGACAAACTGCACTGTTGATACTCTCATTCTTTCTAATTAAAAGGCACTAAACAATCAGCACATTATTCTCCTCCACTCTTTCATTTTCCTCTCAACAAAAAAATTTAATATCTTTCTCAACGTAGTTAATTAATTCAATGAGCCGTATCAGTACCTTTCCCAGAGAAAAAATATCCAAGGGGGTTCGTGGTTGATAGTTATCATGCATTAGCACTGCTAGGGCTCTGGTCTGTCTGGTGGTCCCTTGACTTAACATAATAAGAGTGCCGATACAAATTGATACTATCTAACCCAATGCTCAGTAGCTAATACAAGTGTTCCTTGACTCACGGCTTTTTCGCGTTAGCCTTGCAGTGCACAAATGTGGCCGTAATCTGATTTAGACATTGCTAGTAAACCCTGCTGGAATGTGGTCTACTCACGAAACAAGCTCTGTAGTTTAGTTTTTCATAATATGTCACCCGATAAAGGAACTAGACACTTGCTGTCAATTTCCTAATAAGTATTGTGACACAAGCTGCCTTTGGAAAAACAACTTAGAAAAACATACAGTTTAGACACCACCATACTATTGCCTTTGTCACCTGCATGGGCACTCAAAGAGCACTGTGTCCCAAAAACAGCTGAACACTTTGATGAAGTACAACTAATTCCAGCTTTTCTGTCTCACCTTCCTGAAAAACAGTGGTTTTCTCCTCAATGACATCAATCCAGAAGGAGGAGTTCTTTGACCTACTGGCTACCACCCAAGGCCGTCGGCTTGATGATCAGCGGGCAGAGCTGCGCGACCCTACACGACTACGAGTGCTTCGCTGGAGAAATATCAGTCTGCGGAAGAACAGCCTGAAGGAACCAGAGTTAAAGGAAGCACCGGCCAAATCAGTTCCAAAGGAGGACCTTTACAATATGATTCTAACCTCTCAAGTAATTTTCAGATACCCTTCATAGGTGGAATTCATGTCATGTGCAAATATATAATTCATTTCCAATACCAAAATACAAAGTTTGATACACATAGAGACTTTGATACAATATTGCAATAACCAACATAATCAACATTCTCTGCATACCATTTCCCTGCCTTTTATTTATTCATAATGTATGAAATTTAAAGCAACCAGTCTTATCTCTGTCTTCCAGTCAAAAGTTTTTGCACACACTGAGATATTCTACTTTTTCGTGCTACTCACTTAATCACTAAAAATACACTCAATATAACTTAATAAATGAATGTATAGTATGTTCACCATTTGAGTACCTTTATTAGCAAGAAAATAATCTTTAATTCATCAAAATAGCCTCCTCTAGCAGTTATAACAGCAGAGAAAATCCGAGGCATTTCTTTTTACAAGGGACATTAAATACTGCTCTGTTCCATGGGATGAAACAATTAACCAGTGCATTTAAAGTTAAAGGACAGCCTAGAATTTGACTGTCATCACCACACAACCAGTTAACAGGATGTCAGACATGCACTGTTACTCACTCTTTCCATGTTATAAAGACTTGTTTGACTTATATTTTCATTTATAGTTGTTCATTCAAGTTTCAAATGCTTTACAAGAATAAAAAAATCTACAGTTTATGAAATAAATGGAAAAGTGATAAAAACCTGTATTGTGCAAAAACTTTTGACTGGTATTTCATGTTAATTTAATACCTTCTAACAAGTGTTAAGAGGTAATGCACATAAATATAGTATTAAAGATCAGCGACATCATCTATAAACTTTTTGATTCCAGTACTTTTCATTTGTTTACAGTGAGGCATCTGTCACTTTTGTTTGATTGTAATTCCCCTTAAATTCCATTTTCAGGCCCAAGGAAGGATGGAAGACCAGCGCTGTGCTGCCCCTGGGCCAATGGACGACGAGGACTTCTTCTCCCTGTTGCTGAAAGTCCAAGGGGGACGGATGGATGAGCAGAGGACTGAGATGCCCGTGCCTCTCTGAGACTGAAGAGCCGAGTGAGCAGTCAGCAAGGCAGCAGAAGGTTCTGTTACCTAGCTTCCCGGCCGCGGCTCACGCTTCTCAGACTTTTCCCATGGACTCATAGCATCTGCCTGTCCATGATTGCTTGAGTTACCCGTTCAAGTTTTTGATATATGTGTTCAGTTGAGATACAAATTAGTAGCAAGAGGCCTGGGTGTCAAACTGCATTTGCACGATTTGACATGTTCTCTGGAATCCAATTTGTCTCATTTCAATGCATGTAAGCCATTGTTTAGGACGGTGTGCCAATGTGAGTGTGATCTTGTTCAGTCCAGCTATTGATGAATGTCACCAAGATATTTATACTAAAATACAGCAGATAAGTACCTTCAACCCATTTTCAAATGTAAGTTATGAAAAGGAACATCATTGTAAGTGTCATATAATTTAAAGGCTACGAGTGATACTGGTCTGAGTAGACATTAAATAAAATACTGTATCCAAATATCCAAAGAAGACCTATAGTGTGAATGCTGTCAATAACACTATCATGCAATTTTGATTTTGTATGAAATGTCAATAAAATGATCACTCGTGCTAACTATAGAGCCAAAGTAATAACTAGAGCAGTGGTTCGCAACCCAATTTTTACCACGCCAGCTCAGTTGCAACCCTATATCAAATATGGTTCTAAATTAATGCTATCATCAAGTACGGGGTGCACTCTGCAATTTATGCTAATCAATGCCTATTGGACAAATCTGATTGGATGTGTCAGTGAATTTTAAATTAAGCATCTATGGTTTGGCTTCTGGGATTGGTTGACTGTTCACTAGTTTTGTGCTAAGTGGTTGCAGGCCCAAGACCTGTTTATATAGGTTAATTCTAGGACTGGGGCTGGGAAATCTGATTGTGAGTTAGCATAGCAGCTTGCTGGTTTTAAAATGCTTACATTTCCAACTCTGCCTCGCAACCCTTTCACAACTTGCCACGACCCAAATTTGTATCACGACCCACGGTTTGAGAATCGCTGAACTAGAGCATACAGTGCGTCAGCAATGCAGTCTAACTGTAATCATGCTAGTTAAATGATGGTTATGACTACGATTATAAATCACAAATATGTCAGTACAGATTTACGATTTTTTAAAAGAATTTCAAGAATAGCTTTTTTTTTACAAAAGCAGTACAGATACTTCAAGAATCTGCTACACAAACACAAATTGCACACTTTGTACTTTTATTGCCTAAATTATATTTGAAGGCCTTAAAAAGTGTATTCCAAAAAGACACCTTTCTCAAGGCAAATGGGTAGGTGTGACACTGCAGGGACTTTGGTGGGATGTATACTATTATCCTAAAAGTCTAAAGTCCATCCATCCATCTTCTATAGCCTTTTGTCCTATGCAGGATCTACACTGTTTAAAGTGACGTGAAGGGGGAGTATTGAAAATGCAACACTGTACACTCAAAAGCTAAGTTGTCTCTCAGTTATCTGAACACTAATGACAAGAAAAGTCATAGCATTTTAACATACTAAGCCCCATATTGCCTACACACTCACAAGTACTTCCTCAAAAAAGCAGGTGCTGAACCCCTAATAAATTTTAGTTGTGATATGTTGACTGCTATGATTTCAGTTCACCAGTTCTCAGCCTTTTGGCTTCATAATACATACTATGAGTTGGGGCTGTGAGGCACAGGGAGTGGAATCAACATGAGGCTATCTGATGTGATGGATGTCTTCCATCACGGTTAGCATGATGTACTCTTTGGGCTGAGCTCTGATCTTTCACAGCGGAAAAGAAGCAGGAACTGCCAGGTAAAGTGCAAAGCACTTAGAAAACTGCTACTACTACACACACAAAAATCAATAAAACGCTACCTAAGGCCTGTGATTCACTGCCAACATAGTTCTGGAAACCCTACACTCACACATTTTTGTTTTTAATCCATATTAAATTTTAAAATATTAAATTTTTTAAAATAGTGCCAAAAATAGCAGATAGATCCTTACACAATATTAAAACAAAACAATATAGTACCCGTCAGAACCAGTACTAATTGACACCCTTGATAAAGATGACTAAAAAGTTTATGGGAAAAAATGTGGTGAATGAACTTAATTTAAAATTGGAAAATTTTAGGCCCATGTTTTACACAATTCTGTAGGCCTACGTACGTGCATAATAACCACTTAACATTAATTATGTTTTGTTATACGTTGTTGTACTGTTTTGAGTAGGTATGAACGAGACTAGAAAAAAGATCAAATTGCGATATTTAGGAATTGAAAATTAGCTATATAGCCAAAAGTAGAACTTATCTACCTTAAACTTATTATGTATCTGCCAAGAGTCTGTCAAATAATTTGGTGTTGCAGAGTTGAGCAATGCTTTTGCTCATTGTCATTATAAAATACAAATATAAAATATAGCGGAATACGAATGGCTTTTCGTGATCAGTAATTGTTCGCTTTTCTCTTCTTAACTCATTTTTTGCTGAATTTGTCACAAACGCGCCACGTACAGTCAATGAATCAGTCGAACAGAAAGCGCAAAAATGATATGGTTGTTAAGGAGATCGCATGCAGTACGTACTAATGCAAAAGAAGCGGCGGTAAATTTTTTACTTATTTTTAAAACCTAAACTAGCTGAAACTAACGCTGAAAGGGAACTATCATTAAAATTGCAAAGCTTGCTAAGTTCGGTTTCCTGTGACTAAGTAAAAATGTTTTTGCGCATTTTATTAATGGTTTGAACCCAGTAGACTATAGCGTTCCTTCCCTGTGGTTGGTTCTTCTCTTGTGTCAGTTACAATGTATGCATTATATGAAATATAAACGATTAACCAATGGATCGTCAGATTAATTGGTAGATTACTCGATTATTAATATAATCGATAGTGACAGCCGTATACTGTATTTCAGGGATCTAACAAAATCACATGCCACAATTATTAGCACCCCCTGATAATTCATATTAAGAAAATGTTACTCTACCATGTTCCAGCTTAGCTATTACTTTATTAAGTTCATCTGTGTTTAGGAACTCCCGTAGTCATTCCCTTAGTCTCGAGGGCATTGTATATAAGCACTGTACTATTCCACTTTCCTTACTGTAGGCTAAACATAGGCTGTATGTCTCTTCCATAGAATTAGACTTGCTTCGTAGCTTTCAGATGTGCACTTTTTCGTTTTAGGAAATGTACATTCCCGCGACATTCCAGTATATCGCAAGAATAATAATTAATTGCATGGACGTAACTCTCTTATCCGTATACAGCTTGGTCAAAATACCTTGTGCTCCGCCCCGGTCACGTATATCTCCACCTTTCACTACTGACCTCTTCCAATAATTTCATTTCTGCGTGGAGGAGGTAGTGCTACAACTAAAGCAGCGCGCAGCGGCTGGAGGACGGCGAAGCAGTGCAGTTTACAAAAGCAGGCAAACGCGGCTTCCAGTTTCTCTTTTGCAGTACTTTGTCCAGCATGCTCAGCGGCTGCCCTTTTCATTCGATGGTAGACAAAATGATTATTTAGAAGTACTGTAACTATCGAAATGCTTGACAGCCAGAACCTAAAACAACAGTATTGATACGAGTGTTTTCTATAGTTGCACAGAACTCAGTTTGACGTTTGAATTCGTTAAATCGTTAAAATTGTATTATTTTATAATTATATAATTACATGCGAAGTGTACGAATTTTCTTGGAATGAACGCCTGGTTGTGTGAAATTACTTTTAGCTTCTGACTTTTATCTGTTGTCATTTTCAGATCATGCTTTTGCTCGGTTGTCTCCTGCTGTTTCACCTGCCATCGGACGATGCTGCCTCACCGATCTCCTGCTTCAGTGACAATGGAAAACCCACTGACTGGTGAGCAAATATACAGAAAACCGCAGGGTGCATCAAACTTTAGTTATGCTACTGTGAATCTGTAGGTTTCGGTGGTGAACCTGGCAAAGAATACTCGGGGATTGCGCAGATATTTCTAATTTGATAGGAAGATACCTTAGGTTGAAATCATTAGCATGATTCTACACTACATTGGCTCCTGATCGATATTTTCTGTAGAAATGTAGCTAACTTAAACTGTCTACTGCTTAGTCGCTTTCTCATTGTGCCAGTTCTTTCTGGTCATGTGATGTCTTATTCACCAGTACAGACTTGTCACACCAGTCTACAGAAATCACAACTGGAATTCGCAGCAGAGGCTCATGCTCATATTTTGGTGTTGCTCTGTCCCAGGTTCTATCTCTACAAACTTCCACACCTCTCTCATAAACAACATAGCGATGGGATGACATACCTGCTGATGGACACAGAGAGTGACCAATGGGCAGATGGAGCCGTGCTGGTGAACGACAGCACAGGAGCTCTGGGGAGGACAGTGGGTCAGCTTTATGAAGAGAGAGGGGTCTGTCTCTGTGATTCATGCTACCTAATTTTTTATAGGGAGATTTTTGTACAACACTGTATGGTAGTACTGTCTTAAAAGCTTTCAAGACTTTCAGACAAAGGATCAGAGTGATGCAAGCAGCATACATGTGACCATGCATGGAGTTATTCAGGAACCAACTTGTTCTTCTGTTTTTTTTTTTTTTCTTGTATGGTTGTTTTTGAAACATAACGTGACCTTCAGTTGTCCCAGGCGTCCTTAAGGATCCTTTCTAGACAGGGGGTCTATGGATGTATGTTGGTGTAATTTTAGTTTCAGCAAAAGCAAAGGCATTTTGTTTTGTTGTGTAGGTACAGGTTCTCCATCCTGCATACACAAAGATATTCTTAGCACGAGTTGCTTAAATGAGGAACAGGTTATGTGGTTTCTTAGTTACTTTGAGAAACTACGGTTGTCTTCCTCTCCTCTGAAACAGAAGTCTCCCCAAAAGTAATGCACAAACACCCGTATAACATTTGTATTTCATTGCATGACATTTGTATTTTCAGTAGTGATTTGATTTGGATTTTTGGTACTGTTGTATTGTCCTGGATTCTTCACTAAAATGTCCATATCCCAGGGGAATAACATTTGCATCCAAGCAAGATATTGTTGCTTTTTTTTCTCAAAGTGTCTTGCCGGATAAATGGGCGATTACTTTTCTATTTTCTGGGTAAATTTCAGGGCGATGATATTGCATACATCCTCTACAATGACCAGAAACCAGAGGGGAAAGGATTGTCTGAACATGAGAAAGGTCATACAAAAGGTAAGATGGCCTCTTGAAAAACGTTTATCGATGAATCAGAATGATTGGTGTGTAGGTATGTTTATGTTTGAACATACAAAATTTGAAAGTCAGTGTTTTTAATATGGTTGTATTCTTCTGCACAAAATGCTCAATGGCTACACCTTGTGGTCACAGATTATTAGTTAATATTTGCAAAGGTAAAAAGACACCAGAATGCCGTTTTCTCAAACAAACTGTAAATCAAAACCTCAGTGGATGGAAATGTGTTTTTCTTTATCAAGCTTGAATTTTTTTGCCACATAATAATATGTAAAGTGAATAATTTTACGTTTCTAATCTGTAAAGGTGTTGTTCTTCTGGATAAGACCCAAGGATTCTGGCTGGTCCATAGTACACCTCATTTTCCAAATGCTAAGGAAGCAGGTAAATTTGAATATCCAGAAACCGGGACGAAGAATGGACAGAACTTCATCTGTGTCACTTACCCTTTGGATAGGTTTGAGACCATTGGTAAGTATATGCTATGAGATATATGCCTTAACATCAACTGTGAGAGTAATACTTTTTCCTTCTTGACTCATGCTTTTGCTATTGTTCTGTTAAGGATAAATTATTAGAATGACAGCTGGAAGTTAGTAATGGTGCTGGTTTTATGTGCTACCCCTTTAATGGAGCTGGCAACCCAAATAACTGGTTCCGTTGCCATAGTGACAGTGAAAGGAACCCTTGTGTGCTGTGTGCTCATGTGATTGAGTTTATATGTGCAAAATACCTGCAAATAAGTTGGTTCTCGATGTTTGGGTAATTGGGGAAATTATGCGGGATTCGCAGTACAGGAACACAAGGGTGCATCATCTCAGTGTGACCCAGGTGGCAGGATATGCGGCGGTTTTAGAATGGAGCACATGCCAGCATCCTCTTCAGCTCTGTGAACATCATCAATATGTACACAGAAGTCTGTTAAATACTGAGACGTTAAAGTGGATGGCATTGTAATCACAGGCTGATAGATACAACGGCTCATCAGTGAATGTGAATAATCTGTTTTCAGAATGGATGCCTAATACCATATAATAAAGCTGCAGTATATAAAGACAAACCAGCGATTATCACCAGGCAGCGTTATGCGTCAGCAGCAGAGTCTGCAGTATTTATTAATTTCTTAATTCTTCACGTTGTTCTATAGGTCAGCAGTTGACAATCAATGAGCCTCTTATCTATGACTGCAATGTGCCCAGCTCCCTGGCTTCTCTCCTGCCTTCCATGGTGGAGCTCTGTAGGCGGAGCCAGAGCGCCAAGGGAAATGCCAGCATCGCCCTGTCTCAAATTTCCTCCAATCGCAGCGTGCCTCTCACCTCCTTGGCCGGAACCGAGTTCATAAGCTTTGCGAAAAGTGCATCGTTTGAACACGGTGAGTCCCTTGATGCGCACGAAGGAGTATGATCCACTCTTATGATGCGCCTGGAAAAAAAAAAGGAACAGTTTGAGAATTGAGGAGTCGAGATAAAACAGATCCACGGTTCTGCTGTGGGAATACAGAGCAGCCACGTGCTTCGGTCACTGTCACGTTCACTTCTTAACCGCGCCGCTAAGAGGAGACATGATGAGTAACAGCTGAATTGGCTCTTAAGTCTGTAAAAAAACGTCCGGTGTGTTTATATAGAGAGACGCCCCCTGGGGATCTGCTTCGCTTTGTAATAGATATTAATGTAGCTGTTAACATGGTTTATTTATGGCAATGATGCTAGAATGTTCATTCAGGCTGCCGCTCACTGGAAATGACCCAAATATCAGTTGAGCACATTTTTAAATTTAGCTGAGAAATAGTGGTAACAAAACTTTATATAGATATAAAGTTACATATACCACGGTGATGCAGTGGTTAGCACTGTTGCCTCACACCTCTGGGACACGGGTTCGCGTCCCCGCCTGGGTTACATGTCTGTGGAGTTTGCATGTTCTCCCTGCAATTGTGGGGTTTCCTCCAGGTACTCCGGTTCCCCCCCCCCCCCCGCAGTCCAAAGACATGCTGAGGCTAATTGGAGTTAATAAATTGCCCGTAAGTGTGAATGAATGGTGACAGTGTGTGAGTGTGCCCTGCGATGGGCTGGCCCCCTGTCCAGGGTTGTTCCCTGCCTCGTGCCCAT
>JAODKF010000147.1:16676009-16691762 GCA_026779585.1 Mormyrus proboscirostris | reverse complement strand
CAGGGACCCCCAGACGGCCCACGTTTTTGCTTCCTCCTTGTGTTGCAGGGAGCTGGGAGGGAGCAAAAACGTGGACTGTCTGGGAGTCCCTGAGGACCGGATTGGGACACATTGTACTATTGCATCAGCTAACAAGCACCAACATTCAGCGGAGACACCAGGTGGAGTATAAGGGTGGAGGGGAGGCTGAAGAATTACGGTCAAAAGAGCGTCCTTACGAGCCTCCTCCCCTTAGTCTTGATCCGGGGGAAGGTGGCGCTGGTCTCGCTGCCAACTGATGGAGAGCCAAGAGGCGTGTTCCCTCCCTGCCTCCTCAACAGAAAGTCGACGCTCGATGAGGTCATAGCATAGAAGACATTTCCTGCAGGAGGCATTTTCAGCTCTGGCAGGTATGAAGACATGTGACACAATGCATATGAGTCAGTAAAGTCACACCCAGAGAACCCGAAGGGAATAAACCGCATGAAATCAGATCGGCCCGAATGTTACATTACAATACGAGGCACATTTAAGTCGAAAGCTGCAGCTCATGGTATCTACAGAAATGGCCACGCTTGACTCTGGGGATGACATGACCTGTCTCTACCTTTTCCATCAGGCTGCAGCTGGATCAGCTCATATCTGGGCGCCTCTTTCGGATCCTGATTGTGCTTCTCTAATGCATTGCTGATTACAGATGGGGTCTTGTCATTGCTTGTCACCTGAAAGAACAGAAAATAGCAATAAAAGTATGAGTGATGCAGCTGCTCTTTAAATAACATATGGGCATGTGTTTAAAAGATAAGGGGAAAGCGATTCTTTGGCAAACAACCCGTCTGACTATTTGAATACCACACTGCTGAGTTTTTACAGACAAGCCAGTTATACCATTAGATCTGAGCTCCTTTGCTGTGATTTCCGTCCTAAATTTAACACCTCAATTAACTTCTTTTTTTTTTTTTTAAATATTTCAGTTCAATCAAAATCACATGATGAATACCATTATACTTCGGTACAAATTCCCATCCTGCAGATCCATCCGAATCCGGATGATTCGCATGTCTGGTCCAGCCTCTTGGCTTTTGCTGGTGGGAGGACCCCCGCAGGAGACGGACCGCCGATGCGATTTGACGCTGCTGTCTGGTGTCGCGGAGGTGAGAGCGGGATCGGTCGGAGGGGGGGAGGAGTCGACATCCAGGCAGGAAACCGAAGGTGATTTCATGTGCTGAAATGTCAAGAGTTATAAGGGTCCCTCAACACCGTAAACAGTGACAATTGTAATGCAGGCAAATGCATCATATATTCACCCAGGCAGACAGAATTGATTAACGACTGCTTGTAATTTAAAACACAGATAATACATAATTCAAGGATTCGGATTTGTCACTATGCAAGTGGGTTACACAAGTACAATGAAACGTAGCAGCTTCCTCCATAGTGACACAAATAACATTAAATAGCTACTTTACAAGCATGGAATACATATCTGTGGGAATTCACTGAGAAATATCCTATAAATAAGCTCCGTATATATATCGTGAGGTCAGAAATCGTTGTAATACCTTGGCAAGTTTGGAGAGGAGGTGATTGACGGGGGAGGGAAAGTCAAAGACAGCTTCACCCTCAATAGACGGACCGACCACTGATGTAAGAATGCTGGGAGAAACGGAGGCACCAGAGACACGCTTGTTAAAACAACACTGGGTACAATTCATGTATTTTATAGAGCTTCCTTTCCTACACAGCAGCTCCTTATATATACGTCGAGGAGAGAGAAAGAGGGAAAGAAAAACCAGATTGGACATGAAAAAGAAAAACATCCTCGAGGATTTCGAGGTCAACTAATGGCTGCGCTCTCCTGAGCACGGTGCTGCAAAATGCCCATCTCAATATTACACTGATAAAATAAAATACAGACGCTGTTTCCTTAGCATTAACGCGAGCGACCAAATGCTTTCAGCATGAAGCAATAACTTTGCATGAGCTTTGTTGTATAATTTACCCACAATATAAACCTGTAATGTACAGACATGCAGGGACCCATTTCATCTGAACCTCTATGGCATTCAGATCACGTCCAGCCAACATGCAGCGTCTGCAGGATTCTGTTCTTCTTCAACTCAATAAACCTCATCTGACCATATTTCTCCCTATCCTATGACAGCTAAAGACCCCCCCCCCCCCCACACACACACACACACACACACACACATGCCCTACAGCCCTTTGTTCACCAAATATCATGCAGAGACCCTCAGTCTATTTTCATTTGCCATCACGTTTCAGGGCAAAACTTGTTAAGAAACAAGGCTTACTTACTCTGTGCAGTGTGTGATGACAACTGTGGGATTCAGGGCACGACCAGGGCTGGGATCTGAAGCAGACTCGATCTGATTGGACAGTCTGTAACTGTGACAACACGCTCCATTAAACTGACATTGTTACAGAGGCAATTCAAATTGAGAAGAAAATGCATTTTTTAAAAAGAAGAGCAAATGGGTTCTAATCTAACCAACTGAGAGGTAATGTGCAGTATATGAATTTGTATTCGAAATGTTGAGCGGTATACATGCCTCTCTTCTTCGCTCAGAGTTGGAACACTGTAGTACCACTCGAGGAAAGACTCATCGGCCATGAAAGACCAGCTTTTACACGAAGTCTGCAGGAGCTTTATTTGAGATAAAACCTCAAATTCCTGAGAGGGAGGAGGCATACAGATGAAGTCCTTCAGATATTCGTCCCCCCAAAAAAAGCGTAAAACGGTAGAAGCTGATTTGTAGCTACATCAAAATTGTGAGTGTAGATCGTTATATTCGCAAACGCTTTTCCCCCCGCGCCATACTGTACATACCCGTCTTCGTTTGTCAAAGTGGATGTACCCATTCTGTAAGAGAGAGCCGCTCATGTTGGAACCACGTTGTTTATTTATAGTCATCAATAACAATCTTGACCAATGGCGTGGCCGCAGAGCCGGGACGTGGCCGGACACACAGACAGACTGCCTCACCTCCAGCCTGTCCTTCACGGCGGTGTCCAGCATCATGAGATCGGTCAGGAAGATACCCAGATAGGGGACGGTGCCCCGGGCTGCAACCTGAGTGATGCAGATGGGAAACTGATTAATTACGGTTAAGAGTGTTTGGTGTCATGGTGATTTGAGGGGTAGCGCCGGGGGTCAGAACGCTGCCCTGCTCCGTTTGCATGTGCTGAGCTTCGCTGCTCCCTCTGCGTTGTGCTGATCTCCAGCAGTGATTTTGGGCACCGCCCACATTACAAAGACATGCAGTTAATTGGCATCTCAAACTTGCTCAGAGCGGGTGATTGGGTGTTATTATGTGCATCTGTCTAGCAACTGTCCTGTCTTCTCCTCCACTGTGGCCAATCACACCCCCCCACCCCCACCCCATGACCCTATACTCGAAAGCAGTTTGAAACATAGACGGATCACCACTTGAGATCGTAACAGCAAACTCACAAAAACCTCCTGTAATTACTCTAGATATGCTCATTAACACAGGTAGCCTGAACACAGTACTCCTTACCCCAGTTTGCTCATTAACACAGGTTCCCTAAACATTGTACTCCTTACCCCAGTTTGCTCATTAACACAGGTAGCCTGAACACAGTACTCCTTACCCCAGTTTGCTTTCTATTGTTCGTCTTTGTGTCGGTACTGACGAGCTGTGATGTCTCCTCCTGGAACACGGGGACCAAACACATCGCTACGTCACTCCATCTGTGCCACGAACCCTCATTGCTTTTGGTGAGCACAGCGCAGAGAGCGTCACAGTCCATCCACCAAGGACGCACCTCCCTCCTCGTCCACGGGCCATTTCATAAATAACAAGCTGAATCCCCCACGACGGGAGCCGTCCGCTAAACGGTCAGCGCACATCGCAGGATCACTTGATAGTTCAAACACCTCCTTACTCCATAATACATTTCCTGACAGCCATAAGCAAAAGGTGCTTTTAAAATGTACAAAATGTTCCCTATCAATCCTATTCTGGAATGACACACCGCTTAAGCATCACTCGTTCTGCACCATCTCTTTCAGATCCATATGGATGGAAATAACGGAGTCAGATTACTATAGATATTAATTCATATTAATATATTAATTAAAAATATAAGACATTAATTACAACTACAGCCAACGAAGTAAACTCGCTTTTTCTTTTTGTGATGCTACAAGCTTATATGGCAAGAGAATTGCTGGAAAAAAAACTGAAAAAACTATCACTTAGCATTTGTGCGAATTTTTATTTCACCTGTTTGTTTTTCATCAGAGGATCACATCAAGCATCCTGTGCACTGTGCTCCTTTCAGCTAATATGCACTTTATTCAACACTGTCATCACCGGGCTCACCTCTCTAAGCAGCTCCCTGCTCTGCGAATAGTTGTCCTTCTCCGAAAAGATGTCAGAGAGTTCCTCGTATCTCCTCAGCGCCTCCCTGTCGCCGTGGAATTAGGGAAGGAGAACACTGCATTCCGCTCATCTGTGTCTCATTTGGCAGAAGACACTTCTCTCACTGCGACTCAGGCCCAGCCAGACCCACGCAGACGGCAATCGTCTGGCAATCGTCTGGCCATGACACTTTTAAAATACCAGCTATCGTCAACTTTTACGCCTATTCAAATTCGCGGTGTTTCCGAATATAGTGAATGCTACTGATTGGTTTCTACGCTGGTAAACAGGAAAGGGCCGCATTGGTATTTTGGTAACTCGCCTTCATAATTTGCCAGAACGGCAGACCTGAGGATGTACGTTACACAGCCTGCACGCACCTGTCTGTCTCCGCCCAGGTTTTCCTTAGCCGGTGCAGTGGGTTGCTTTGCAGGGCAGACACGATGGCATACACAGAGGAGAAGTTTTTCCTGGCACGACACTCCTATAATGAAATGAGCACTGCATTCAGGCATTTGCCAAGAGCATGAGACATACATTGGGCTATGACACGGGTGTGAGACAACTGGTATCCTTCACTTTTATAGCTCTAGAGTAGAGTAAAAATAGGCTCTTTTCTCACACGACAGGTATGTCTCTAATGTTATTGCTGATTGACATTTTTTCTAATCAGCTTTCCTCAGTGGAGTACTGGGTTGAAGCAAACCTCCAGCGTGTAGGTTTGAATCCCACCTCCACGCTGTGTGTGTGTGGATCTTGCATTTTCTAGCTGACTTGCGCAGGTTCTTCTATAGTTCCTTCTCACAGTCCAAAGACATACACTCAGGCTAAATGGTGTCTCTAAAGCACCTGTAGTGTATGGTTGTGGGTGTATGTGAGCAGCGAAGGACTGGCGTCCTGTTCAGGGCACACCCCAGCCTAGCGTGTTTGATGCCTGGGATATACACCCACCTAATCCCCCCCGTGACCCTGTATTGGTTACGTGGTCGAAAGATGGATAGTTATTCTTATACTAACACATGAATCCCTCCCACCTCTGCCACGCTGATCCATTTCCCCAGGAGTCGGGCCCTTTGCTGGGTCCGCAGATCCACATGCCACAGGCAGGAGGCGGTGACGGCTTTTGCCAGCCGGTTGAACTGCCGCACCGTGGCCCTGACGGACAAGCAGACGCCCTCGCGCCCCTTCTTGTCCCGTTGGGACCACAGAGAGCCCAGGCAGTGGTAGGGCACCACGTGCAGGAATAGATCCTGGATGAAAGGCAGATACCTCTGATTCAGCATGTTCGACGGCGAGATGAACAGACACAGGAATTCCTCCGTTTCAAGACCATGCGGAAAAATT
This sequence comes from Mormyrus proboscirostris, assembly GCA_026779585.1. Classification (NCBI taxonomy): domain Eukaryota; kingdom Metazoa; phylum Chordata; class Actinopteri; order Osteoglossiformes; family Mormyridae; genus Mormyrus; species Mormyrus proboscirostris. The sequence goes on along the minus strand of JAODKF010000147.1, from coordinate 16,686,030 downwards.
AAGAATCAGAATAAATGAGTCAGCAGGTGGAAGCAAACGTCGGCTGTGACACTTACTGTCTCTATCATGGTCAGCTGCTCAGCGACCACATCTGCGGGGAAGCCCAGAATTTTGGTGGCATCAAACTCCGTGCTCGAAGAGTCAGATGGGGATGTCACAGAGGAGACGCTGTCTGCAAGGCAGAAAGACTCAGTCTTTGGCCTTCATTTGTGCGAGCAAAGCACGGCAGCAGATCTGCCTCCAACGTACCTCTCGCACGTGTAAATGCCGTGTTGTTATTTTCTGTGATACATTTTTTATTGCTACTTACGTCTAACTTCACATCACTTAGCAGATGCTTTTGTCCAGTGATGTTCAAGAGTGGTAAGTAGCACAAAACAAACATACGTGCTGTCAAGGAAGGAGTTGAGTAGGCAGCTGGGCGGAGCTTCACAGAATGCCCAGGTACAGGAGTAAGCAGTAGTACAGCAAAAGCTACACAACAAACCAACAACCTATTCATACTACTCAATGACGAACGTGCGACATTAAGAACATTCAGGGAACATAGAGAGGCATCATATTGCTATAAACTGGATCTGTGTGTGGCTCCGTGCCCGTGATCAGAAGGTTCAAACCTCACGGTCGGAAGAGCGAGGCCCTTTATCCCCATTCCTTCCGGCATTTGGAATGTCGGTTGTACTCTGACTCTCACACTTGCTCTCGTCTGTGTATAAGTCTGTGTGTCTCGTGGAGAACGAGACTGAATTTGTGAGAACAACCCGGGGGAAGGAATACGGCATCACTAGGCTATGCTGTATCGTTCATATCTATTCAGACTGCTGTGCTTGGAGTGCTGTGTTTATTTAGAACTGTGATCCATCCTGTGATCTGGGACGGCAAAAGCGTTCGGAAGATGGAAGGACGGGCAAAGGTCCGTAGAAAGTAAGAATTTCATTGTACCATGTAGTCGCGAGTATAAAAGGACCTTGGACCGGAGACATACACAGAGGAAGGCGAAAGGGGAGGAGCATGACAGCGGCGGCGCAGCACTGCTACCTGTAGGGGAGTCACTCAGCAAAGCCCTTTCGCTTAATTCTTCCGAAATCTTCAGTAAGCGCTTTCTGATCTCTGAACCCGAGGGGTCAGAAGGGAGGAGGGGGGCCAGTCGGAGAAGGGGGGTGGGGTCTCCGAGGGACAGGAAGTCCTCCTTATACTCATCCAGCCATTTGCTGAAAACCGAACATACTGTCCTGGAGGAGACAGAGAACAGCGACGTTTTCTCAGGCGTATGCTGAACCTTGGCGTCCGGCACTCATTTAGTCACCTGAACCAGCCTCTTGTTTACAGTCATTTTATTTATTTCCCGGCGAATCTTACATGTAATTGGCTGAAAATCCATGGACAGCACTTTGATGCCATATGCAAAGTCTGTATGGTACAGCTCTTTGTTAGGGATTTTGAATTGAGTAATGACTCACTTGTTGAAGGCCAGTCTATTTACGCTCAGTTTATTTGCCCCTGGTGGGTTCTCTAGTCTGTGGAAAGAAAGACAGCAGGAAATACACTGTCACCACGCCAACATTTATTTTAAAAAGCGCTGTATCAGATTAAAGAGGGAAGGAGAGGTAACACCACATGACAATATTATCTCTCTGTCACACTCTTCCTCTCTCATCACTCGCTCCTCTCATATTTACAGACCCTTAGCAATGAGGACAATAGTACAATCGCGCTTTTGATATAATTTCCCTCTTTTTCCCGCTCTTGTTCTTTCTAACCTGTCAGCCAGGATGTCCAGCACCCTCTGCGTGGTGGTGAAGGAGCGATAGGTGGCGAGGAAGATGGCGACGTAGGAGGTGTCTCCCGTGGAGAAGGAGTGGAGAAGATGGAGGACAAGCTTCTCCTCTGTGCCCGCTTTGATAAACTCATGGCACAGGCCTGAGGAATGCTGGGAAAAGTGAGGGACAAAGTGACATTAGAAATCTGTTGTCGTACTCAAACGTATGTTTTTTCCTCTCCTAAATGCAGTCAAAAGGCTGGATTCACAAGGGTGGTGTGTGGTGCTGTGGTTTAGGCCTCTGTGCCTGTGCTCGGAAGGTTGCTGGTTTGAATCCCATCCTTAGCACAATAGTCGCATCTCTGTTGGGTCCGTAAACAAGGCAGTTACATTTTCAAGACACTCTAGAGCAGGGGTCACCTCCCTTTTTGAAACTGAGAGCTATTGAGCCATAGGAAGGGCTACCAGTTTGAAATGCCCTCCTAAACTTATCTAAACTTCATGGATATTAAACGTGTTTTACATGCTTTTTTTAGATATCGTCATTTTCAAATCTATATAAATGTAAATGTGATTAAAGAAGAATAGCAACAGGATAAAATAAAATTTTAGATGCTGCTCACTGGTGAGTTGTGCTATTTCTAGAACAGGCCCGCGGGCAACTCATGTGGTCCTTGGGGGCATCCTGGGGCCCGCGGGCACCATGTTGGTGACCCCTGCACTAGAGGCGGCGAGTAAGTGTCCTGACCTTGTGCTCAGACCCCCAAGCCTTGCTCTCAACAGACTATGTGCATGTTTCAAAGGAGACCAAGATACGTGAAAAGAAGCATTCAAATGTACTTGTGCAACGAGCAAATAAGGCTTCATTTCACATTGCATGCACCATGACACGGATACATTTGTGAAAGCGCCAGTCATTTCACGTGCCCGTTTCTAAAGACGACACAATTCGTTATGACTGTAAACGTGTTTTGGTTTTTAGGTTTCTATGGAAATCATAAGTGGCTGAGCGCACTCTCACCGCCGTAGAAGACGAGCCTCCGGCCTGTGGTTTCACAACGACAGTGTAGATTGCCCCCTCTTCTTCCTTTTCTGACACTGTGGACTGAAAGTGCCAGTAACCCACAACGAAACACAAACAGATTCCGGCATTTATTAAGCTTATTAAGACGCACACTGTTTAATTACTGTGTATATCATGGACAGAACTTAACATAATGACAGTGACTAAGCAAAAAAAACAAAAAAAAAACGAAGACTACAGTACTTGACAGGCCGCATGCTTAAACTCTTTTACACTTGTACTTCCTTTTTTTATCAATTTCAGTTCCGAAATTTGTTTTTGAACCAGCATCCATGGGTTACCATACTGAATAGGGCACACATATAGCTAACTTGCAGTATAAATAGTATAATAATAATAATAATAATTAATACTTTATTAATCCCTGTTGGAAAATTGTGTTTAAGCCTCCCACAACTTGCTCTATTTTGTAGAGTAATCTGTCTTTGAAGGGCAGCCACCTGTAGAGGCGCCCAGGGAGCTGGGGGTTAAGGGCCTTGCTCAAGGGCCCGCAGACATGCTGAGGCACACAGGCTTAGCCCGCTGAGCCACACGCTGCCCCTAATAATTCAAACGTAATAATCTATGCATTTACAGGCAATAATGTGAGGGTTATTTATGCTGTCATGTAGCACAGCAGCTGTTCCATGCATATGCTACTGTACGGAGCACTGCGGGTCATACCAAGTTCAACGGGCAGTACCATGTCGTCTTCATGGGGGAGGAATCCACCTGAATAAAACAACATACATTCATTATAGTTCTTGTCATCCTCGGTCTATCTATCAATCTATTTAGGCAGCTACTGTAGCTAGCTAGCTACTTGTACGCAAGAAAGCGACAAAGGGCTGCAAAGCACTCACATAGTAATATATGAAATGCAATTGCATTATTTGGCCATGGTTATATATACACAGTACCCACACACAGCACTTATATATGCATGTATTTCCCCACGTTTCCTGACCCACATGTGACCAGCCATTCTGTACACTGGTCCCAGCACACCACAGTCTATTTGCCATCACCTCGGAACAGGCAACGCCAGCCAGGGAAGCAACACGTCTGGCGCTGGTGGTAACCAGCGGTCGGCAGCCAACTGGGAAGCCCGTACTGACTCACACACTTTGAACATGTCAGTTTCTGTCCCCCAATGTCATATTATAGATCCATTTCCCATAATGCAGTACAGAGTCATGGCGAGTACCTGGAGCCTATCCAAGACAGCACAGGGCGCAAGACAGGGGATACCCTAGACGGGATGTCAGTAATACTGCAGCAGGTATATAAAAATAGCATTACTATAGCTAAGCCCACAAAATTGAACTATGCAATTACATTTTTAATGCACATTGAAACATATTGTACATCAAATGATTTTCATTTATGCTGTATTTCTCCCATTTTCTTTATATTTTAATTACGCTAAATGTCGGAGACAAAAAGAGGCCTTGCATTTTTTTTCCTGCCGCTTTGTTCGTCGCCGCGCTCAGCACAGAAACCGCCAGTGTATTTGCTTGGTGAAAAACACACGGAAAAAAGACTTGACATTCAACGTCCCCGTGAATCACAATTTCATTGCCTTGGCAACGGCAGTTGCAACTACAGCACGTTTCCACACTATAAGAGGCGCTTTATTGTCAAAGCTGCACCCTCGTCATCGCCGCAGTCATTACCGACGCCATCCCCAAGCCTCCCATTACTCAGTGATCGCGCCGATGCACCTGGAAGACTGTTAACGGCACTGACAGCTCGAGTCGCCGTGTAGCTCTGCATCCTATCTTCACCCATAAAAGCTTTTCACCTTAACTGTCCTATTCATCACCTACAGCGATAATCATCACATCACATAAAATAAATGGAGTTTCACTTACAATCTAGGACCTCCTACACTCTATAGGCTATTATAATTAAGACCACTGTTTGATTGGCTCGCAGGTGACCGCATTTTAATCGAATCACATTACATTCGTTTATTCATCAGATGTTTTTGTCCAGAGCTACGCTTATCTGAGGCAAACGGCACATTACAAACACAGACCTGTCAAGAAGTCAGCAAGGCATAAGTGCAGCTAGGCTGAGCTTCCAGTGAATGCTCAGTAACAAGCTTAAGTTATATTACTTACAGTAACTGCTTAAATTATTTCTTAATTTCTTCTAGTAAATTAGCCAGTTATGTAGAAACTGCATTTGTACTCTTGGTACTGAGCGTGTTATTCCTGACGTGTTGTGGCCTTACACTCCTGCTACCGCACATTAAAATCAATAGCAGAAAGCTACCCTTGACTTTCCAGGTCCACTTTGTCCCAAAGCTGCTGGCGTCTTGTAATTCTTCAATATGTTGCAAGGAGCCCCATCTCTGGCTCTCGCAGGCTTGTTTTGAGATTAATCTCCTTTCCCTCTCTAATTGTACTTTTTTGGTTTGTTTGCACTGCTCTTCCTCACACATAAACACACCTGAAGTCGGGACGCTACTTCCCTCTTGCGTTTGCGTCGCCTGGCCACGCCCACCCTGCACTCATATTTCACAGGGTGCTTCCCCTACTGGGTGGAAATGGTTGCAGTTCAAGTTTCTCTCTCTCTCTTTCTCCTCCTCTCTCTCCCTCTCTCTCTTTCTCCTCCTCTCTCACTTTACACCCCCCCTTCCCAATTTCTCCTTGCTTCCTGGATTGATAAACCGGTTTGACAAAGAGGCCAAATACAGAAAAATGAAGGATAGCAGATCACTGCAGAGATATTCTGCCACAGAGCCTTGAATAGCTTTTCCTGCTTCCTTCTGCTAGAGTGCAAAAAAAAAGCTACGCCAGCCAGACATGCAGAACCACAGTTACCACTGTGTTTTCTAACAGCATAAAAAACAATTTTCTGGAAGCGCTTTTTTGGAAGCTAGTTCTGAAATCAGCTCCCGTATCCACACTGGATTCAGTGACTCCCCCTTCAATGAATGAAACTTCACATTCTCTTTAAATTAGATTAAAAGTGAAAACCTGGTTTGTTTCATCAGATAACAAAATATTGCAATAAATGGCCATGAATTATCTCCATGTCACAACTACCTCCCACAAGTGAGACAATGCTGCTCTGTTCTGGTTTGTCTGGTTACTCTGTTGAGTTCTATTGTGTTGTATTATCCTCTGCCTTCAAGGGGCAAAGACAGAAGGATGAACATCTAATCCCACTGGCCTTGTATCACATCACAATGCCTGGTGTCACAGGTTATCTCCTCGCTGCTTTCCTGTGTCTTCTTGCCATTCTTTTTTCGCATAAAATGCCTCAAAAAATTAGCTTATTTCCCCACAACGGCATTTCAAATTCCTGCTTGGCTTACAGGACCGTCTTGAGGCTCATTTGCTTGAATCTTATTCATAAGCAAACCCTTTTCCTCCTCACACCGTCCGGCTTTTGCTCAGGTGTGTTTGTTTTTTTTCTCCGGTGGCTTATGTGTGCAAATACGGCGTGCGGCAACGAATGCCGCGTTCTGTGACGCTCTGTCTGTATCTCGCTGTCTATCTCCGCTTCTTTCTCTTTGCAGGAAGTGCATAATGAGGCTAGACAAACAGAGGAAACAGGACATGCTGTTGGCAGCTGTTTTCCCTCCTCCTCTCTCCCGTGCAACTGAAGTCAGCCAGTTATTCCTAACGACTACCACTCGAGACAATAAAATCGATATACAAAAGCGAGGCAGGAATCTCGCGTTTGTTATCACCGCTCACCAGTGATTCCTAGTTGTGCACATTTCAGAATTTATTTGGCGCCTTCTCAGAAAGACCATTAAAGGGCATTTGCGGCAGCCGAACGTGAGCTGCATAAGGGATAAAGTTAGCCGCGAATATGCCGCAACGTCAGACGACAAAAGGCGCAACGTCACGCGACAATGCATCTGCAAGTCGTAAATGTAGCCTCGGGACTTTTATTTAAAGATATCCATTGTTCTTATGTTTCTTTTCTCTATCCCCGCCCCCTTCCTTCCAACCAATAGGTGGTAATTTTCTCACGCTTACCGTTCCCCTCTTAGGCCAAACTTTTCAGCATCTAAAGTTAATCAGCAGAAGCATTTTCAGAATGTTTGATGAGAAGTTTACCTCATCCGGGTGCATTATTGTTAATCAGTTTCATTGCTGTAATCATTTAATTAGGTGGCACTGAGGCTCAGTAGGGTAGCATTGCAGCGTCACACCTCCAGACTTGACGCTGCTCAAGCTTGTGGGGGTTTCCTCCAGATTCCCTGGTTTCCTCCCAAACATGTGGTGTTCCGGAACCTCAGAAACTGTACTCTGCGTGTGATTGTGTGTGTGTGTGTGTGTGTATGTGAGTGTGCTGAAAAGGACCGCTGCTCTGTCCGGTGCGGATCCTGCTTTGTGCCCCATGCATCCTGGGATAGGTTTCAGGATCACCATGACCGTGAACTCGAAAAATGTTTCTGGGAAATGAACGGACGTCCAGATGTTTTAATGCATATTTTTACGTTCCCAATTTCTTGATGTTGCATCAAACAGCGATGGAACTCTTTAAATACATCACGGCCTTGGCCTTGTTGTGTCCTGAACAGCGATAACCATTAATTATGTACAGAAGCAAGATAAATTATTTGTTATGAATGGACTACTAATTCCAGCGTAGTCAACTATTTAGACATTCAATAGGAAATCTGAGAATGGATCCATCTTACGAAGTGTAGACTTCTAATGAGATGTCGTTAAATTTTCATCGGTCACAGAGACGCACAGTCTGAAAGTGTAATATAAGACAGTGTGCACACGTCTGGCCATGTGACAGCTACATGCTGTCATATTAAATACCTTGGCTAAATCCCAAGGAAATAAAATATTTACGTCTGCTTACTTCAGGCAGGCCGAGTTATTTACGAGACACAAACTCTCGAGAACACACCCAGGTAGGTATTCATACCACACAGAACGCTTCACAGGCACACTAGCGGTATCAAGAAAAACAGACACAGTATTAGCTTCATGGTACATCACAAAAACGTGTTTGTTTTTTTTCTCGGAACAGGTCGTGAGGTTTCAGGCGTAGCCATCCATGTGCTGTAATGGGAATCAACAAAAGAAATGTTCGTTCACAAAAGCGTTTACACTTCCTGCCTTGGTGGCGAGTCAAGCCTGCGGCCTCAGCACTGGAATTCCTCACTGTCCTACGATGTCCTGGATAAGATACCGAATCTTGTCGGGGAAACAGAATCTGTTAGAGGTTGTCATTGCTTAATTAAATAGAGCAGAAGATGACAGATTTTACAATGTCCATAGCAATCTTCTCTCAGATAAAAGGTGAATGTCAGCAACTGGGGGGGGGTCTGGTTGGCTGAACTCCAGCCTATATGTGGGGCCTGCGTTTGTCACTCGGCACTGACCCGACAAGGACGTCAGTGCTGCACGTTGCTGAGCTGTGTGTTCAGGGGGGGTCTGTGAATTACTCCGAGGTCACCGCTGAATAATTTATTGCCAGGGTGCAAGGCACTCATGTGAGTCAAAGCGAAAGGATGTTGCCACAGTACTAACAGACTACATTCATTCTTTTAATAGCCTGCAGAGTTTCCGACGCGTACCTTCTAACTAATAGCTACACGTGAAGTAACCGAACAGGCGTCCATACTGAGCACTGGGCTAAATGCTGAATCACGACATATTAAAATCGTAAGTAATAAATATCACGAGGCAGTTACTGAATTAAGGATTTCTTAAAAACAAGAATTGGGGTTAACATAAAGGAGCAATGAATTTAGATCAGCCATACTAGCAGACCATAAAACTGCACTCCATTTTGTACAAAATGACACAGACCAAGAAAATGAAAAAAAAAAACAACACATAATCTATCCTGCTATCTACCAATGAGACGACATTGGACAACTGAGTTATAAGGTATTAAAGAAGATTTTTTTGGAAGACATGGTAACAGAACAATTGCTGAACATTCTTCTCTAGTTCTGAGTCGCGTTCCTGTTTTTGAAAGTTAATGCTAAACAGTGTTTCTTTGTCTAAAGAGCCACACAGCTATGAGAGAACTGAAGTTAAACTTTACAACAATTTGCATAGCTCACAGATGACTGGCCAGATAGAAGCAGTGAGCACATGCCTTATTAAGTGCTACAAGTTTGTTTATATAATTGGCTTTATGTTATATAAAGGCCTCCACTGCTACCGTTTCTAGGAAAATTACGTCATTCAGCTAAGGGGACAAGGAGAGGTGTTTGTTGAGAGGTGGTCTGTTAGGTGAAAACACGAGGGACTTAGAGCAAAGATGATTTTTGAGGAAAAATGTGCCATACTGTAATTCCATACAGAATACAAATGTGCCTTTGTACCTATGTCTGTCAAAGCTTTAGTATTAGGATAAGTGCAACTTGCACTGTGATTATTATAACTATATGCTGTTATTCTAACTATACACTAACAAAACAGTTATGAACTGTATTAGATTAGCTCTATGCCCAATGCAAATTTATGAGAAAAAAATCAAAATATGGAGCTAGGCAAAGCTTATTCATACAGCCCAATCTTGCTTTAGGAAGATCTGTGCTAGCAGGGGTCTGAAAATCAACCAACCACATCTCCTGTTTACATATGACAGTGATATGAATGATACCAGCCTTGTTGCCAGGGTACCCATACATATTGCTTCCAAAACAGTTACCCTAACCTGATTTTCCCGTATCACCTGGAGAAAACATGAGAAAAACGAACCCCGGTGAAGCGACAAAAACGAATCTTTGTAGCTGATGCTTAAGGAGGACATTCAATTGGTATTCAGTCGCTTTTTCGGCACGAGTTTATCGTCCTTTTTACCATTTTATAATTTTAGATTTTAAATGAAGTAATTAGGTATTAAAATCCTTTCTCATGAGTTCCCTCTTTGTAAGCATTTTTTTGCAGTTAAATCTCTACTCAGATGGCAGTTAAGTTCCCGTCTAAAGCCATTATTGCGTGCAACTCTGCTTGACAATTACTAAACCTAAATTTCTATACGATTTCTAAACCGCAATTTCTATACAATTATCTCCTAAGTAATTGATGATGAGCATCTGAATAAACGGGAGTCTGACAATAACTCGTTCCACCGAATGGTAACGATGGTTCGCCATCAGCCCTGGAAATTTCTGAGCACTGCTGCACCTGGAGTTTGCATTGAGTATGTGTTTGGGGGGCGGGATGAGTTAACGAATGAGGTGTGTGCATTGGGGG
>JAODKF010000147.1:16647255-16675999 GCA_026779585.1 Mormyrus proboscirostris | reverse complement strand
CCCCCCCCCCCCCCCCCCCCCCCCCCCCCCCCCCCCCCCCCCCCCCCCCCCCCCCCCCCCCCCCCCCCCCCCGTTAGGTTCTTACACCTGCCCATGCTGGTACTGCCTGTTAAAGAGAGAAGCATAAACAGGGAAGGATAAATAGCGAAGCGCAAAGGTCCGATTGGACGATCGTAAAGCAGGGCTGACCCAGATGAAGCAATACTACTGTTTGAGTCTCACCTGTGTGCTGTCCAAATTCCTGCTGTCAGTCTGTTTCCTGGGTGGCTCTCTGCAGCTGTCAGTCTCAGACTGCAATGGGCGGTAGCCAATCAGGGGCACGTCCTTTGACCCGACTCCTGGCAGTTCCATATCAGCAAAGCGCATATTGCGGGGGAGCATGGTGTAGACCACTATGATACAAAAAAGGGGTGGAGAGCTGGAGTTTAAAGTCGCTGATAAAAGGACAGATATGTACTGTTTTGAAGCATGCGTGCACAAAGTCATGTGGCGCAAACTTCTGTTGCGGAATCTATTATTCCTCAGACAATGCATTACACAGCATACAATAAAATGCGTCATTGTCCAAAAATACGACGTGGCATTTCGACATTCATGCACAAAAGGTAAACAAAGAGAAAGCCTGTTAGCCATAATAATGACCATGAGGAACATAAGAGTGCCAACAAAATACGATTTATTAATAGTCGTTTTCCATGAACCCCTGCAAGATGCAAACATGCTGGAATCCAAACCTTTAATTACGCTTGATGTCCAACATTTTTTATGCTATTTTGAATGGTTTTCTTTAAATCCTTAATTAAAGTCAATTCAGTGCATTCTGTCCTGCAATGCTTCCAGTCAGTGTGAAATTAGCTCATGCATAAAGAATGTATTAAAATGTGTACAGATGAACCCCTCGCATCCATACTACAGCCCAACATACATATCACTAAATACTGGAACAACTGTGAACAATTTTGCGGTCTATTGCAACGAGTCTGAAACAATAAAGCATTTACAAGTTTACATAGAAGTACATTTACATTAATATATTTCACTGCACATTTGGTGTAGGGTTATTAGTAATGATTTACAAAGGCATCTGAAAAATAGTTTATAATGTAAGTCGAAGGCAACAGTGTCGACTCTTAGTGCAACATAAGAGGATTATCTTAGCATTTTATTATCCCCAAGCATGTTTCAAACAAAGCATTCCCAGGAAGTTTTATTCAAAGGCACATTGTTAACATTATTGATACTCTGATGTTTGTTGATGTGTTTTATAAAGTTCATTCACAACTTTTAGATAATTGATTCTGATTCCTAAAACAGTAGAGGTCAGCTATTTATTTGTAATGTTAGTCTTTTCAGTGTGTGGAGAAGCACAATGCAAAACACTATGGATTACCATTATACCTTGAATATGTTGTGAATGGTAAGAATATGGTAAGTCATGAGTTCTCTTTTGATGAAAGCAAAAAATTGGCCAGTTACAGTGTTTGCAGGCAGTTAATTGTAACACTAGAGAGAGAGAGGGAAGAGAAAGCAGTATGTTCTAGCAGCAGGAATTGGCAGCTTTTTCGCACAGTGGCGGATTTGTTTATGAGATTCACATTTCACGTAACCAAACTAACGCTCCAAATTTGAATTTCCGACTCTGCTTCATTTTTTTTCTCCCTCACTGGGCAACTTGAACTCCCATGTATAAGGAGGAAAACACTGGTTTTGGAAAGGAATTGACAAAAATATGGGCAGGTTTATATGAAAAAAAAATTAATGCATTACAAGTACATTATTGGCTTTTTGTACCCCTAAATTTACTGCAGAGCCTATACAACTATTTATATTAAGAGAAGCGATTGTCATTTTATATATATGTATACACACACACACACACACACACAATAAGTAAGCCTAACAAAGCTTCACCTTACATCGATCATACATACTTACTTCTGCAAAAGCTACTTTGTTTGCATAGCTAAATTACCAAATCGGTAACTTACCAAGTAGTTTTTCACCATTAGTGTGTACGTTTATTTGTATTTGGGAGCAATTGTTTCCCAAACTAAACAAGTTTTGAAAGGGTAAGCAACATTATGTAGGCCTACTAAATGAATGGACATCTGTATCTAAAGGAAAAACTACTTAAACGGAATAGGGGTGTGCTCTCTTACAAGAAGTGAAATTATTAAAAGAAATCACTTTTTATTTAGGTAAAGTGTACTCAAGTGAAGTTGCAAAAGAAAATGTATACAGACTCGGTAATGTTCATAAAGTCACACCCCAAATTAAAATAGTATTCTCTTTCTGTGTACCAAAATTGCCGTCGATGGGTGGTGCTAAAATATAATGAATGTCTATTTATGGCGCAGCAAACGCTTGCAGAGACTGGCCGGAATAATTTACTATATAGCCTATCCGAAACCTCCGAGAAGAACCTAATAAAGTTACGTGAGTTTGGCAGAAGATGTTTCCATTATGAGGAAAATCTATAGTATACACCACGAAAAAAAAACAATAACAGATAGTTGCAAAGCTGCCGTCCACATCGCCTAACAAATTAGTATCGCGGCAGTTCCCCTTAAAACTCACTCAGTATATGTCCGGTGTCGCAGTGAAGATGTCGCCCATCCAAACGATAGTACAATCCCGGTAGTGTTGTCTAGAAGCAGTATTGCTGAGCTTTCTTTAAGACTTGTGAATGCATGAACATCGCTCCATCAAATCGCTTTAACTTGCTTTAAACAAAGTCCATTTCTGCGTCGCCTCCTGACCGTCCGCTTGTGCGCGCCGAGCTGATCAGCGCACTAACCTCACTGACGACGCAGTTCCTATACACTGGTCGGTTACTCGGCGTGTTTAGCAACATTCTCATCCTGTATATTAACCACTACTGGGCAGACCGGTTGATTGATACTTAACACCCATACGCCGTTTTTTTGTCTTATTATAATGATCACTAACAATATATGTGTTCATAATTTGTCCCAGATACAGTAACTTTTGTTAATAAATTGCAGCTAAAAGTGACTGTGACTGATTCGAACCTACATCTGCTTAATAAACAAGTAAACCACGCGATGAATTCTTAAAAAATAAGACAACGAAAAATGATTTGGAAATATTACTGTCACGATGCAAGTTACATTCCGTTTTCCGTTATTGTAAACATTCAGCCGCTGTAAAGTTGGTATCTTTCTGCCAAGTCACAGATGGTAAGGTCAGCGCTGATTTATGCAGAAATTCGACATTTACGAATAAAAATTTTTATCATCATTTAAAAGTATTCTCTATTATTGATGGCGATAAAGAAAGGACATATTAAGTACAGCACGACTGCAATTTAAACTGCAATTTAAAATGAGTAATCACTTTGGTTGTTGAAGAAAATCTTTATAGATCGTCAGCCCATGAGTTCACAGAGTATTGCTTTCATTTGTCCTAAGATTGCTTGCCCTATCAATAACAAATTACAGTATAGATGAGCTTGGAAGAAATGTGTTAAGTATAAACACGAATAATGGCTTATTCTGTGAAAGAGTTCGCCTAGAACTGAGACTGAATGGTGGTCGCAGTTTTTTTGAAAAGTCTACTCCGAAATGAAAACAACATCCTCCCTATAAATGAGTTACACGTCCTTCCTCCGAACGTAATTTTCATATTTTAAAAGAGGTTTATAATTCTTTCTATGAAATATAGAGTTCAAGGGGGAATACTGGGGGGGGGGGGCGTTGTTTGATTTTTGCAGCGCATTGCAACGGAGTTTCACTATTCCCTTTTATTCTTTTTAATGAAATTGACTACAAAATCTGCGATATACTAAAATTGATCGTGGCAAGCAAACACATCACTCTATAAAACTATTTCGTAAGATTTCAGAGTGCAAATAATCTCAATTTTGCGTGAAAATGGCTGCAACAGTAAGTGCACAGTGAATACAAGTTTCACACCATCTAGTGGATTATCAAGGGATTGTTACATCGGCATCGACAGGTCAGTTTCTGATTTCCACAAATGGGTGAGCTGCATTTGCTTTACCCAGAATCTGCATAGTATCTGCGTAATATATCCAAATAATCAAACTTCAAATGCATTTTATTACACCGCTCTATACATTTAATTAAAAAAATATGTTTCTGTAGCATTTCCATTAATTTCTTATGTGTGCTGCACGCATATGACAGCGACGATTTTATGGTGTCTTTCAGCCATATTTAACAGAACATACCAATGTTGTGCTGGAGTGCAAGAGGGTACTGGGCATGCAGCCACGCACAGTTATGGTATTGTTTAAAAGTTCGGGCTTGCAAGGGTTGGAAACAACACCTATGCAATGTAGTGTCAGAATGAGCCCGGCAGATCGACAGTTAGACAAGGATTCATGCAGAAAACTGTCAACACATCAGTGATGGGAGGTGATATGTGTCTAATCTATTCCAGCTGAATGTCGGAGGTCAGCTTTTGCGCTCTAAACGTTTAATTATTTCCCACTGTGCTCCCACAAGTCCGTCTATCTACAGCCCAGCAGGATCTCCATTAAAATCTTCTGTTATTACTGTTATGATGCTTCTGGTAAATGGCAGCGGTGTGAAGCTGGATTTAACTCAAGGAAGTTGCGAGTCCTCTCCTTGAGGCACCCGAATTACCTCCGTAATAACACAATTCCCTGAGTGGATCAAATATAATTTTTAATAGTATTTCAATCTCAGGACGTCTAAGTAGATTTTCATAACAATGTCTCGTTTATCAACTCAGACTAAATAGTAAGAATTCGCATGGGGTGTGTTATAAGACCTATTACCTTAATTTATTCAGTTTTTCTAACTCGTGTACCTTTACATGTTAATTACTGTCCATTACACGTTCGAGTTGCTACTCATAGGTAGCACTCGGCGCTCTTTAAAACTCTTTACAAAGTCCGACGTGGACTTTCATTGCTTTAATTAATAGTGTTAGACATATGCAATAATTAGCGATCCAAGCCAGTTAATACGCGGCTGGACTGCAGCGCGTACTTTGATCTCCATGCAGTCAATGCCACCCCAGCCCTTACTTTGCACTGGGCTCTGTTTTCCCACTCACTTCGCCCGAGGCTTTGGGTCAGTCTGTCGGGGGCGAAGGCATCCTCACCCCGCTCCCTCTATCTCCCTCCCTCGCTCGACTTCCCTGTGTTTTATGTCTGCGTCACAACAAGTCGGTCGAGAGAGAGGCAGAGATGATGGCGCCTCTCGCTGCTTGATTCTCATGCAGCAACTGGCAAACACGCTTAATAACATCAATAAGAAGAGGGAAAGGGGGGGAGAGAGACGGGAACATGACGAAACGGCGTCGCGAAAGACAGAGAGAGAGAGAGACGGACGGACAAACACCTTTACACTGACGGGTTGACTGACACATCCGCTTGGCACGGGCACATACGTTCAATAGCACACACGTACACATACTAATAGTAATTGCGAGGAGGGAAAAATCGGAGATAAATCGTTTGATGTCAAGCTTGTGTTGTTATCGATGTGACCCAACGGAGAACAGTTCGACTTGACAGGTAGCTATGATCTTCATTTTTATTTAGCTGTGTAGCTTAATATGCATCTTTTCTGTAATCTATTGTATGTTTGTCATTTGTGTGCATGTACTAGAACCTGTCTGATATCTTGAGTCTTGGTGTAGTTTTTATCAAGAATGCAAAATGGCAATTAGATTTTAATTTTACATCACATTTTAGGAAAGCTTTTTATATACATTTTATTTATGCATTAACTCTCTTTTTTTGTGTTGTGTGCAGACAACAAAGAAACGTTGAACTTAATATCTGTAAGAAATGTGTGCATGTGAATATGCATGTAATTGTGGCCAAGAAGTGTCTTAGAAGTGTACATGCTCCGTATTGTCAGTGCATGTAATTTCACATAGTGCTGTCATCTGCTCTTTCTCTTTTTGCATCCTTTTCAGGATGGGTGGAGTGAGTGAAGGAGATGATGTTCTGGCTCGATGGAGTGATGGACTACTATACCTGGGCAACGTCAAAAGAGTGAGCCTGTGTGTGTGTGTGTGTGTGTGTGTGTAGTGGGGGTGTGGAGGTGTGTGTGCGCTCGGGGTGTTTGGATATAGCACTTCTGTCCCCTCATCCAAGTGGATATTTGGCCAGCCTCTGTTCCCTCTCTCACAGGTAGATGGAGTAAAACAGTGTTGTTTGGTGAGATTTGAAGACAACTCGGAATTCTGGGTCCTGAGAAAAGACATCCACTCTTGTGAGGCATTTCTGCTATCTGCATCTCTAAAGGAGCGTATGTGGGAGATCCTGGAAATTGTGCTGAATTGTGCAGTATTCTGCTGATTATTAGTTTAAATGCTGACATAATTTCAGTGAGTGCAAGACGCATGCGGTGATGGAACATGGATGAAAGTAATTGCATATTGTGATTGGCAACATTTCAAATGGAAGTTGAACATGAAATCCTCCGTGTATTATAGTATAGTTAACTCCGGTATATGACATTTTTTTGGACATTTGTTAGTTTGAGTCGATAGTATCTGGTAATTTTATTTTATTTTGTGAATTGTACAACTGTAACTGAAGGCATTTTTGAAGGAAAACAGAAACTGCACGCAACTTTATTAGCAGCTGACCACCGAATACGAATGTTTACTTTTCTAATATAAAATTTTAGATCGATTATCTGGTTATAAAGAGCGCCACCCTTTCTGGAGGCAGCCACAGGAAATGCATCTTGTTCGAAAACGATGCAAAGCCAAATATTCAAATGTCAAAAAGAGGCATTGAAGACTGACGTCTGAGTGAAGTCTGAAAGCATTCTGGAGACACTGAAATCAATGAAGTGCCACGGAAAGACATCAGCATCCATAAATTAATGCTGCATTTCCTCTCTCTTCCTTCTTCAGTTTCTGTGGGAATAGAGGAAGTTTGCTGCATCTGTGATGGCCCGCCTCTCAAAGAACCTTTGATAAATTGTCTCAAGTGTCGGCATGGTAACAGAACCCATAGAGTGTAATCTAATGCATGTCGGTGAATTTAGGGCAGTGCGCCGAGTGTGTGAGTGTGTGTGTGTCTGCAGTGCGCAGTGCATACACACATGTGGAGGACATGTTTCGAATAATGAAACCGTGCTTCAGGAGATTGATTAGCACCATATTGGAAAGACCAGTTTGGAAAGTGAACCAATAAAATTAAATCCACCTCAAAATTATCAAGACAGTGCTGAGAAACTATGCATGCCATGCGAAGGATTTATATTAACATAATTTCAAGTACTGTTGAAAATATAATTATGGTAATTTAAAGTCTGCCTTTCCCTCCCTGCAAAGGTTATCATCCTGAGTGCCACATTCCGTCCATCGATCCCGACGCTGACAGCAACACCTGGATCTGCCGGCAATGTGTCTTCACTGTCGCAACCAAGGCAAATGATTTATCCTCCGTTTTTGCTCAGGGCTGGACTCACGCTGACATCCCACTGAAACAAATGCACGTGGATGCAAGGATAGACATTGTTATTGTTTGCAGTCTGGGTATGGGGTCGATCACTGGGGAAGCCAATTACTAAGACACTCAGCAGGCTTGTGTGGTCAAAACATTCAGCTGCTGTGATATCTTTCACTTACCAGCAGAGGGGGCAACTAACTGGTAAATGTGACTCTGACATAAGTATCCTGTGCTGTTACCCCTGCTGATTTTCTTGTGACATGTACTACGGTGGATTTGACTTAATATGATTTATGCGCAAATATGAAGTGGTTAGCGGACAAGAGATTTATTGCAGTTTTTACTCTGGAATCAATATATATTAATATATATTATAATTCAACAACTGGATTTTAATTGCACTATGGTTTTTTTCATACCTCCAAAACGATCACTTTTAGAAATCTTAATTTCAACATATTTGCCTGCTCGCTTAGACTTCAGACTTTAGTGACGTGCTTCCCGAATGGTGCAATCAAGATATTCGTTTGTTATGGAATTTATTTGCATTCATTTCATTTTCTTTTTTTCCTAGAGAGGGGGAGCATTAAAGCGTGGAAGATTTGCCCGCCTCATGCAGTTGATGAAGGTGAAGCTGCCCTATCAGCTTTCAGCTTTGGATTGGGACCCTCAACATCTGACCAACCAACAGCAGTGTTACTGTTACTGTGCCGGCCCTGGGGAGTGAGTGCAGCTTTTAGTACCATTTGAGTACCAGGGGGCATTGCTGGTGTTTAATTGCAGTAACATTTAAGTTTTTCTTTGTTATCTTTAGTGAAACATTTTAAATATGGCATCCGACTAAAAGCAAATATTAAAAATACTACCAAGTGTATCTCAGGCAGTATAGGGCATATGGCAGAGGATCATTCTTAATCGTAAATGAATCTATCACACACACACCCACTCGCACATGTTGGGTAGACATATCTTTATGGGGACCGCTCATTCATTTCTATGGGAAAAATGCTAATGCTAACTATGACAACTGTAACCCCTACCCAGCCCTAACCATAACCATAAGTAATCAGGCAGAGGGCAGGTTTTTTTGCATTTTCTTTTGTTTCGTTGCAGTCACAGATTTTTTATTAAATTGAGTTTAACAGGTATTCATCATGTTGTGGGGACATTGTGTCCCCATAAGGTAAGGTATACCCGCTCACACACACACACACACACACACACACACACACACACACACACACAAACATGCAATGAAAAGGTTTGTCTCTCCAGTCACATAACTTGGAGAGAACATACAAACACCACACACAGGCTGTGGACGAGATACACATGGAACATAAGAACATAAGAAATATACAAACGAGAGGAGGCCATTCGGCCCATCAAGCTCGCTTGGGGAGAACTTAGCTGGAAGTATTTATGATATTTTGTTCACTGCTGTCATGGGCTGCTTTCTGATACACGGCTTTAAGTTCATAATAATGACATCGGTAGCTTCTGAGGCTGAAGATGCTGCATCTTATCTACTCTGTACCAACAGTCATGCTTTTGTTGTCATCACAATGACAATCCTTTGTGTCACACTTTGTCACAGGTGGAACCTAAAGATGTTACAGTGCGGTAGCTGTGGTCAGTGGTTTCATGAAGCCTGTACCCAGTGTCTTGCCAAACCGATACTGTATGGAGACAGGTGTGTAATACAAGGGCTAGAATTTCATCCATCCATCCATCCATCCATCCATCCATCCATCACATCCATCCATCCATCCATTCATCACATCTATCCACCCACCCATCTGTTGTTAAATCCAGTTTTTAAGTTTATCTTCATTAATCCATAATACAGAGTCACAATAAGCATGCAAACTATCCCAGAATGGACAGGACAATATCATGGATTCTTTGATTAATTAGATTGTAGGTCTTAAGAAGTTTTCCCTTATGATAGGCATTTTCATACAGAAACTGTATTTTCGCTATAATTTAACATTGGTTCATTTATTTTCAAATTGAGGCCAGCGTCAGTGTCCTCTCTCTTTAGAGTTGTGTTGTAAAGACACTCGCAAATTCCCTCTGTGTTAGATTCTACGAGTTCCAGTGCTCAGCCTGTACGAATGGACCAGAAACCATTCAAAGACTACCAATGAGCTGGTGAGTTTATTTTGATATATTGTCTAAACAATTACATACATACAACCAAATATCTTGATTGGTTTGTCAAAATCTGTAGTCTACAGTAGGAAAGACGTAGCATATGGAAGAATATGTTATTCACATTATTAATGTATGTCCTTTAACATTAAGAAATACAAGAATGTTACTGTGAAAAGGTATTTCTGTTATCGTTGTATTATTCTATTATTAACTGCTTATAAAAATACACAGATAGTGAAGCGTTGCAGTAAAGCATTAAGCTTTGTTTGGCCCAGCATGACTTGCATGCTTGTCCTCTCCATGTTTATCAAAATTGCCTGTTGTTACAGTGTTCTTGCTATTGCAGGGTAGATTTGGCTCACTTGGTGCTGTATCATCTCTCATTGTGTTGCAAGAGGAAGTATTTTGATTTTGACCATGAAATTCTGTCCTTCACCAATGAGAACTGGGATTCTTTGCTGCTAGGAAAGGTATGACAATATGATTAATTTTTATTTCTATTTGGGTGTGTGTGCGTGTCATGCATTTGTCTGTTTTAATTTTTACCCTCTTTTGTTTCGAGGGATTTAAGCGATTTAGTTATTTTTCACTATTCGCTTAGTATTCACCTAATCTTCTCCATTGTTTATTAATCAAGAACTGCATTTACATTTTCCCACCTGCTCTCTTTGGCAATCAGCTGTCGGACACACCTAGACAAGATCGTTGTCATAATCTTCTCAATGCTTTAAACTCCCATAAAGACAGGTAAGAATCTGTTTATGACACCACAGCACAGCCAAATTATTCATTCTTATTTTTTAGTAAATGTGCCCAATGTATTGTGCAGATCAAAAATGTAGCACCTTAAAAGAAACTCAGATAAATATAGCTAGATATGCATACGCAAGTTAACTTATGGTTCAGATTTGCAATGTTAATTTAGTGCCTCGGAGTCAAAAATAAGACGGAAAGCTTTTGAAATCAGTTCTTTGGAAAGTCAATCACTCTTCTTTCTCATGCTAATTGCTCACGTAGATATACATCATGCATATTCCCAGCAGCTGATCTGTATGATACGAACTTTATATGACTTAGTCTTGTAATGGCACCTCTACCTGCAGCAACCAATACTTTCATTTTCTCCTTATTACAGCAGCGCTAATTTATTGATCCCTCCTTTTTCTGAAGCTACATTTCGCGCAAGATTATTGTTTGTCATTACTTTAAACGAATATGATTGCATATGGACAATTGTTACAGGATTAGAAGTGAGGAGGTCATCTGAGGTTTACAATTGTTCTGTTGCTAGGTTTGTCTCTGGTAAAGAAATAAAGAAGAAGAAGTGTCTGTTTGGCCTTCAAGTCCGTGCTCCTCCACCATTGAGCTCTGACCTATCACCCCTCATCACTGACCCTCCCATCAACATCTCCCACAGGAGAAGGTAAGTAGAATCAACGCTCTTTTCCGTGTGTGTGGATTCAGAACTCCGGCGCTGAGCTTGATCAGTGAGTCAGATCTTTAAATCTTTTGCAAAGAAGCCAACCTTGCTTCCATGCTTTCATGTGCAATCGACGAGCTCGTCAGTTTTTTCCATTTTCCTTATATTTGAACTATAAATAGGATTTATTTAAGGTTTAGGTTCACATAATCATGTCTTTACTCTTTAAATTAAGTTATTCTATGGAAGAGACACAAGGCTGGGCGTCTGAATCTTAATGGACCTTTTGATGTAAGAGGGCCAGAGCCTGAGGTTATTACAGACACTCGCTGTCATCCTTGTCTGTGGAGCAGCCCCGTGTCCTCGCCCTGCCAGAGAAGAACGGTGGAGCCGGAGTCACGCAAATCAAAACGCCGCATCGCCGAGGCCCAGGTCAGTGCTCAGTGCCGGGGAACAAGCGGCAGCACTGCTGTCCTTGCACAGATGGGGGGCAAAGATCATTCATGGCTATACATCGGATAATAGGGTTTTTGGGCATTAGACCACACAACCATCTGTCCATCCAAACGTCCATCCGTCCGTCATTCATCCATTCATCCGTCCACCCACTCATCCATCCGTCTGTCTTCTATACCACTTATACTGTATGTACAGACTCATGGTGAATTTGGAGCCGTCCCAGGCAGACTGGATGAGGTGCCGATACTAAAAAGAATCATATATACAACCAGATGATTCCCAGAAATAATTCATATATATACACACAACTACAACCATCCATCCATCTGACTTCCATAGAGGTTATACGGTACAGAGCCGTGAAGAGCCTAAAACTATCCCAGGCAAAGTGGATTCCAAGATATAATAAACATACACGGCTATCCATCCATCCATCCATCTAGACCCGGGGTGGCCAAAGGGCGGATTTTTGCTGCAACTCCCTCATTAGATTTCTAATTAGAGGACTGATTGGCTGAAGAGTCTTCACGCCCGGGTTTGAACAGCTGACCTACAGGTTACCCCAAAAACCTGCACACACACCGGCCCTTTGCGGATAAAATTAACCACCCCTGCTCTAGACACATAACTAGGTATTAAAATGATGAGTTTGAACCCCCATTGATTTGCTGCAGAAATGCTCTCTCCCCCTCCCCAATTGGCAAAATCTACCTAAGGGGCCCCATTGGTAGGGATTCTGGATCCCCAAGAAATTAATTTCTGCCTATGGGCTTTTCATCCATCCATCCATCCATCCATCCATCCGTCCGTCCATCCATCCGTCCATAATCGATTATCCAATGCACTGTATACAGTGAGTCTGGAGCCCCTCTCAGGAACTACAGGGCATTAAATCTAGCCCCCAACCCTGGAGGTGTAAGGCAACAGTGCTCCCCACTGAGCCACTGCACGCATCTGTAACGTGACATCCCAGTGTGAAAGGGAACCTCCCCTTTCTCCTTCTCCCATGTCATACTAAACATGCAGGAAGGAGGTAACATTGCAGCGCACAGCACAGAGGTGATGGCCAAGTGCACTTTGCAGTCCATTACAGTTTGGCCAGGTGGCGCTGGCGCTCTGACAGTGCGGCATCGTCTGACCTCAACAAATTTAAAGGGAGAGGACCATTTTTTAAGCCACGACGATGTGCAAAAACAGCATGCTGAAACACTGCATGGACGGCAGGGCTGCAAACGACATGAGCAGCATCGCAATAAAGGCAACAAAGTATCAAAGGTTTAATCGCTTGCTTGGAAATCAACCCCGCGTATTAATGTAGTCGTTTATCTCTCCAGTGACAGCAAATCGCACATTTACAAAATGGAGATGCACAGTTCACCCACTCAAGGATACCATCAAAATGCAAATACACAGCCAAATAAAAACTAAGTCGCAAATACAGCATAGTCAGTCCAAGCAGTTAAAGTGACAGTGACCCTGATTCCGGCGTTCTCAATTTATTCAGCGAAAGTCTCATTTTAAAACATCACATTTTTTGCTTAAAAATCAAAAATCAAATTTAAAATGGAAGTTTTATAATTTCAAGACGTGTAAGGGATACATGAGAATAAATAAACCTGTATTTTATGGCATACAGTATATCCATCCATCCATCCATCCATCCATCATCTCTCCATCTCACCATCACTTATTCAGTAGAGGGTCTCAGGGAATCTGGAGCCTAAGCCTGGAAATACAGAATGTGAGGCTGGGAAATGCATTGTATATATTTTGTATATTGACTTACTTTGGTTCTTATTCAATGAGAGGTTAATAATTGATTTTAGATAAGCTTACACTTCGCTGTTTTTATATTACCAAAATGGAAATCACTTAGAGGGTTAACTTTTTGCTGTAAATATTAGCTGTAAGCCTATGTGAGTATGTGCTGAACCAATGAAATTCAGACCAATTTCCTTATATCACCACAGTGTTCATGCTCTACGGATTATAATTGTGCACAAAACTGGTGACAAAATGAAATGTTTTTGGGTATGTTTTTTTTGATGCCTATCATTTTGTTCTTGGTGTTTTATGACATGTAGCCTCTGCGTTGCTGCATTTTGCCTCCTCATAAATTTCAGGAATGAGCCGAGCTCGCGCCTCTCAGATAGTAAGCTGCAGATACTGCGATAAATATAGCAGCCTCAATTGCAAGGGGCACTGAGGTTTTTGCTAAAGCTGTTTTCAGTAGATTACTTAGCAATATATTTGCTCACGAAGGTCACAAGCCTCGTCAAGACCCATGAAATTAATTAGCAATACTGTAAAATGGGCAACTTTGAGGCAAATTGTCAATGACGTTCTGAGATTCTTTTTATAATTATAAAAAGGACTGAATCTTTTGTGACAATGCAGTTGGCCGTGCATTTGTATTAATCTTTCTTTGTAGGATGTGTTAGGCATAGCAGGATGATTATATATAAATCTGTCATGCCCTTTTTCTATAAATAAAAACAATATATGCAAATTGGTCCATGTCATAGATTTACATATATATTGGTGTTGTTATCTAAAGCAACTGTATATTTTTGAGAAAATACATCATGTTTATATTATGTTTTTCTTTTTTTGTTGTAAAGTTTCTGAAATGGCTGAATCAGTCTGTTTACAGAGCTCCGCCTACTTCTCCCTTAGCCCCATCCACAAGATGTTGCAGCCAATCCAACTGATTTGGTGCCCTGTTACCATGGTTACGCAGGTGGGACTGGCCTCTACAACTCCAGAAAATCAGATGATGAAATAAACTTAGGGTTAGTACTGTGCACCTCGGAATTTATTGAAATAGTCCTAAAAGAAATCAATTAAATTTGACCTTCCCCATCCTTCTTCTTAACGTCTCACACAAAGGACTTGAAAATAAAGGATCCCGTTCTAGTAACATGTATCCACTCATTAAGCCTACTGGATTATTGAAGCACCGTCATTTTGAAACAGTCTTACTATTCTTCACAGATCTCCTCCTAAGAGGATGTTTGCTCTCTATCACCCCACCTACAACGGAGCACAAAATCTTTCCCGGGCTTTGCATCATTTCAGGTATGTTTTGACAAGGCAATGTCATCCATCGATTCATCCATCCGTCCGTCCATCCACCCATCTTTCAAAACCACTTACCCGGTTCAGGGTTGCAGAGGGCCTGGAATCTCACCCAGGAAGAGCAAGGCACAAGGCTGGGCAACAGCCTAGATGAGATGTTTTTTTTTATAGTTGAATAAAAATGGCAAATACACATCATAATCTAAGCATGCCTGTTGTAAAAACGCATTGACCTTCACTGATGCCATGTATTAAGCAGCGTGACATAATGCGTCAGCAGTCAGGTCATTTATTGTGCTGATTGTAGCATTTCCGTGTGCAGTGGATGTCTTGATATTACACATTCTTTTTCTCTTCAAACTAAAATGCAGTTAAAGTACTGAGTGGTTGCTGATCTGCAGAGTGTTGGGTTTGTTGTAGTGTATCTCGTTATACGGGCAGCAGATCAGTTCCTGTTTTAGCTGCTTTTCTTGCTTAGGAGTACAACAGCTAGCCCTTTTCATAACTCATTTGTCACAACAAAGCAACAAAGATCACCCTGGTATTTATTATATGTATTAATTATTCTACTAAATAGCATTAAATTAATCTTGAAACACTGGGCTGTAATTAATTGGTTTGCAGAATAATTACCTATACGGTCACTGATACTTAATAATAAATCCTTTGATGATAATCAATGCTTTGATTAGCTAGCAGTTATCATTAATAGGCCAAAAGTGGTGAGCTCCTTGTCTCCTCGGCCCTTTCCCCAGCGTGGAGGATCCCTGCAGCCTTCCGCCACCCTGCCTTCCTTTCTCTCGTTCATCTGCCCACCAGCCTGGCCAGAAACCAGACCTGTGCCCCACGCTCTTCCTGCGTGATGTCACATCCTATTCTGGCGGGGTTTCTGAGGGGGAGGGGTCAGCGCAGGAGAGGGGGTGGGGAGGTGGGGAAGCCGTCAGGATCTTGGCGAGACGAGTAACACCAGACGGGAAGGTTCAGTACCTAGTGGAGTGGGGAAATGTAAGCGTGTACTGAGAGAGGGAGAGAGGGAGGGAGGGAGAGAGGGAGGGAGAGAGAGAGGGAGGGAGGAACAAGGACAGCAAGCCAGTCAGTGCAGAACGGTTCGGCAAGGTGGTATTGTGGGAACAAAGAAAAACCAAGGCAAAAAGACCGAGATGGATGTAGATGGGTTGACCTTAGAGACATTTCAACTGCAAAGTGGCAGTGAAGAATGCTACAAGGTGAACAAAAAGCCCACAGAGCTGCCTCCAGCCAGCTGGAAATACCATGGTAACAAAGCAACTGCTCCGTGTCTCCACAGTGTTCAGCTTCCTCCTGTATCGCCTATGTTTCTCTTGTCTTTGAATTCCTTTATATATCAGTCTGGAGCGACTGTTTACAATGGTGCCCCTCGCCTCACCACCCCGCAAACGTGAAGGAAAGAACACTGCGACGTTTACATCACTCTGCCTTTGTTTAGTCTTTCGGTTTAAACTTTTGGTGCCAGTATCTTTTGTTAACTTTAACATTAACAAAATAATACAAAGTCATTTCACTTGTTTTATACGAACCGCTATAGACTCATCACTTACTTCTTTAACCTTTTGATATTTAGTTGTTCCATTTTAGTAAAGTAATTGCTACTACACCTGTAGCTATATTTTTCCTCTATGAAACCCAATAACATAACATCACAACAGAGAAGTGGTGATTTTGTTTGACGGAATATCAGATACAGGGCCCAGTTGAAAACTACAGTTCTGGGCTAGCATGGAAAATGGTAAGGTGGCATTTTATGTCGAGAAAATAATACCTAAATAATACCTAAATAATAACAATGTTCAGAATGATATCAATTCAGCTGCTGGACAGGCTTTCACTGGAGTAAAAAAGTAAGGATGGTAACGTTGAGAATGTCACATGACATTCCGATTGTGCAGTCTCAATGCCGGTTTATTTGCTGTTTTATTGGAGATCCGGAATATTATCAGTCAGCTTGATCCTTATGAACAGGAACAGCTACATACATTCATCTAACCCTGGGGCTGTTGTGCATTGTGTTACTCTGTGACAAAATCTGAAGTAGTCATTAAATGAAATGTTTAGAAATTCAGGTGTGCAATTTAAAACCACGAGCAAAAGGCTTTTAAGTATTTTACAGATCTGGATAATTCTGTAGAGGCAAAAGAATACGTGCGATTTATTAAAATGGTTTTAGGCTCAATTTTGGGATATTTTTCTATGAAAGTACTAGTATTGTAGCCTAAAAATATACAAAAGAACACTAGTGTATGTATTCATGTGGATTGTGGGAATGTTTTGGAATCTGGAGTGTTAACTTGGCTGAAATATATTAAGTCCTACCCAGCAATGCATGAATGCAGATGTGAGACACTGTCCTGTCACATGTAAGGTAGCTTTAGATCATTTTCAGAGAATTTGGTTGTTGTTACATACATAGAAGGGATTTGCACCATTTGTTAGTAAATGGTATTGAATGTTCTAGTGCCATCTTTCCATGGGATATCCACCGCCTTGTCAGTCGATTGCCTGGTATTACCCAGGCACACACACACGACGGGGCCAAACTGTGAGCCCAGAACTAATGGTGAAATAAAAAAAAAAACCTGTAGCACTGGGTTTGTTGTCAAGTCCAATTTGGTTTGATGTATTGTTTGAGTTTTGTAAAAAATAACTTTATACTTGTCCCCTGGGGTAGCTAAACCATACACATTAAACAAATAAAAAAGAAAGTGACATCACATATACTTTGTGTGTCTTGTGTTTCACTTCACCTGTGCTAACTGGTTATATTATGCAATTAGGCAGGATTTTGAGTGATTAAAACTCACTGTGCTTTGCAGACAAATGAGCTAGGTGAACACAAAGGACTGAAACAGGAACACTTTTAGCACTGTTTGCACCAAACATTTGATACATCGCGATGAAAAGTATATGTGTTTTTAAACAAGATAATGGTATTTGCATCGCACCACTCTATGCTACTTCTACAGTTACAGAAAGGCTAGCTCAATATAGGCATGACATTCGCGGCAGGGAATCGAAAAGATCATATCAGAACCAAGTTCTTAGCATTTGAAATGGACTGTCTTAGGCATGACTGGATTATAGACCGGCCAGTGAGGCCTGTGCTCCAGGGCTTCGGGCTGGTGGGGGCCTCAGGTTGGAGGGGGCCTCGGAGCACTAGTGGCTGTGAGTCCCATGTATATTGTAAAATACAATACCCTCATATACATAGCAGCTTTCTCCATATAAACCAAAAGCTGCCCATCAGGGTCATTTGACATATATAGCACAAATTAGCCATCAAGGCCCACAGGCCCATGTGCATATGCAGCACAACCACCAGAGGGCCCTAGGGCCTATTGCAGCGCAAGCTGACTACCACCAGGCCGCCTGGGCCCCTAGGAATATACAATGAGTGCTGATCACGAAGTGCCTCTTCATCAACAGCAGGAGTTGGCCCCCAGGTCCTCAGGCATATAGAGCACAAGCTGCAGACCACCAGGGCCCTTTGGCCCCTGTGTATGCGAAATTAAAATCATGGTCAGTGGCCCCCGTCCTCGATATGCTGGTTGCCATTTTATAGTATACTTTCACAAGAGTGTTGCTTCCAAATAGCAGGGAACCTTGAAGAATGTTGTGCTTCTTATATCACAGCTACTGCTGCAGTGCTTCATGCGCTCATTCAAAAGCACATTTTTACAGCCGTGGCCAGAAGTTTTGAGAATGACACTAATATTGATTTTCACAAAGCCTGCTGCTCCAGTGTTTGTAAATCTTTCTGTCAGATGTTTCTATGGTAACTGAAGTATAATTACAAGCATTTCATAAGTGTCAAAGGCTTTTATTGACAATTACATAAAGTTTATGCAAAGAGTCAGTATTTGCAATGTTGGCCCTTCTTTTTAAAGACCTCTGCAATTTGCTCTGGCATGCTGTCAGTAAAATTCTGGGCCAAAACCTGACTGATTGCAGTCCATTCTTGCATAACCAGTGCATGGAGTTTGTCAGAATTTGTGGGTTTTTGTTTGTCCACCCACCTCTTGAGGACTGACCACAAGTTCTCAATGAGGTTAAGGTCTAGGGAGTTTCCTGGCCATGGACCCAAAATGTCAATGTTTTCCTCCCTGAGCCAGTCAGTTATCACTTTTGCCTTATGGCGCGGTGCTCCATCATGCTGGAAGAGGCATTGTCCGTCACCAAACTCTTCTTGGATGGACGGGAAAAGTTGCTCTCAGAGGATGTTTTGGTATCATTTTTTATTCATGGCTGAGTTCTTAGGCAAAATTGTGAGTGTTTCCAGAGAAGCAACCCCACACATGAATGGTCTCAGGATGCTTAGCTGTCAGCATAACACAGGACTGATGGCAGCGCTCACCTTTTCTTCTCTGGACAATCTTTTTTCCCAAATGCCCTAAACAATCGGAAAGGGAATTCATCAGAGGAAATGGCTTTACCCCAGTCCTCAGCAGTCCAATCCCTGTATCTTTTGCAGAATATCAGTCTGTCCCTGATGTTTTTCTTGGAGAGAAGTGGCTTCTTTGCTGCCCTTCTTGACATTAGACCATCCTCCAAAAGTCTTCGCCTTACTGTGCTGCAGATGCACTCACACCTGCCTGCTGCCATTCCTGAGCAAACTCAGCACTGGTGGTGCCCGGAACCTGCAGCTGAATCAACTTTAGGAGACGGTCATGGCGCTTGCTGGACTTTCCAGGGTGCCTTGAAGCTTTCTTTACAACAATTGAACCTCTCTCCTTGATGTTTTTGATGATCAGATAAATCAGTGCAATCTTCCCCTGCAGCAGTATGAAGCCCCTTTTTGTGCAAAGCAATGTTAACTGCACATGTTTCCTTGCAGGTACCCATGGTTAACAGAGGAAGAACAATGGTTTCAAGCACCACCCTCCTTTTAAAGCATCCAGTCTGCTATTATAACTCAATCAGCATGACAGAGTGATCTCCAGCCTTGCCCTCATTAACACTGTCACCTGTGTTAACAAGAGAATCACTGAAATGATGTCAGCAGGTCCTTTTGTGGCAGGGCTGAAATGCAGTTGAAATGGTTTTTTGGGGATTAAATTCATTTTCATGGCAAAGAGGGACTTTGCAATCAATTGCAATTCATCTGATCACTCTTCACAACATTGTGGAGTAAATGCAAATTACCATCATAAAAACTGAGGCAGCAGACTTTGTCAAAATTAATATATGTGTCATTCTCAAAACTATGAGCTGTACTGTTAACTAGCTAGGTAACTATGTGGATGTGGTCATCATCCCAGCGCTAAGCAATAACTTAACATTTTCATGAGGCGTGGGGGAAAAACATGCAGCATCATTTAGGAAAATGGCAAAAAGAAAGAACAAGACTAGAAAAACAACCACATCTACAAACATGCAGTAACATCTACAATGACTGAGTAACACATAGAACAAAGGCAGAAATACACAGATCACAACTAACATGATTGGGTGTGGGCCATATAGAAACAGGGGCAACAAGGAACAGGTGAGGTCAAATAATGGGTGCAGCTGGTGCAAATATTAAGAGAAACAGAGAAAACAGACCATAATATAACCCGGTAGTAAGGAGCAAAAACAAAGGACTGTAACAGGAATACACACACTAAATTTACCAAAAGGACAAAGAATAACAGCTGCCAAACAAACAAAAACAACTAGTTCATACTCGATCTGGCCATCTTTGAACCCACAGGTGGGAATGGTGGCCATTCACTAAGGCCGTTATGTCACAAAGCAGCCTGGGGAGCCGGGGAACACACTATGGGCTATTGGCTGTGGGACAGATGATGGAACAGGATGGTCAGCGACACCAGCTGGCCTAGTGGGGATAAGACACAGGAAGTGGGCCAGACCGGCACTGACCCTGACATATTGTCCAATATTGCTGTCAGCTTGTCAGATAAATTTTGGTAGATCCTGACCTGACAAACTGCATAGCAAGATAGCTAAAACATGAGGCTTTGGTAGTGGAGCAGAATCAAGGCCATTTACCTAAAATTTGCCCTCCAACCCTTCCCTCTTCATCCTGTGACAGAGGGGCCTCCAAAATGTAGGTGGGCAGGACCCTAACAGGACCACAATCTAGCACTGATCTTAGGCAATGTACATTACAGTACGTATCTCTAACTGCTTACTGCTGTTTGGAGACAAGTTTGGTTAACCACTGGACACATTGTCAAAAAACTTAGTGATGAATGACAGTTGGTTTACTGATGGACACAACTCGCACAAAATAATGACTACTTTACAAAACATGGATAATGGTAAAAAAAAAAGAAAAAAAATTATCCATCTGTTATCTTAGTCAGAGTTGCGGAATAAAATCAATATATTTCAAATAATTATATATAATAAATGTATAGTCATACACATAATTAACACAAAATCAGTACATATTTAATTATACAAAAAAAAGAGATTATTTTATAGACGTGCAATCATCTTTTCAAACCGGCTTTATTCAGTGAATTAAAGATATGCTATTCCCACATTTGCCCGCAAGATGGCATCGATGCTCTAAGATAAATGTCCAACTTTTCCAACAGTTAGGGAAACTGCCAAGTAGATCGCCATTTTGGCTCCATGTTGCGCTGCGCTCCCCCAACAAACCCGTTATAGTATCAGCTTTCTGATCCATAGCTTTACGACTGGGCATCTTGCAGTTTATAATTATGAATGCGTGTTTTTTTTCAATAGATCAATCATATGCATGACGGTTAATATGCCGAAAGGAGGAAAGTTAATTGCACACTACAATGAATACAACCCCATTACATAATAGCCTAATAAGGAATGTTATATGACGATTCTGAGTAGGATTTTTATTTTTACCCAGTAATCGTCACTGGATTTCGTACCGGGCCTCACTGTTTGTAAGTGCGAGAAAGGCACACTGTACTTTTAACTGGTCATAAAAGATACTGAAATATGTGGCAAATCTCCCTAATAATTTCCTAAGCCTGCAACAAAAAAAAAGAGAAAAATATTATTATGTTACCAAATGTCAGCTTCCCCAGAAGGCTACTAAATGAATAATAATAATTTAATTATTAATATGCAATCATATGTCAGTGTCATGCTTAGGTCGGCTACAGCTGGGGAAATACATAAAGTGATGGTGAGAGGTAAGGAAGGCATGCCTTGAAGGAAGTATGATAAGCCTAATGTGTAAGCAGAATGGCAGCCCGTAACTGTAATCCTTGCATCCTTCTCTCTTCCTCCTTGCCCGTGCGTGACAGCAGACGCAGGACGGTGAAATTGGATGGGAATTACTTTTCTTGCATTAACCACGGAACCAAAAAGGACCCCGTGGTGTATATTTGTACTGGGAAATACACAGAGGCGCACTCACACTGCCCTCCCTTCCCTCTCTCTCTCATTCTCTCTCACTCTCTCCCTCTCCCTCTCTCTCCCTCTCTTCCTCTCATGTTTTTCCCCCACACCTCTATAACGGGATCGTGTGATATATGTGTGCATATAATTTTGTATACACGAGGCTATACATTTTGCCACCGCGAACTGACTCTCGGCGAGCGTGGATTATGATCTTCCTTTTTTTATATCGCTGGAATATTGGCCACCGTCGACGGCAACTGTAAATTACACGCTATTTATTTATTTATTTCTCCATTGGTGTGTCATTTTTTACTCGCCGAGAGATTGTCGAGACGCGAAGAGCACGTTCAATGCCGTTAGAACATGTCCTATGTTCCCTTTCAAGGTAAGAGAACTGATATATTTCACCGCTGCATGTCACCCCCCTCCCTCTCCACCCCTTTCCCTCTCTCCTCTCTCTCTTCCTCTCCCTCTGTCTCTCTCTCTTGCGCTATCGGCTCGGTTAAGCGGAATTTAGCGGACTGGGGGTATCTAAGCGCCATAGTGCCGTCCATAGCTTCCCATGCGCTTGATTTGGACCCTCGGTTGGTCCAGTGCAGCTGTGCGTGTTGCGTGCCTGTGCTGTATGCCCTACCTGTGTCTTTTTGTTGAAGAGTGTTATTGGCAGGTGTGTGTGTACGTGTGTGTGTTTTATGTGTGGAAGGCTAAATCCTTGACAGATCCTGCAGGAGTGTGTGTTTCACTGGGCCATATGGAGAAGGTGTAATCAAGTGTACCTTACTATCGTACTATTACTGGGATATCTTGGTTTACTTAATAAAGGAAGATACCATACACTTTAAAGTGGTTTGCTGAAACCCGTGATTTACCCAAAGCACCTAAAATGTAGCTCCCACCTCTTTGCATAGATTGTTATTCATCGCTGCGATATGTCACACAAAAATAGTAACAACATCGGGAAATCAGGTGTGTCTTTGGGGTCAGTTTTCGGTGCACGGTGCTGCTGGAAATCGTGGGTGTACATGGCAAATGGTAAATGCGCTCTTTAAACACAGGCACGCATTGAACTTGGAGAGCTTAATATTCTTTTTTTGGGGGGGGGGGAGGGGGCGTGTTGACGTGATTGGGGATTGTGCAACACAGGCATTTTTACGTACATTTAGACTACATGAACACCCACCACCATGGAAAAAAACAGCAAACGTGCAACACAGAGGGCCACCTGAAGTCTCACCCCGTCAATTTCTTTTACTCGGAGCAGAGTTCAGGCCGTGACCTAACGGAAGGTGACTGAAATGTGCACACTTGCTATATTACAACATGCAGCAATTGGTGTAGAATAGTGGCCACGAGATGCTGCCAAGTTAATTTTGGGGTCGGATGCTGAGCTGAGTGTGAGCTGAGCTGAAAAACGTCACAATGCTGATGGTGTGTAGAGCAATGGGAGCCTCACCGGAAAACAGAGTGGAATATAGCACGGCAAAGGGTCGTGATCACATGTATGCACTCTTTGGCTAGAGTCTGATTGTTGTGAATGTCAAGTCAATCCCTTAAATCCTATTAGCATTAATTTTTGTTCTTGACCTCCTCAACCCTTGAGTTTCAGTTTAACTGTGCATGATAAGCTCAATTAAATTTGGCGCATAGAAAACAATTTGCACAGAAAAAATAACAATCAAACATTTTTCACATTTATGAATCTGGAAGTCTGACACACTAGTTAAAATGCGACGCGTTAAAACGCTGAAACCCACACGAACTGTCCAAATATTCAAGATTTATTTCAGTTATTATTTTAAGCTTGGCCACCACGGCACGAAGCGTTTTTCGACTCATCCCACCCGGATTGCACGCATCGTGCTGCAGAATTTCTTCGTATTGCAGCTACATTATGCAAACTGGAAATAACGGCAGAAATGAGCGGCCAGGTGTCATACGAGAGAAACGGGCTAATTTTCTCCAGGCGCGAAGAGCGTTTAGTCCGCGGCGGAGCTTTAGAAGATGCGCTGCGGGCTCCTATTCAATACATGCAGCGTAAAGCTCCGCTAACTCCTCAGTCACAGTATGCTGAGGACCTTTTGCTTTCGCTTTAAGTTGTAACATCATATCGGAGTCCTCTAGGGTACGTATACAACTTCTTTTTCAAAACCAGGTAAAAAAAAATCACACACACGCACAGACCTGTCCTGATATCTTTGTGGGGACCGTCCATTCATTTCTATGGGTAAAACCCAAATCTTAACTATGATAACCCGAAACTCTTACCCAGCCCTGACCGTAACCACAAGTAACCAAACAAAATAAAACACTGTTGCCATTTTTAGTTTTTTGATCGCATTCACAGATTTCTATAAAGTTGAATATTGTGGGGACCTGAAAATGTTCCTACAAGCTAATAAGTAAAACATTTCGCCAGCCAATGTGGTGAATACAAAGCTGTACATGCAAACAAATTCCCTGGGACATCCTTTTCAAGCCCAGGAAACTGAAATGTTAAATAAAGTCCATCTCGACTGTTTCATCCCTAATATATCAGGAGTTAAGCATGACATTTCTGAAATTGCCTGCTTGATGGAACTTCCCTAGAAGTTAATAACTTTATAGGTTAATGTTCCAACACTAACCCAGTTTTCCCAATTGTATCACATTTGTTTCTCTGGTTTGAAATGTAGCACTGGAATCGAAATAGCCCAGAACTTTGACACTTTAAATTAGTAGGCTATTACAAATTACAAAGAAGTTATATTTTGGCTCTCATAACTTTTTTTTTTTTTTTTTTTACTTCAAAATACATTTCACGGGAGAATGTTTTTACGTTACATTTTAATGGTCTGAAATTGACATTCGGGTAATTACTGAGACACAATAGTACTGGTGACTCTTAAATCAAAGTAAACGTGTTTAAAATAGAAAAAATGTATATTAATGATAGTATATAGTGAGAAGTTATCTGGGTTCGACTTAAAATTGGGATTTTTTTCTATATGTAGAAAGAAAACCATCTGTGCAACTGGAATATTTAAATAGAGATATGAACTTTATTGGTTATCGAATGATGGCATTTTTGTAGAGCTAGTGACTACATAGTTCAGTTGCTGTTTATGTTCTATAAAAACTAAATGACATTGTGTTTATGGCTGTGAAGCTCCTTTATCAGATGTGGTCTTGACAGAACCGCATCCCCATCCTCTTATACCAGTTTGGCTTGGTGCCGTATCGCGGTCTGTCCGCTCGCCTCTTGCCAGGTCAGTCGTGGCTCAGCTTTGCTTCACCCGTGTGCCACTTGTCACACCTACGGCGGACTGCCGCGCGCCCACGAATCAGGGCGGCAAGCTGTGTCAGCTCTCTGCGCCTGGCACCCATGTCAGGACATTCGACCTTTATCTCTGGCTGACGATTCAGCTGCAAACTGGAAAGTTTGGCCCTATATACATTCATAAATATCATTGCATCAGTGCAGGGGATACCTTAAAGTGC
Organism: Mormyrus proboscirostris; assembly: GCA_026779585.1. Taxonomy (NCBI): domain Eukaryota; kingdom Metazoa; phylum Chordata; class Actinopteri; order Osteoglossiformes; family Mormyridae; genus Mormyrus; species Mormyrus proboscirostris. The sequence continues at coordinate 16,650,611 of JAODKF010000147.1, read as the reverse complement.
TCGCTCCAGTTTTATTGTCTAAATGTAGTGAATTTGTTTTGTCACTGGTATTGTATGACTTTGTGAAGCCCGAAACCCCAAATGATGGCAGCAAACACTACTAGCAAAGAGCCTAAACAGATGAATCTGGTTGCAAAAGTAAAGAATAAGTCTTGAAGTTAAGTGATGGGCAAGAAGCAGGGTTTTCATCAATCACTTTGTTACAACTGGTCACCAGTCAAGCTTGACCAAGGAAATGGCTGGATGGGACTCAGCGATGAGAGTAAAGCAGGAACTGCAGGGTTTCAAATCACTTGGAGGGTCTGGGTATGAAATGAGGCTTAAAACAGGACCATGACCCAGTAAAGGAGTTATAAGGCTGGTGCTATGAGGAATATCTGCTGGGCAGAGAAACTAGCAAGTGCTGCTGGAGTCGAGCATGAGGAAATCGCTGGTTAGGGTCTGTGTCACCAGAGGTGGCTTGGTGGCTTAGGGCAGATCAGCATGAGGTGTGTAGGAGATGGGGGATGTCCTGTGGGCAGGAAACACAACGTGGCAACCCAGTTGTCATAAGTGAAGTGCCATAACTACAGCTGCAAACTTTCATTGGTAATCAAGAAAAAATATCTGAATAAAGGTACTTTGTCTGCCCTAATCAGGAGACAGAAATCCTGTAGACCAAGATGTTAGGCAGACACAGCGGTTGCTACACTAGGAAGGTTTGAGCTGACTTGGAAACTCCTGGAGCAATTGTATCTGACCATCATGGCAAGGCGGTTGACATCATAAACTGGGAATCGAGGTGAAGACGGGTTGGTGGTGGGATGCGTGAATATCTGAAAAGACTAGGTGGAAATTTATTTCAGAATAAAAAAAAAACGAACTGTTTTTTAGTTGCATAAGGATAATCTTCCACCCTGAATTTACGATTGCAGCATTATTTAAAGCTGTTCCTTAGTTCTCAATGGGTTGACAATCCAGCCTTCAGCAAATAATTTATCTGTGGCCATTCGTTAAACTTTGGGAACACCGCAGGAATTTCACCCTGTAACAGAATTCAATCCCATGCTGCACCACAGAGACAATGGCAGTTGCTTATGCTGCAAGTTACAATATTATTACCTCAAGATGAGTATACTTAAATCACCGCTGTGTCGCTCGTAGCAAACAGAGATGTTTGTGACTTGATTACCCCATCACAGACTGACAAGGCTAGTGCTCCCAGAAGAGAGGTAGCATGTGAACGCATAATTAAAACATGCTCCCCTATCAGGCCATGCCACTTCCACTGTGGTTCCGAGCATGCTACATGTTTTCTTTTGTAGCACACACACACACAGACACACACACACACACACACATTAATACAGAATAAATTTGTAAATACATGGTCAGCCGAATGTGTTTGGCCCAGAGCAAATAATATGATATATCTTTCATTTTCTGTTATGATAATGAGGTGACTGTGGCTGAGAGGGCACTGAGTTCCTGGGAGGTGGGTGAATTTCCAGAATCTGCTTGATCCTCTTCAGATTCATGGATATGAAGACTAAATAAAGTACACTCAATGGTGCTCACTGGATGGACTCGTAATTAACAAGCACAGACTTGCACGAGTGATGCACCCTGACATTTTGGGATACCACAAAGCCCTTCACTGTCTTTTCTTCTTTAAGGGTCTGATCAATTAGTAGTGAAATTGCACTCCACTGCCCCCCCCATCCCAGCCAACTCAAGTTTAACAGATTAATATCTGTCCTTTACTTGCTGGGCTTTCGACTGTAGGTCTTTGCTTATTTTCTGATTTTTCCATTACATTGGTGAAGCTTTTGCACAGGAAGCCTCATAAACGCTGTACTGCTCTGCCTGCCATATACGGCCTTGTCAAATGTGTGACACACACACACACACACACACACACACACACACACACACACACAATACCATCTGGAAGTTTGTGGGTTTGTGGTTGACCTGCCAAAGGAGCTGAGAACACAGCAAACACAGTTAGCATATATATAATGTACATATGTACTGTATGCATGTAAGTATGTATGTATTTCTCATAACCATCACCAGGATAATGATGATATATGTGATATATATTGTATGTGAGTGTGTGTAGATTTCCATACATATACACGCACATATATATATATATAGCTTCTTATAATTAGACTTCTGTATGAACCAATATGCATTTGTAACTGGCATAAGTATACATAATGACTCGCAGTTATTGAATAAACTTTGAATGGCAGCCCATTATGAGGTTAACAAAAGCCTGCCATTCGTCCTGTTACATGGTGTGACAGCGAGATGGAGTTCTCCTCCATTCATGCTGCAGCATTCTGACATGCACCGATGCCATGAGGGGCCCACGGGTTTGGTTATGATTTGCTGGGCTGCCAAGGGTCAGAGGGAAAGTGCTGAAGTGAGAGAGGGCATTGGAGAAGAAGCCGGGGCTTGAATTTCTAGTTGAATTTTGGGATGTAGGACTACAGGCTGTTGCATCCAGTGCTCTCAACCCCCACAGTGGTAATGAGCTCCACGCCCCGGTTGATGCTTACATCACGGAACCGTGCTTCTCTTCATGGGTTGAGGATTATGCCTACAATTGCCTGGCACCATGCAGTCAGTTTGATCCAGAATGGGCAGCCTTATTTTAGGAGACTTCAGAAGTGGCTTGTTAGGAGATTTGGAGAAATCTTCACATCTGACGTACTGAAAACACTGAAAACTCAAGACTTTGTTACAACCATTTTCAGAACTGACTACGGGTAACTCTCTGTGCTATAATTAAAAAGAGAGAAGCGTCACACACCGCAAACGGATCCAAACACAAAACCAGATGGAGAAACATGTGGGCAGATTTATAAAAGAAGTGTGGAGAGCCCACACATTGCCAAACACTTCTGCCATTGGTTGGGAACATTGACGGTCTTGTCATATTGACCAAGCTGCAAATCTGTGAGGGTTGATCAAAAAAATTACTCCGTATCTATGTAGTGTTCATTTTAATGGTCCATGCTCTTTCTAGAAAGCCCAGATTTGGTTTTGGTCCAATTATTGCTTGATCGATATTGTCAGTATCATCCTCAGATCTCATAACATCATAAACATGTTCCATGGTAGTTTTAATACTGTGATTTTGTTGAAATTCACTGGAAAATTGTGTGGCACTTTCGGAGACCATTCCAATAACACCATGGTCTGGCATATTTTTTATGAGGGTTGTGTAATAAAGTTATAATAATGATAATTATTATAGCAGAGACTGAGCTCTTATGTAACCAAGTAATAGTATTATCATATATTCACCAGAAGATATTTGGGTGTGCATGACACACACACACACACACACATATATACATATA
>JAODKF010000147.1:16605751-16631999 GCA_026779585.1 Mormyrus proboscirostris | reverse complement strand
TCAGTGTGCCCGTTGAGGGGAGGCACCACCCCGAGATCGGTGAGCAAGCATGCAAGCCTCCGAAGGGGGGGGGGGGGGGGGCTCCCTACACAGAGACCCGGACGTGCGCCCTGTGGGGACTCTTACTTTGACAGGCTGTGCATGTGGACAGGCACTCACTCTCACTCAGTAGGGCTGATTCACGTCCCCCTAGCTCTCTCCCAGAGCTGGCCAGGCATACGAACAGTGTTTTTCTTTTTTTTTTTTTTTGTGAGGACCATAAGCTTACAAAACAGCCCTTATTTCAACTGAGACACATTTACTCTGAAAAGAGGCAAACTAACAATTCGAGAGAATATTGCACTGCCATACAGGACATGATTGTTCCCATCAGAAATGAAAAATCCAAACAATGAGTGGCCTTCTCAGATGTCAATGTTCTATCTTGGCATATAGGATTTCATGATTCCCATCCCTGTGTGTTACAATTAGATTCCGAGCAAGGGGCTTCTATTAAGCAGATACACGCTTCAGAAAATGTAACCAGATACCTTTATGAGAGGATCAAGGACAGTCTCACTTGGTGGATGGCCAGCTGTATTAATTTCCATATCAAATGTATTATCTGTTCTCTAAAATACCTAAATTTCATAATTAGGCAGCTGAAGTCTCCATCTCTGTACCATCTGCCTCCATCCAGTTAAGTATACTTCTCCGTTCTCCTCCATCTATTCTGCTACATAGCAGTTAAGCAAAAATAGCTTGAAGATTATTGTGCTGGCCTACTGTTGCATGGATTTTGCAGGCAACATTCAGGGTTTCCTCCTTTTCCCTACCAGGCCAGCATTTGTGTTTAATTTATGTTTATCTTTGACAGTAGTAATACAGAGTATAATTATAAATTAGTATAACTGTACTGAGCTATAAAAGTTTGCAGCCTTCTTACCCGTTTCACACTGAGTACATTGGCAATGGGTCTTCCCAGTGTTTCATAAAATATTACAGAATGTGGGTTGAAACTTAAGGGTTGAAACTCAAGGCTGAATCCAAAATCAAGACATGCGTAGTCCCTCCCAGACCATCCAAATGGTGGACGTTTCATGTGAATATTTGGAGGTATAACCAGCTCAGCTTCACAATCCCAGTGGTGTCCACTTGCAGTGCCATTTTTCTTTCTTTCTTTCTTTCTTTCTTTCTTTCTTTCTTTCTTTCGGTACTTAGGTGTCATCTATTCATCAGTTCATATGAGGAGATGCTTCTGTTGTCCTCAGGAAGTTTCAGTGCGTTCAGTTAAACCAAGTGTAAAGTCTATGACAGACTCTTTGGCTGAGGGCCGAAGGCATTTGAATGTGTTAAAATCCTTCTGTGTGAGCACTGTGGTGTTTTTCTGTGAGCCACGTAGCAGCGATTCTTGCCGCCTATTTATTTATCTTAGTTTAGAAATGTAGGGGACCGATCACGATAGTTATTTCCACTCGTCAGTTTTCGCAGTAATACATCAGTAAGAAAGACGTCTTTAAAGCCAGGCAACCTGGTCAGAATGATTACTGGCAATACTAACATTTCGCTTCAGTGTCACTTTTTGACAGAGGCGCTCTTTCCGTTGTCCCAATTAGGTGAATAAAGCAGTAAAGCATTCCCAAAATCCCCATGTCATGTGCTCCTGTCATTGGCCTGAGCCAGCTTTCCAGCATGTAACGCCTTCAGACAGGAGGATAACTGTCATCAAGAGGTCATCAAAAGGGCATTGGAAGGCACAAAGGGATAAACAACAAAAACATTCTACTTTATAGATAGATAGATAGATAGATAGATAGATGCATTCACAATGAAATACAGTGGTCAGATCTCAGTAGCAAAGGGATGGGACATGGAGGAGGTGTTTGAGTGGGGGTGGGTTCTCCCAGTTCAGGGTCATAGGCACAGGACAGGAACATGATCAGCACACTTCAGAGTGGGAATACATAAACGAATAACCACAGAAGCTGGTTATATCGGGATTTGGGCAGGGTTAGGGGGAATGAAAGAACAAACATTTGCAGTGTTAATGAAACATGGGACATATGGACAGATTCAAAAATACTCCCAGGTCGCCGTTTTACCTTATATAGCAAACGCTGCATACAATACATACACAGTGAACTGAATTTTTTATGTTCAGTTCACAGCATCGCAATGGAAACACTGCGGCAGCCACAACACTCTTTGCTGCATTATAATTTTCATGAAGAATCGCTATATTGGAGGGACAGATTGCTCCATCAGATGAGATTTCGGACACAAGAAAGATGAATTGTGCGATGCCTTTCTTAAGGGGTGGTTACATGGCACTCACCCAGCCTCAGGTGATGGTAATGCATTGCAATTTCAGAGTGCATTTGCTGTTGGCGTTGGCTCCCCAGGCACCAAAGCTTATTCACGAGTCCTGATCAGTGTTTCGGCATAAAGCGAAGGACTTGGAGTCTCAGTCGTCTCCCTGGATTTCACATTAATTTAACAAGCAAGGCCCCTATCAACAAACATGGGAAAAGAGTGACATGGAGGAATGTGTCAGTGTTCACGTACAAACCCTTATCATATTTCATCATACTGAATATTTTTGCTCAGTTTTACACTCATTTCAAAACAAGGGTATTAACAAAAAGTGCCTTCACTCATTATTGCTACAGTAGCCTCCGTTCTTCTGAGAAGGTTTTCCATTAGACGTTGGAACATTACTGGTGTGATTTACTATCATTCAGGTTGTGTATTGGTGCTGTGTGATCAGGTCCCTTTCTGTGAGCTTGTGTGGCTACCACTGCACAACCAAACACACTCCCAATCCTTTCGGCCTTCACATTAACCGTGCGGGCGACCAGGGCAGCTCTAACAGGGCAGAAATGTGGCAAACTGACTTGCTGGAAAGACAGCATCGTATTTTGGAGCCAAGTGGAAAGTGAGTAATCTCTTCTGTATAACCACCCATTCTGGTGCTAAGGTTTGTTGCTTGAGATTGTGTATCTATGTGCTTTATTATACATCTGTTTCTGAAATGGCTGTGGTTTACTTAAGCAATTCCTGTAACAGAGGCACCCACATACTTTTGGCCATTGAGTGTATTATTAAGTATTATTTTTATGTGACATTTTACAAGATCTAAATCTTTAGTATAGTTCTGCCCTAGAAGAGGACACTAAATGGCTGCACATCATGGGGTTTCAGCTTATTATCTGTCTGTTTGTGTGTGTGTGTGTGTTTGGGGGGGGGGTATTTCAGTGAAGTAACATGCATGAAACAGAAGCTGCATGGAGGGAGGGGGGTTTATTTCTTTGGCAAGTGCCTAGTAGCTTAGCTTCGGCCTTTTTTGGTTCCTGGTGGTCGGTGTGTTAGCCACCCCTCCCACATGAATGTTTTGAGTGAGACGATTAAAATAAAGTGCCTTGCACTAGTGTGAATAGAGCCCCCCCACAGGTGCTGGTTCTTAAAAGCACTTCAGTGCCAAGCTCTATTTTTAGTTTCCGTTTTGCCTAATTAACTTTCAGCAAACAGTTGTAAAGGACGACAGTAAACATGATGGCATAATTTAATTTTTTTAAATCATTATTTCTCTAATAATGAAACTAGCGACTATTCACGTGTTTATTTATGTAATATTGATATTAATAGAGGGCAGCATGGTGGCTCAGTGGGTAGCATCTCCAGGCTTGGGTGTTTGAATTCCACTCTTTGTGTGTGCGTGTGTGTGTGTGTGTGTGTATGTGTGTGGGTTTGCATAGATCACATTTGCAGTGTAGTAAAACCTGAAACTTCTGTGGACATCTTTTGAGGTCCCCATTTAGATAACCTCAGTTTTATAAAAATCTATGAATGCAATCAAAAAAGTAAAAATGCCAAAAGTCTTGTATTTGGGTTGATTTCTTATGATTACAGTTAGGGATGGGTAGAGGTTAAGGGTGTCGTGATTGGGATTAGGGTTTTTCCCATAGAAATGAATGGACAGTCCCCATTTGGATATGAAGACCAACTTGTGTGTGTGTGTGTGTCTGTGGGGTTGCACCATCTCCCTGTGGTTGCGTGGGTTTCCCCCAGGTATTCAGTTTCCTCCTGCAGTCAGAAGACATGTGGTTAGGTGGATTGGCGCCACTGAAATCACCCTTGTGTGTGCCCTGCAGTGGGCTGGCATCCTGTCCAGGGTGTCTCCTGCCTGGTGCCCTATGTTTTCTGGGATAGGTTCCAGACACTCCTTGACCCTGTACTGGAAGTGGTTATAGATGGATTAGTATTAATAGTTAAGGTTATTCTCAGACATCACAATGATAATTTTAATACTTGTATAATTTCATATATTTTTCTTACTTCAATAAAACAAAAATTGTACCTGGCCAGAGAGGTCCCAAGGTGAAGCTTGTGTGTTTTATATGTAGGCAGCATAAGCTATAACTACAGAACTCAATTATTTAAAGGAATTATTCAATTTGCTTAATGGTATGTGAGTGTGCCCTGTGATGGGTTGGTGTCCCATCCTGGATTGTTCCCTGCCTTATACCCATAGTCTCTGGGATATGCTCCGGACCCCCTGCCACCCTGATTAGTGCAAGTGGTTTCTGAGAATGGATGGATAGATTTAGTTTGCTTATAGAATAATTATGTTGGTGTTACTGCTTTTCAATAATTTTGTTTCAGGTTTATAGTAGCTATCATTAATTCTGGTTACTGCTTCTTAAAAGAAATATAGTCTTCAATAATAATTCAAAATTATTTTAATTACTGTGCTCAGTGACTCTCAGCCAACCTTATTGAGGATCAAAGGCCATGGTCAATTTATAAGAGTTTGCATTCAGCAAGGAGACATGAACATGGACACAGCATCGGGCATAAACACTGGCCTGGTAAGGAGCCATACGGAAGCATAGCAGATGCCTCAAGGGCGCACAGACACATGATTGTGCACCCACTCGTGCGTTAGCCAGATGTGACGGGCTTTCATCAGTATCCTACCCCAACGCTCACAAACGGCAGCTGGAGCACCGTGTATCCGACCGGTGCGGCACGTGGGCGTTGCCGTGCCGACGCCTTGTTTCTGTCGTCTCCTTCTCCCGCCGAGGGAGGATCATGATCAGGGATAGCGGTGCACAGTTCATTTCTAAGCGAGAGAGCAGATGTGTCTTGAGAGCACTGATGGCAGAGGGTAGCGTCCAAGACCAAGATCTCAATGGGGGCTTTATTTCAGCACAGGTCTCCTAGTGTGTGTGTGTGTGTGTGTGTGTGTATGTGTGGGGGGGGGGTGGTGGTGGTATGTATCTATAGCATTGTGAGGACATTTTATAAAAACCTGTTATTTTGACTTTGTGGAGACCATTTTTTCAGAAACTAAATTTTATAAAAATCTGTAACTGCAATCAAATTAGAAATGTCAAAATGTCATTGTTGGGATTGGGGTTTTTCCCCATATGAATAAATGGACGGTCCCCACAAAGATATGAATACAAACGTGTGTGCGTGTGTGCATACGTGTGTGCATGCATGCACGTGCGTGTGCGTCTGTTTTCCTAATCTTGTGGGGACATTTTTTTGGTCTATGAATTATGAAAAATACAGGCATTCCCCACAAAGTGAAATGGCCTCTTCCTTTGTTTGTTGTTTATCAGATGTTTTGATGCAATTTAATAAGTTATGAGTGAAGTTACGATATAATATATGAGTTATATATTGCATTACTCAAAATGAGTCACCGGAATAATAGGTAAGCATATGTGTGTGTCACCGCGCCTACCCCTTTTTCTTGAGTGTCATCAATTCCCCTACAGAAACATTTCTTTTTTCCGGCTGTTTCCCCTGCACTAGAAAATGAAAATCGTGCGCTTTATCGACATGACTGTAAATAAATTGTTGCCAGCGCATCTACATTTGCGGAGCACGAGGAAAAATAACTTACATTAACGATGGTGCCGTTACTGGTGTTTCCCACCCACCTTCCCCTGATTCCAAAATAAATAGAACGTCCATCATAAAACGTGCCCATATACCAGGCTAGCGAGGAGAAAACGTTTACAGAAAAGTTGGCCCGGTCTTGTTAACGGCGCCCTTTTAAGATCTGTTTCGCGCAACAACCTTGTACATTTTACAACTTTATGTGAGCATTTCTTGTTTGATTCTGTTTCACATATTGATGGGGCTCGTGCGTCAGCAACCTGGCTGTGACCAAAGCGTTACTGGTTCCTCATAATTTGGGGCTGAGACCCGGCCATTGACCTTGAAGATGAGCACTGAGTGCCTCTTTTATCCAAACGTTGATCAGGTACCTTGAGTATTAAAGGTTATTTGATAGACCTTGTGAAAGAGCTTTAAAAATGCAGTATGCTTGTAGTCTGGCCGCTTACGGCATTGCCATCTGGAGTCTGCTGCCTCAATGGTGATGCCTTCCCTGCAGCATTTACAATTTTTTTCCTTTGGTTTGGTGACTGTCACACCGAAGTGTTCTGCAAAGCCGAAGGGTCACCTCGCAAAACAGTTGCGTTACTGGGCGTGGCTTGTGTTTTTTTTTCCACAAAACGAGCCTGGATGATCTTTGACCTTAGGAGCGGAGTGAGGTGAGACTTGGCTTTCCAGTACAGAGATGCTGCCGTTCACTTTCGCAGGTTACGCCTGGCAGAAGCGGTGCACAGAGGGACAGCTCTGCACCAGAGATCTTCTAGATTTTACTTAATCTCTGCCTCTACGGCTTAGTTGTCATCAAACACACTCTCCTCATTGGTCATTTGACAACTGTAATGATCCATAATGAAAATCCAATTTGCTTTGGTGACAATTACGTATTTATTGATGTAAATGTATACATTTTTTATTCGCACTTCCTCGGTTTTTGCTCAGTCCATTCCACATCAGATCAAGCCGTCTACTGCTTCCCGCTTGAAGACCTTCAGAGGCCAGGCTTCACGCTCCCTGCATGCAGCCCCTGCCAAGCCGGCCGCTCTCTTTACACGCCGCCACCCTGCGCGGCGTCATGTGGGACAGCCGGCGCAGATCGGGAGAGGCGTCTCTCGCTGGCAAACTGGCAACCCGCAGACACCTAGCGGGTCTGTGGGAGGTGTGTTTTCAGCGGGCAGCTGAGGTGCCCTGGCTGACTGAAACCGTCTTTTGCGCGACGGAGCGACGCCAGTTATGTTCCGCCCCAGTGGCCCATGTTACTTTTTCTTTCCTCTCTTTCTGTTTTTGCATCTCTGTAATACATATATAGAAATGGGGGAAAAAGACTACAGATTGAAATAAAGGGAGGGGTGTTTAAAGAGTGTTTATCAAAGGAATGTTCCTTACAGTATCCAGCATAAGAGTGCAAGGTAACTGCGTCTTTTTGGATAAATAATAACTAAAAAAAAAATGAACCCCAAACGCATCATCATGTACCACGAAGCCGGTAAGCTGATATTGTGAGGAGCCAAGCTGGTGGTGGCTGGTCTATCTCGGCTGATGAGAGTTGGCATGTGACTTCAAGCTGGCAGGAGGATTTGTTCTGCTGCCAGTGGATGCTGTTGGGCAGAAGTGTGGAGGAGAGGTTAGGGTTGTGGGTTTGGAAGCCCCACTGTGGCACTGCTGTCGTGCCAGGTTTTTAACCCGAACTGCTTCCGTGAAAAAACAAATGTACAGGGAAGCTGCAAAATTTTGACTAAACGGCAGATCCTTTCACAGCAATTTGCCCTGAAGAAAGACATATGTCTCCAAGAGATGTCCCTTAATCCTTCAGCCGTGGCCCTGTTGCTTGAGGATCATTTCCCATTGGCACGGTAGTTTTGTACGGTCCAGATTTAGTAGATCAGGACTAGGATATGTGAGGTAGTCTGGGTTCAAGACATTTTTTTCTGTTATTTTTCTGTTATTCAGAAAATACTAGTACAAACCTAAAATTATATTTTATGGTCAAAAAAGGAAAAAAACAGGGCAGTGAAATGGGAAGGTAGGATAAATAGCTCCATGCCTAAAATTCATTATTAGTCCCTTATCAGTCGCCTGATTTAATTCCATAATATTTGAATCAAAAATGGAAGACTATGTGGATGTGTGTCAGTTTCATGTGCATCTATATTAATGAACATGTTAACCATGCTAGTACGACATCACCAAGTGGAACGAAGCTGAGCTGAACTTGAGAATGCAAAAGGTCAAAGGCATTTGCGAAAATGGTGATATGTGGCTCAGAAGAAAATGTTCCGAGACAAATGGTTTTTGTTATGCAGCAGCACCGAGATCTGACAAATAAAAAAGTAAAAGAAAATTAGGAGGAAAAGATACATTTCTAAAGGGACTGGAATCACATCACTGATGGTAACCATGGTAATAATTACAGAGCAGACAGACACTGCTGAACAGGGAGCACGAGAGAGAGAGAGAGAGAGAGAGAGATCGCACTAGGGACAGGGTTAAGAAAATGTAACCATCACAATGTCACTATTACAATTGCACTGTTACTTTTTAAGGTAGGTTTCCCCTTATGACGTAATCCTGTCCTGCCCTCTCTCGATATACTTTTCAGTTAATATTTTCTTACATTCATCATCAGTATCAGTAGAACTACCTTTCCCTTCATTTTCCCACCCACTCTTTTCATTGATAGTGTTAAGGGTTAAGAGGTTGTAACTGTGGGTTTATAGTTGTCATAGCAACAAGAGATAGCGATATACATGGTCCCCCATCCGTTATGATTGGTTGAATCCAAGTAACTTAGGTAAAATCCTCAAAATTGCATACCACCATTGGAGAATATAATAACTGGTTAAATATTACATATTATAAGTACTGTTATATACATACGCACAACAATTTAATGTTTGTCAATACTAATCAATCGATACCAGTTATTGATCTTGATGAACATAAATAATACATAGTAAATAATTGACACATATTGCGAATCTCAACGGGTCAAGTAGGTGAACGTTAATGAATGAATTATCTACATGATTGATATTACTAATGTTGCAGTAAGTAAATATCGATTAAAGGTTGCGCTAACTGGGAAGTACGTGTTTTATATATACAGATCAGTCAATTTAAAATGGTATTATTTAAATAAAGGAATGTTCCCCCGTGCATGGTTTAATGGAGCAACCCCTTACGTCCGATTCTTACAGTCAGCCATTAATGCGAACTATGCTAATAAAATAAAAATTGCAACTTATATACTAATAAAATATTCAGTAGATATTTGGCTTTACAACTTAAACTAGCACATAATCATCCCCTTAGCTTTACATTTCGCTCATCTGTGTGTGTGTGTGTGTGTATGTGTGTGCGTCTGTGGAAGAGTGAGACGGAGAGCGAGGGAGAGAGAGAGCGCGAGAGAGAGCGAGAGGGAGCTAGCGATCACCAAGGATCCCTTGTATAGTGGGCTACTTAAAATCATTCTGCGTCCAATTACTCTGTTGCTCCCCCCGTTTACTATATCCCCGCCCTTCTCGAAACTGACAGCGATTGAAAGCAAAAGCGGGGGATGGCAAAGAAGGGCAATATCATTTATTCAACCAAATACACCTGTAAACCGTAGTGTCTACCAAATCTGTGGTATACAACCGCAAAAAATGATCTACAAAACGCGAGAAGCGGATTGTCGAAGAAGATGAAGCAACCATTAGAAGAAACGGGAAACGGAACGTGTTAAGCCTTTGGATACTTTTGCCGCAAACTACGTTATTGTTTTCAATTAGAGACGTGCCATAGTTTACTTGACGTTGCTTATTTTTGCTGGTGGGGAAATGAGCGATGGAGATCTGCGCATTACTGACGGACTGCTGCTCAAGATTTTCATGAGAAAATAACTGATCTGCGGAGAAACTCCCTCCTGTCACATCCCTCTCTAGCGTGGGAGCTCACAGAGATAAATTATCGACGGAAAGATTGCATTAGGATTTTCTGCTTTCTCGGACTCGGGAGCTGAAGAAATAGACACACTAGTTGACGCACTGATATACACTGAAGAGCAAGGCTGCACACATACACGCACACGGTGTAGCTTTGATGATCGTGATCGTGAAGATCCATGCGTAAGAATCGTCTCCAACAGAATCATAATTAATGTGCCGATATTTACAAATATAATTTAAATGATAGTATAGTAAATTAAAAAACACTTGAGGCAGATGAAAAGTATAAAATGATACACGCTCTAATACCTTAATATTAGACTAAACGAAAAATCAAGGTATTTGGCTACTGGTTTCAGTAATAACTGTTATGATTACAAAATACGAAGGATATCCGTTTTATAAAACAGTACATAATTACAACAGGAGACTAATTTAAATACATAATACAATCAAAACATGAGAGAATTTCGCCACAGAGAATATACCGTAGATTATCCTGGAAACTGCAGCGGGATCCTTATTCAGCGTGTAAATTTTGAAGGGGTCGGGGGCAGGGGAGTAGTTGACAAAGATCAGGGAGAGGCCGGGGCTACTGAGCTCTCAGCGAGACTGCCTGCCGCGGAGCAGCCGCTGCCGGTGCTGGAGAGCATGGAAGGGGGGAGGTGGAAGAATAAACCTTATATCCTTGAAGAATTATAACATTCACTATTTCAGAGTTGCAATATTGTTCGAGCGTTTAATAGTTTACAGGTCAAATAATCTATTAATCAAACCTCTTAAATCTGTACATACATTATGTGCTTAATGTTATATTGTAGCTGTATTGTATTTGTCTCTTAATCGGGGGAACGTTAAATCTTTCTTCTACAACTGCAGTCTTCGTTTCACAGTTTTATATTTATATGTATCGTTGTTATTTTGAAAGCAAGTTTCAATTAGTTTTATACTAAAATCTATCCCCGCTAATTTAATTGACGAAATACTACTCATAATCAATTTATCCTCAACAAAAACTAAAATAATTAAATGTTTATTTAATTATAATATTTTTATTCCAAATATATTGTATTAGAATACTGTCTGCTAAAATGTTTTGTGGGTAATTGAATGACCATGCAGAGGAATGCTGTTACTTTGTACAGCACTTGGATATGCTGGGCAGATAAGACATTAAACTTGATTTTCATTGGCTTATGTATATAGTTATACAGCAAGTGTTAAAATAAGGTGACAGCTTAAATTTTACAATTTTACATTATGTGCAGTTATTTTTCTCTTTTTTTCAAACTATATTCCTATTTTTTAATATCCTACTTTCGATATTAGACTGATCTTTGTTTCTGAAAACAGCTTTAAATAAGAACTTAAACTATAACTCTCACCCTTTAGAGTATATTTAGAGCAATTTCAGTTCGTTTTTTTTTTTATATGCATAATGTGGAGTATGGTTAGAGCGTTTAAACCATACATACTCAAATATACAGCATGCATACATTGAACAAGAATACATAAATAGATTAAGGAGTTTACAGTCAGTTTACACTTAAATCATAACTGTGTTCAATATATATTCCGGGCAAGAAAGTGAAGAATAAAAGAAGAAACTCAGGAAAAAAAACTTTGGACATTCGATCAAGGGACTTTTCACCTTGACTCTGAGCAATAGAGCAGGCAGGAGGAACAAACACAAAAAACTGACAATATCTGGCAATGTTTTCAAGAAACCTGGAGTCCTGTTCTAGTTCTGATCAACATTTATAGGTAGGCCCAAAATCTCCCTTTTTGCATGTCTTCTTGGCACATTATTATGAATGAAACTTTGAATCAGGGTTGAGTCATGAAAAAGTTGATATCAATGTTTTTGGATGAATATATACATGCCCTAATGGTGATACTGTGGACCTTAAAATGAGGATATGGCCAATGATGACTTTTCGGACAGGGTTCAGTCATAGCCGTTTAATGTGGTTATTTTATTTCCCAGAATCCTCTGCTATTAGGTATGTCTTTTATAGATATTAATGGTCTACCTTTTTGTACATCCTTTATTGCTCACTTAGGTTAAGCACAACATTTGCCACTACTGTGATATGAAGAGATGTTGCAATTGCTTTAAATATTTTTAGACAGTTTATTTCTCATATCTGTTGATAAATTGCAAGTAAGATGACTTAGGAACAACTGTTGTGCAACTGTTGTGATAGAAAAATAAATCATACAGACTTAAGCATACTTTAGAAATTATTTTTGCTCATGCTGACGTTTTTGCACTTGCTTTTTTGTGTGTGTTTATTAAATTGTTGATTTAATGAACGTCATGGGAATTTAAGGCCTTGTCCTGTTTTGACATGAGAGACGTTTGACCCTTCCTGATTTTCTGTGGATTACGATGATTGACTTATTTAAAGAATGGAAAGAAGTACATCATATATTGTAATTTTTATTAGCCATTCTTTACTAAGACATAGGATTTTTGTTATACCTATTTAATACGACCAGCATTTGTTTGAATTATTAACATTAACAAACATCACACATGTAAGAATTCAAGAAATGTACGATTATGGTAATGCATCTGAATTCAGTTTTTATTAATGCTTTAAGTTTCTCCGTATGCATACATTCTGAAGGGCATAGCACCTCAGGACACATTTTTACCAAAACAATGAGCTATAAACAAAAATGCAAATGGCTTCAAGCTTTTCTACACCCACACTCTCCGCGTCTCGCTTCCCTCTCTGACCGAGGTAGCTGGAAGCTGATACTGCCCCCACATATTCCAGTTTGACATCAAATTTACATTCCGAACAGACAACACACACATACATGTATGCCCAGACAGACGCACGCAAATGTACACTGAGGCACACTTTAATAATAACCAAAAAATCAGACGACATATCGCCCATATATACTGAAACTCAGTGTAGCTAAAATGGGAAAACTTTGGGAAAAAATATTTCTTTTTTGTCAACATCCAATCATCTGTCTGTTCCATAATGTGGCACAGATTGTTCAAATGATCCCTTTAGATTACAGTGTGTTTTTTTTTTAATTTCCATTTGCATTTTGTGTGGATAGAGAGATTTGTAAATAATTAAAATCTTACCAGAACGTATAAAATACAACTTCTGTATTCAAATGTTGTCCTCTGCTCTGGCAAATTGATTCTAGGGTGTATGTGTGTGTGCGTGTATATATGTATGTATGTATGTATGTATGTATCTGTTCCGATGTATGTGTTCAGTGCTACATGCTTTCTGTTCTGTGTGCTATTCTTATTCTGTCTTTCTGCTACATGTCTATAGATGACTGAAATGGAAGGTACTTGGAATTGTTACCATGGAAACCAAACAAAGAGCCAGAATTCAGAAAAATGGAGAATGAGAGATAGATTTTACTGGACATATTATACCACATGTATGAATAAATTTGCTTTGCATTATATGTCCTAGGTGTTGGCATATATCCTATAATTAGCCGTTTTCTAGTCATATAGTTGTACTCCATTGCTTGAGAGACGGGTACTACCCATGTGCACAATATATCCACATTAAAAGTGTGTACAATCAAGCAAATTTCTTTTGTTTTCCATATTTGTGCTGCAGCCCAGTGCCCAGGGTCTTCATATCAGAAAATTACATGTAAAATGCAAGAGAATTTTTGTAAGCTTGAGCAATCTCTAATTTAAGGTAAATTACCTGATGTGGGTTTGCATATTGTACGAAGCTTTGTGGCTATGGTGTGTGTTAAGGATGAAACGGTTACCAGTTTCATGGTAAACCACAGTAAAATACTTGACAGTGAGTATTACTCCTTCAAATTTTAATTATCACCAAAACCATGGTTGATTACTGCGTCTTGAAAAACAGACATTAAATACTGTCTAGTGTTAACCAAAGTTAGCAACAGTCTCCAAAATGCGGGTGCGCAGGCGCAGCATTGTGGGTTTGTTTTCTGTCAGTGAAAATATGGCGGAAGGCAGAGACAGGCCTCCGAACATTTTTAATGTCAATGCATGTTTGATATTTTTTTCATTAGCTATTGGCTACATTGTTATTTTAATGTGCATGCAAACAAAAAGAGTGTAGTGCTATTGTTTTTATATGTAGTTTTCAATATAAAACTTGGTGAAAATATTTCAATTTGTGTATCAGTTCTTTTTGAACATTTTCAGCACATATTACCAATACCACGATAATACTGATAACCATGATAATTTTGGTCACAATAATCGTGATATTACATTTTCACACTGTTTCATTTCTAGTATCTATGTAGTTAAGGGAATAACAACATTTAAATACTGTAGGATGGTAACAGAGTATGATTTGTATGAAAACATTTTAAATACTTTTGGCTTATAGTGTCCTTTTTTAAATTAAAAAAGTATAGATCATTTTTTTCAAGGCAAGGCAAGAGTTCAATGATAAATGTGGAAAAGGACTGTATTAATTTGTAAGTGTGAAATGTGTTTGTAACTAGTTATATGATTATACAGTAGTTAACAGTTCTTTATAGTAGATTTAACTGTCTACTATCTCATTTTGGTCTTCTTCTCATTAACCTTGTGTTTACTGGCTTATATCTCCTGAGATCATGTTACAGTGCAGGATTCCTGTTAAATTGCAAAAATGATTTCTTCTTCTTCCAGCCAGAATGTTTAATTATATCGGCTAGAGAAATTTCAAGGTCACAAAGAAAACTGCAGGACAGCACCATCAACACAAAATATGTTCTCTACATATTGCATAAAAGCTTCATTCATGAAAAGGCACAATTGCTATCTTGTTTTGTTCATGAATAAAATGACGATTATTTGTATGCCTTATTTGATGGATTTGTATTTTCCAAGTAACTACTGAACAGCTATACACAGGGCTTTGCCTCCTCGTGCCAGAATCACAGGGCTTTATTTGGAATAACATCAATGGTAATGAAAGGGTTTGCTGTGTATTGTTAATTGGGCATGTGGGTTTATATGCATTGCAGGAGGAATTAGAGTTTGCAATGACCTTGGTGATACATTCGGCCAGCAAAGGCAAAGTGAATGAAGTTTCACCAGTTTCAATCGCTTCTTTGCAGAATGAAGCTTTTTTTTTCTCCAGTTGTGCTTCATGGATAGAAAATGTATCAAAGAGTGACTTTCAAATCGCTGGAGATTTTAAGGCCTGGTGTGGGGGGCGGGGGCGGAAACAGAATACTGTCAGTCATAGGGAGAAGGGACGAGGTCAGAGAGGAGGAGAAAAGGAAAAGGAAGGGGACAAGGTGGGGAAAAAGAGCGAGAAGGAAAACAGCAGAATGAGGAGAGAAGAGCTAGTATGAGTGTGTGCCACTGGAATTATGTAAAAGGCGTGCGTGGGAGAAAGGGAGAGGGAGCCAGAGAGAGAAGGAGCATGAGGGAGAGATGGAGAGTGCTAACAGATTCATATTCCCAGATGCAAGGAGGTTATCACTGATCCGATGGAGAAGTGATTCAGGGAGGCAGAATATGCAGGAAAGGTGAACAATAACGAGGGAGCCGTTCATCTAGGTACCGCACGACGCTGTGATCTTATTTTTTGTGCCTTTGTTCCTTGCACCCGTCCAACGACACCCTCTACAACGCAGCAGGTCATGTGCACGGCCGCCGGTCCTCATTCCGATGACATACGGGCACGGTAGCCAATCGGCTCACACACAGAGCCTCGCAAGCGGCCTTCCCATGCAGGCACCCATTTTCGCTCATGACCGGTTCACCCCACACTTTGAATGCTGCCGATTGCCAGCATTGGTCCGACAGAAGGCTGTGTCGGTATGTCATGCTGGACCGGTGTTAATGCACACTCTTCCTCTGCTGCTCCCACCATCCTGCTGTCTTCCAGAAAGAAAAATGAGACCCAATTATGGATATCAGCTCCCGAATTAACCCTGCCATCTCTTGCCCTTTTTGCGTTACTGCCTCTTTCCCTCCACCTCACCTGGCCTGTCTTTTGCGCTCTCTCTCTCTCTCTCTCCTTCAGAGCACGCTCGCGCTCGTCGCAAGAGCATAGCTACCGGGAAGCAGCCAAGCATGGAGACCCCTCCCACTGCCCCCCCTCAACCCTTCCGACAATCCGTGAGTACCTCTCTCTCCTGACCTCACTGCCTGGCATCCCCTCCTTCTCTTTCCCCCCATCCCGTCTCACACCACCCTCCAGTCAGTGGGCTCTCTTTCCCTTTACGACCCTCTCTTCTTCCTTCACTGCCACAAGAAAGCAATGGGTACCCCCCCCTACCTATCTGCACCCCCCCCAGCCTTCTCTCTCACCCTCCTTCTCTTATTTCTCATTAATGGGAATAGTAACCAGAGTGCTGTGGGGTCAAATCCAGGAGTAAGACTTTGTGTCGCACCTTTGTCCCCATTGTGGTAGATGACCAAGACCAGTACAATAGGATTTATATATGCCAATCTTTTATTTATGCTGCAAACGTGATACATTCCTTCAGATCCGGTTGTACGCCACAGACGGACATTTCGGTTCGGCATCTGCATTCATTAACCAGTTAGCACAGCTGCCAGTCTGCAGCTGAACCTGATCTTAGACACTTTCTCAAAGTTAATTAAAGGAAACGCCGCAGCGCAGTGAAGAGGCTGCATAGCGATCAGAACGCCACTGGGTGAAATTCAAGCTGGAAGACAACACTTAAGCTTGACACTTAAGTCTGGCATTTTACAGGATTTGCTGCAGTGAGAGCCTAGCTGCCTGCTTCCTGAACATGTTTACGATCAATTTAAGGGATTTGCCGCAAATCGCACCAGATGACAGCTATGGTCGTATACTCATGAAATGGGGCAATCAGTAAAGTAAGAGATAATTAACCAATGGATAAAACATATTTTTTAATCTTGCATATGAAATGTTACAAATATGATTAAAGTCTACATTCAGCTTAATATGATTGCAGTTCTAGCAATTCTCAATATCCTTTCCTGCTTTCATTTCAGTGTGGGAAATTATAGGTGTGTCCTTGAATGTTTATTTCTGGAATGAATGTAGAATGATTTTAAATGGATTAAAATCAGTTTTACAATGTACAAAAAAACAGGGCAGAGTGGACGTTATGACTGGTTTAAAACCCAGCCACTAATTGATAAATAATTATGAGAATCTAAGAAGCAGTTTCATATGTGCACGTCACTACATTGAATGCCCGAAAAGCAATTGGTCTTCCACCCACGTCTGTGGAGATACTGCCAGAGATAATACTTACCAAACAGCTTTATATTTTCAATTGTGATTAAAATAGCACTTCCTTTACAGAACAACATATAGGGGGAAAAACTGACTCTTCATTGGGTTATACTGCAGATGCTATTTTAGTCTCGTATTTCCATCCTGAGGGAAGCAGCATGCCTGTACCCTGTAGGTGGATCTTACATTGTATCCATAGAGCAGCACTGCCATCTGTTGATTGGTTTGGGGTACTGCAGATTTAGTGTCTAGCTGGAAAAAAAATTGCCATCCCCGAGATGATATATTTCTCTTTAATCTTTCCCTCATTTCCCACACACCTTTATTGTCCTTCTTTTTGTGATCTTTCTTTTTTCCTTTAATAGTCCATCCCTGACTTTGTACTCTCTTTTAATTGTACCTTTTTCAATTCATTATCATGCTTATTCTCTGTATAAATTCCCAGTATGTGTTTTCTCTCAAGAGTTCCTTCACCCCGCCCCCCCCCCTCCCCAATCCTGTACACCTCCCTCATCACTTTCCTTTCTTGTTTGGGGTAGTAGCCACACCTCAATCTAACCCCCTTCCTTGTGTTATCCTTCTCCCAGAGTTTTCTCAGCAGAAGGTTAAAAGGCTCCATCAAGCGGGCCAAGAGTCAGCCCAAACTGGACCGCACCAGCAGCTTCCGCCACATGATCCTGCCCCGCTTCCGCAGTGCCGACCAGGACAGGTACAGAACCTCTGCTCTCTCCGGAGACGGCACCATCTACCATGTGCCCTGGTCATCCTGGCTGCCATCTGTTCTTTAAATAAGTTTTAAGAACTGGCATCACAGAATCACCTTTAATGAGTTTGTGTGGGTGTGTGGTCCAGGTATACAATGTGATAAAAACCTGTTATTTTAACATTGTGGGAACCATTTTTCTCTGTCCCCACAAGGGGAAATTCAATTTTATAAAGATCTGTCACTGAAATCAAAAAACTAAAAATGCCAAATGTCTTGTATTTTATTTGTTTACTTATGGTAAAGGGTAGGTTTGGGTAGGGGTTAAGGTTGTCACTGTTAGGATTGGGGTTTTGCCTATAGAAACGAATGGACGGTCCCCACAAAGATATCAATACAGGTCTGTGTGTGTGTGTTTGTTTTCTGGACAACTGGCAAGGTCCCACTGATCTGGAAATCGTTTTCTCTGCCTTAAGCTACTCCAGCTTGCGAACCAATATTGGCAGACTGATTTTAGAGCACAGTCAAACGTACAACGTGAAGGCCCGTGTGTGTGTGTGTGTGTGTGTGTGTGTGTATGTGTGTGTGTGTGTGGGGGTTTGCATAGATCACATTTGTAGTGTAGTAAAACCTGAAATTTCCATACTTTTGGGGACATCTTTTGAGGTGCCCATTTGGATAACCTCAGTTTTATAAAAATCTGTGAATGCAATCAAAAAAATAAAAATGCCAAAAGTCTTGGGGTTTTTCCCATAGAAATGAATGGACAGTCCCCATTTAGATAGGAAGAGCAACTTGTGTGTGTGTGTGTGTGTGTGTGTGTGCATGAGATGGACTGGCCTCCTGTCCTGGGTGTTTTGGTTGTGCCCCATGCTACTTCGGATAGGCTCCAGGCCCCTCCTACAACCTGTCCTGTATAAGTTGTTGCAAAATGGATGAATTCATGTGCTTGGATATTTATAAAGGAGTTTGGAATGGTTGAGAGTGCACTGAGAATGATAAAATGGAGTGCTTGTAGCAGACTGGGCTGGGTCTGTGTCCCCTGAACATTGTCCTAATTGTATATCGTCTTCATCCAATTACTTATTTGGTTTTATATATTTGATGCATTAACATGTTTTCTGGACAATTGGCCCCTCTGATCTGAAAACAGTTTTCTGTGCTTTAAGCAACTGAAGCTTGCGAACCAGTATTGGCAGACTGTTTTTAGAACACAGTCTAACATACAATATCTGTGAAAACATGAAGGCCCATCGATGCTCCTGTGCTTTTGCTCACCCCTTGATTCTCCATACCACTTCTTCTTTTCCGTAAAGATATCAGATCTATCTGCCTGACATCACAATCCAGTGTGACTGGTTATATTGCTGATGCAGACCTGCATTCCTTCCCATAATTCAGTGCTAACAGAACAATTAAAGCTGAAGTGCTTATCATGCCTATAACAGCTGTGGCCAGTTTGGGCCAGAGGGAAATTAAGTAGACACACAGGGAGGTCTGCTGGAAGTTTTCATCAGTGATGTCTCATTGAAACGACCAGCTTCTCCTTGCTTGGTGTCCCGTATGCTTTTCTGGGCATCAGCTTATCTGGTAGACAGGTATCCGTTACAAGGTATGAGCCATTGCACACCTAGACCTCCCGTTCGATGTGTTCTGGGGTACCCTCCTTTGTGTTTGCCAGGGGCAAATCATTTCCAGTAATCTCGATAAATGGATGGACATCCAGCAGTGAAACATTAGCAAGGCACAGGAAGCCTTTTCAGGAGCCCCAGTCAGATCTCGTGCACTTGTGTTTATGGTACTCTGCTCCCTTCCTGACCTTGGAAAAGTAAACCGTTGTCAAAGTTAAAACAGCCACTCAGAGCTTATTTTCTTGAAGTTTCCTTTAGATGGGTAGGATTCTCCTCATCCCTCAGTAATGCAGTGGGCTAAGCACATTTCCCCTACGATTGGTCCACAAAGACAAAGTTTGTGGGTCAAGGATATTTTAAGTCAATCTTGTGCAAAACTAGCAGTCTCCCCAAAATACTGAGAACCGCTGCTGCTGATTTCCCTTTTAAATTGGCTCACTGGGGACTGTGTGCCTCGCTGCTGATGTCACTGCGTGCTATTGCATGGTAAGGTGCATGGCCAAGCGTTACTGATGTGAGAATAATCTTTTCACTGGAAAATATTATATATTACTGGCAAAATACTTTTACCAATTCTGCAGTTTAACTAGCGGCACGTAAGTGGACCTTTAATTGCAGATCTTAACTGAAAGATCTATGCAATTCATCTAGTAGCTACCGTTCTAGGTTGCAGCCAAATTGGGTCTCCTTCTCTACTTCTATGATTCCTATGCTTATATACCTACTGTTCAGGTAGTGTTTTGCTATCGTATGACTGATGTCTGTGATAAAAAAGATAAGCCTAAACACTGCCGTAAACTTCACCTTAAATGAGTACCAGTCTTAATTGTCACAGCTAGTGGATTCATTAACAGCTGAAGCTGCCCCTTTCAGAAGAAGGTAGCTATATAAAAATTAATTTAAGTCATGGCTTGTTAAACCACCAGATTTAATACACATCCAAAGTAAATTATATAATGTATTTTGATAAGATAATGACCCCTATATTTTCCAAAACCAAAATCTAGTCAACTAGGGACATTTGTTCAAAAGTCTGTTTAATCATTCTGTCATGGGTTCTGTTTTATTTATTTATTTATATCCTTATTTATTTATTTCCGTTCTTGTTTTGTTTTACAAGTGCTTTCTTATTTACAAGTCATTGTAAATAAGAAACTGTTCTTAATGCTTCGCCTGGTAAAATAGAGGTTAATGAATGAAGGAAACTCTGACAATAAATAAATATATATTTAAATTAAAACAGCATCTCCCTTAGCTTCTGTATGTTTGTAATGACGATTGCTTCTTTCATGGAAACATAATTAGAATGACTGGCATGCATTCCTACGCATATGTATATAATATGGAATTCACTAGAGCTCTCAATAATAAGAACAATAATAATAATAATAATAATAATCTGGATCTTTTCCCAAGAGAAGGTGCCAGAATGTATACGTGCATCCTTCTTCCAACCACTTATTTCCTCAGGGTCGGGTGGGGAGGGGGGCTGGAATCTGTCCCAGACAGCACAGGGTGGGGATGCCAATATGTAAACATATGAGGTCATAGAATTGGATGCCCTTGGACAGGGCGCTTCTGCGGCCAAATCAGATCCCCTGCTTTGACTTGTGTGTATATCTAACCCCAGCCCATGAAACAGGCCTGTGGCTCCCCTGAAGCGACCTCACCGCACATGTTACACAGAGGGAGCCCTTGCCCACTGCACAAGGCATCAGTAGCCACAGTGCGCTCGTCCGGTTCTCCTGCAGCAAAGCCATTAAAATGATAACGTGTCAGTAGGATGGACTTTGGATGTCTCCAAAGCTATGTCCGTCCCAAAATAAAATAAACAAAAAGTATATAGTTTATCTATATAGTGTTCTCATTAGGGCCAACAGAGAACAGAAATGCCTCCTTAAAAAGCAGGATAAAAGACAGCAGCGATTATCGTGAGGCTGGATAACAAAGCCAGGAAAGAGGAACAGCATCCACCTCTAACTGCAGCCATTATAACGCTCAGGGGGGACCTTGGCAAGGTGGCGCGCCGTCGCCTGAGCCTCGCTTTTGCGGCACCTCTTTGAGGGTCTAATGGCGTGTGGGGAGGAAGCTGAGGCTGAGAAAAACGAGAAGCTGCTGTGGTCCGTGGGCTCAGATGACGTCAGCTCGAACGGAGGATAATGAAAGCGGCCCTCGTGGTTTAGGGCTGGTTTCTCTGCCACTCCCTGCTCCCCATCCAGTACGAGCTTGTCACTGCTGTAACATCCCCTGGATATCTTGCAGATCCAGCCTCTCCATATCCGTCTGTATTTTTAGACCTTTTCCCCCCCCACTGCATGACCACCTTCTGGAACTGTGTCCCGCACAGTATTTGTGCTTGAGATAATTGCTGCCTGCATAAAACTGTTATAAGCCTGAGATTTCCCTATTAGAGTTAAACGGGTGTGCTTTGCTGGGTAGCAATACTGCCTCACACTTGCAAGGCTGAGGAATTGAAGCATCCGGCTACTTTGATTTTCTCCTGGAGTGCAGTGACACACAGTTGCAGCAGGTGAACTGCCTTCTCTATATTGTCCAGTGTGTATGTCCTCTGATGATCCCGTCCAGCATGTCTCTTGCCTTATTCCCCCTACCGCATGGGATAAGTGCTAGACTCACTGTGACTGGATCAGTGATATGGAGGGCAGATGGATTCCAAAGCTTGAATATGTATATTACCATCACATTTTAAATGCATCTGCCTGATGATGTACATGCAGTGTTGCTGCTGGTGTGTAGGGACTTTACTAAGTGGAATTCTCTGGTTATTTCCTTTTTTGGTGTTACTGGCTAAATACTAGTCACCAACCGGCTTTGCATTACGCGTTTGACTGAGTGACTAATAGTGAGGATTTAAACTGCCCTGATTTCTTATTGTTCTGTTCCAGCAAGACCTTAGATGATGCACTGGAGGATATTATGGTGTCGTCTGACGATGCACGCATGGCTGCTTTCCAGCTCGATCCCCCGCTCCCCCAGCAGCACTGATCTCTGCTCAGCTGTTCCCTCAAGTCACTGTAATGAGAGATTAGTGTTGCTAAAGGTTGTGGGAAAGGGGGCGTGGGCTGGACAGGAACCAGTGCTTCGTTAGAGCCGTTCGATGCGGGGTCTGGGGGATAGGTCACCGAAAAATAGCCATGTTCCCAACTCATCAAGAGTAGACTAACTTGTGAAATACCTACATACTAAGGTGTGACGTGGTCGTTGTTGTGTGGGTTTACTCACTTTTAATGATGCGATGATACAGATCATTGCAGGTGAACTCGGTCTTTTTCAGGATTTGCTGTCCTACACGTGTTTGTAGATGGTGCGTGGAATGCATTCGCTCCTGTAAGACCACAGGGCTGTAATACTATAACTTTGTGCTTAATATCTTTGTCCTGTTCTGTCAGCTTCCCTGCAGTTTCCGTTTAATTCTCCTAGCTGCCTCATTTAACACAGTATCTCTCTCTTTCTTCCCTTCTCCGAGCCGCTCTTGCAGTTTACATAACAACTTGATTTCCTCTGATAAGCGTCTCTCTTTCTCTCTCCCTCCCTCTTGCTACCTCTCTCTTTCTCTCTCTCTTCCTCCCCCACTATTCTCCTTTTATTTCTCTTTCTGACTCATTCCTATAGGTTTATTTTTAACTCCCCCCCTCCATCCCTCACTCTCTCTCCTGTCTGTGGTGCATGCCCAGATGCACATATCTAAAGTGTGTGTGCCTTAAAGCACTGACACAGGGAGTCGTCAGTCACCGGGCACGGACGCGTCGGGGGCCACCATAGTAGGCGATATCTGTCTGTTTGTCCGTATCCTCTGCGTTCTCTGTGCCGCCGTCAGTCCGCCTCTCTCTGTCCGTTGTGCGCAGTCCGCGCGTCTCCGCGGGAACACGGGATCCACGCGTTTCAGGCGTCCCATCCGCTTAGCGTTTCTGTCAGTCATCGCCGGTCTCGCTGCGTAGAGACAGCCAGCCCTCATCTCGCTCCTCCTATGCCGGCCCGCGGCTGCACCACGGATACGATATCCACTGCCGTGTCCGTCTTTCAATCGCTCCCACGTTACGGGCAAACTCAGTCCCCAGCTTGGGCTCCGTTACGTACCACCTGGGGTGCCTAAAGTCCTTTGCAGCCCGGCTTCTTGAAACTAATTCAGCTGAGCTACAGCAAAGGATTGTCTCCAAAGATGCAGTTCTCTTCCTGGAAAAGCAAAAGGTGGCCAATTTCAATTCCTGCCGAATCCTTCACTGTTGCATAATTGATGGTTTGTTTGCAATCATTTGTTCTTCCTGTGCAAACTCCATGTCTATAAATGGAAGCTATGACAATAAATAAAACAATGAAATATAAAATGTATATTGCACTTGCTTGGTAATATTATGTTCTCCCCATTTAACCTGCGCTGTGCACTAGAATTTGTTCCTCTTGACGGCGAAATCGAAACATTTCAGGAGCATATGAGTGTCTGTCTGTCTCATCTAATAAACCAGCGATTTTTCCCATTTTGGAAAATGGACACTATTATCCAGCCACCAGGATGATCGGTGGACCGCGGGGCGTAATCATTCAAGCTGCGGATGGACTGGTTGTGTTTCAGCCCCTGCGTCTGTTAGCATGACGAGACAGAGAGGGCTGTTTAGCCATCTGCAGCACGGCGTCTGTCCAGAGACCCGGATGTGTGGGCTTTCGCTGAGCAGAGGCCCAGATATCACTCTGAGAAGAACATCCAACTGTACAAAAGACTATAGTCAATTGTTCACTAATGAGCTTTGTGGGAGCAGAACCAATATACAGGGATTGTTTGAACCTAAACCAAATACACATAATGTAATCCATTGTAGGAACCTGAAACTTTAATTTACATAATCCATGGATCATCCGTGATCTACTAGGGATATCCATCCATCCATCCATCCATCCATCCATTCATCCATCCATCCATCCATCCATCCATCCATCCATCCATCCATCTTTCATACAGCTTATTCAGTGCAGGATCATGGTAGGTCTGAAGTCCATCTCAGGAAATACAAGGCACAAGGCATAGGTCACCGTGGACGAGATACCAGTCCATCACAGGGCATACAATCACACATAATGGGTGCCCACCCATCTGTCTGTTTATTAATAATGGCGTTTAAAGATGTGCTGTAATTGACTGGATGTACAGTATTGACTTTTCACATGCTCTTCCTCTTGTGAGTCTTTGTCACAGTGTGCTTCCGTCATCACAGCGCGTTTACCTGCGTCTCTGCTTCTCGGCTATGCCTTTCCCCATCAGGACCCGCCTAATGCAGAGCTTCAAGGAGTCACACTCCCATGAGTCCCTGCTGTCCCCCAGCAGCGCAGCCGAAGCTCTGGACCTCACATTGGACGAGGACGCCATTATCAAACCTGTGCACTCTAGCATCTTGGGGCAGGAGTACTGCTTTGAGGTTTGTGGCCCGGTTGTCTTGTCTATGGACTGATGTCACAGGTGCTGTAATCATTTGGGATGTCACTCACTGGAATCATTCTAAAAGTGGCACAGTCACAGTCACGTCCTTCCGGAACCTCAGGTTATTTCCTGACTGAAGGATGTCATCATGATCGTTTGCCCCTGTTCGTTTTTTACAACTATTCACATCCTCATCACTCTCCTCAGGTGACCACAGCATCAGGGACCAAGTGCTTTGCCTGCCGCTCGGCCGCCGAGAGAGACAAATGGATCGAGAACCTGCAGAGAGCCGTCAAACCCAACAAGGTGAGAGATGGGGAGATCGTTGAGGTTGGGACGTGGCCCCTGTCTTCTCCTGCCTGCTTCTTTAATTGCTTTATTTAGATGTCAGCATTTCCTCGTCCCTCATCCACCTTCCTGCAACTACATTTAATTAAAAATATGAAAATACTAAGGGTTCATGTCTTTTATCAATAAATTGCTAGGTGCCATTTTGGTCTTGTCAGAAACCACAGCTTCACGCACATATCAGTAGATCTGAGTGCCAGAAGAATGACAGGACCTCCATGGCTTATTGACACTAGCATGATTCATGATTCTGTAGAGACTCCCCACTGTTTGCTTGTTAAGTCTCCCCATTATAAATATTTTACATTTCAGATTAGTCTCGTTAGATGAGGCTCATTAAATGACAGGAATCTTACACAAGGTTAAAAAAAGGCATGACAATTGAATCAAGTCATGCTTCACTTTTTAACAATCTTAATAGAATTTAAATCCCCATTTAAAACACTGTTTTAAAAGCCTGTGACCCTGCCGATACCAAGGACATTCACACGATCCTGCTTCAACTCTCTGTCGTGTTCTTCTAAAGTACGGTCACTTCTATGTATGTCAATCCAGACCATCACACCTGTCTCATCTTGACACCCGATATCCCCCCCCCCTCCCCATCTCAGGACAATAGCCGGCGGGTGGACAACGTGCTGAAGCTGTGGATCATCGAGGCGCGCGACCTACCCCCAAAGAAACGCTACTACTGCGAGCTATGCCTGGACGACATGCTGTACGCGCGCACCACCAGCAAGCCCCGCACCGACACAGTCTTCTGGGGCGAGCACTTCGAGTTCAACAACCTGCCCGCCGTCCGCAACCTGCGCCTGCACCTCTACAAGGAGACCGACAAGAAGAGGCGCAAGGTCAGGGGGCTACGGGGTGCCTCTTCTGGGCCGCGAGACTGTACTTTCCCTCCAAAACATTTCATTTCACCGGCAATTCAGCTCTAAGCTCCCCATTCAAAGATGTGATAACTACTCCCCTGCCGTCTAATTCATGCCAATTATCTTCTCGCGTACAGATGCCAGTCCTGCGGCCTTCAGCCGTCGTCTTAATTAAAATGTCTGAGTTGTCATTTTACGTGGTTAGTTACATGAATTAATGAATTACCCCCCCCC
>JAODKF010000147.1:16565195-16592496 GCA_026779585.1 Mormyrus proboscirostris | reverse complement strand
AACAAATCGGGGAAATACACGTGGGAAATGAGGGGGCGTGGCACACGGGAGGATCGGACGGAGCGGATCATGACAAATTCAGTATAGGCTATAAATAATAGTTTAATTGCGACATATGGTAGTTTATTAAAATAATGGAGATCGGGGTCCAAGCTCTGATGAATTCTCTTTTATTAGAGCCCCACAATGAGTACCGCACACAAACACTTCAGCATTTTGCCTTCATTAGTACAATGAGTTATTTATACAAACTAAACAATCATACTCACATGACAAGCTAATAGGTACCAGGTGGGTCATCGAGATAGTGCCCAGTCAGTGCCATCCGTTCATGCATGGCCACATCCCCACTGCTGTTACACATACTGGTGTGCAATACCCCGCAGAAAATAACATTTTTTTCCGATTATAATAGTTTGACATTTCACCTTCAGATCATCTGAAACCTCACAAAACTTTAGAGATTCAGCATCATTGCTCACAAAAGTGATTAACTGATTTCTGCTACTGCCTAACTTGCCCAAGTCTGATCCTTCGCTTTTTGAGTCAAAGCTTTGCATGGTTTTGGGAACCGCCCCCCATTTAGTGATTGCATGGCTATCCGTTGAACACCTGTTTTTCTCCTCTAGGCTCATGGCCGTGGAGGACGAGCTGAGAGGGAGCCAGGTTCCTGAGCTCAAACCCCGGATGTTTGCAGATCAGGTCTGTTTTCTGTCTGCGCTTTGTCCATATGACAGCTTGGCTCGTGTCTCTGTCCCTCTGTTTTGACTGTCTCCCTTTTTTCCGGCTGTCTTGCTGCTGCTGCCGCTGGTCCGTTGGCCGGCTCTAGCGTCTCTCGTCGCTGTCGGTCCTGTGTTGGCGTTCATGCCGGCGTCCCTTCATCTGTGCGTGTCGATCAGTTTGGCTAAAAACGGCCTCACCCCCCTCCGTTTGTGCCGTGGTCCTGTTCCTTTCTCCGTATCTCTGTCCCTTTCCACTGTCTGTCCACTTTAGGTTCTTTCTGTTGAAAGGTTTCTGTGTGCCAATATTAATCCATCTGTACGACGATTTTTCAGTGTGACATATGTCTTGTGCTAAGGGTTGACTGAATCCAACCTCAAAGCGTTTTGAACTTAACTTTCAATAAATAGATTTTAAACCTCCATATTTATTGTCATCTTTTATTACCAAAATACACAAATACTGCCTACTTAAACTCCAATCGCTTTGTGGCTGAATTGCCCTGTGTCTGTCATTTCCTTCACCAGATTCTCCAGTACCTCCTCACCATTCTATCAAAGGTTTGATCATCGCTCATCTCTCAATATCATGCGCCTGCTGTCTGTCCGCAAAAGTATACATCCGTGTCTCCTATAAGTAATAATCCCAATAGCTAGCTTTAAAGTGTCCATTTGAATGAAAAACCGGCTTTGATAATGGATAGGTAAGTAGGGGCATAGACCCACCGCACCACTAATCAGATGAGAGGCGTTAACCGTGACATACTGTTTCCCCCACGCCGGAAAATGCTGACAGCGCAACATGGTTCTCTAGCGTGCGGGAAAGGCAGCCGGGCTCTCCTGCTGCTCCGACACTTGCTGCTGGGCATCCATAAAAAGCTACAAGCAGGAGATTACTGACTCTGTCTTAAATTGGAAAGATGTAATTTGGTGAAGAATGCAATGGCACTCAGTCAGTGAGAAAGATTTCAGTATCTCATAAGACCTGTAAAGCTCTCAAGGAAACCAAAAAAAAATACAAATAGTTTAATCTCTGGAACATAATACTTTTTCAGCATATAATGGGCACATTTCAACCTGCATGTTTGAGGTATATGAAGTGAATTAATATTTTTTGCTTGATTTTGACATCAAATAATTTAGCCAAGAATAACTTTTTATATAAAAACATAGATGTAAATTCCTTATGGAGCACTTACCTGCCACTGATGAGCTGTCCCAGTGTCTGATGTGATGGGTGTCTGTCATGTGCTATTTTGTTTAGCCATTCCACTGACCTAGTACTGCTGCAGGAGCACACACTGATTGTGTGTTTATATGCAGTCAGTCCTGTGCTGTTTGACTTCTGACACAGACGCACAATCACTCATCTTTCCCAGGAGTGTCTTTACCAGCGGGAAAACAGGGTAAGCAGGGTGACGGCACCTCCTCAACCAACTGATTTCTATTACCTTAATAACAAAAACAATACCTTAAGCAAAGGGTTATTTTTTCTGACCTATGATGCAGAGTACTTGTGCTAGAAGCCTATTACTGATCCTCCATATCCACATTTATTACACACCTTAAAGTTTAACTGTTGACCCTTTTATATGGTGGGATATTTAACTTTTGAAGACTTCCTATTAAAAGCAAAACGGCACAGCTTCTGGAAATGTGTGGACTTGAAACCCTTGCCAGACAAAGCCATATTCTGCTGTTCTGTTGCTATGCTACGTGTAGCAGTTGTCATGGCCTTTGTGGAGTTTTTTTTTCTGAGCTGTGATTGGTCCAAAGTCATGGTAGTTCTCATGACTATTTCTGACTAAAGTGTTGCTTAGCTAATGCCCTCTTGGTTAACTGGTACAATCTAATGTTTTAGATATAAACTCCCTGATATGTTCATATAGGGACAGCTCCCCTTGGCATGTTGAGAAGATGAACTATTTAAGGTTCAGTTTTTAAAATGAAAATTTTAAGATTGAAATATAAAGAGTTTAATCTGTAAAGTCGAAGCAGCCAATTGTAGAGCCATAGAGTGGACGAACACAGTGACAAATATCCATCGATGAAGGCAACAGATATACCTAGGAAATATGTTTTGACTATTATTGACTGTATGCAAAAAATATATACATTTAAAAACTAATATACCAGTCATATTATGTATTAGGTGAACAGGCAAAATTGTAGCCAAAACGATATGGTAATAAACTGATAAACCGTCATAACCTTTTTGTAACTCTCCTTTCCAGTTCCAGAGTACTTATAAAGCATTACTGTTAACATTTCCGAACAGCAGCAAATGTACGTGTGAAAAACTGAAACAATGGAATGAAATATCGAACCGCTCATTGTGCCAATAAGTGCCTGATGTATTTTGACTGTCCTTTTAAAAACAGTTTTTGTCAGTTTATTTCGAGAGTGAATCCAAAAAGGGATTGCACACCATTAAATGATTTCCTTTAAAGGCAGAGAATGCGCGCTTTAACATAAATGGCAAGAATTTTAATCAGCTAGACTGAATGTATATAAATGAGGCCAAGGTTTTAACAGACTTTGTTGAAGATGGTTACAAACAAGCCACCAGTCGTAAAGCCTTAGAACTCATCTGTTCTGGTTCGAGGTCTCGGGCTAGATAGTGACGTCACTGACTGAACCACAAAATGCGTCCACAAATCACGAGT
This sequence comes from Mormyrus proboscirostris, assembly GCA_026779585.1. Taxonomy (NCBI): domain Eukaryota; kingdom Metazoa; phylum Chordata; class Actinopteri; order Osteoglossiformes; family Mormyridae; genus Mormyrus; species Mormyrus proboscirostris. Next base: position 16,589,111 of record JAODKF010000147.1, on the reverse strand, counting down.
CACGACATTCTGTTTAATGTGCGTCATAGAAGTTTGCCTTCCATAACCGAATACGTTTTTTCAAGATTCGGTTTCTGCGTAACAGTCCTTATACAATAATGGTGTTTATCAGCCTAGCTGTCGCAAATCTCTTTGCGCCTGAATATACTTGTACATTTAATAACAATAGCAGTACAGCATTTTAAGGTTATACTTTATGATTAAATATGTAGATGGTTATGACCTCTTAAAACAATTTAGAAAACTAGGAAACTGAGTGTGAGTGTTAGGATAAAGCTGGCTTTTGCGCTATTTCAGCATCTATTTTTTCAATTCCAGTTTTGCGCTAATTGTACATATTATTTAGTGCTAATGAAAATAAGCCAAGAATAACAACCCTGCGAAAGACTAAGAACAACAAAAAACGTTTTCTCTGCGTGCCCTTCACAAAAGTGCAGCTCACACAGCATGTTGACATGTCATTCTTCTGTTATAACATTTCGTTTCCTCCGTGTTGGTTGTGTATGTCAAACCATTCGTTAAAAAGTGCCACTCGTTCCTCTACATGTTCTGTGTTACCCTCGCTGTTTCCTCGCCGTGTTTGTATACCTGCTTCCACTGTGTGCTAACGGGTAATTTTCCGTTGGTATGTATAGCTTTGTTCTCAGATGTGTATTCCTTTATTTGGTTTATATGGGTTTTTATTTTATCTATATGAATGATCATCTGTTTCCACAGCTTGTATTACACATAAGAGTAGAAGTTACCTGTAGTTTTTTTTTTGCCTTTATGCATGTGTTCAGCATGTCGGCATAAATGCTGCTGTCAGTGTGACTGCTGGGTGGAGACTGACAGCCATGTTCAAGGAACGGCACGCTTTGGACCCAGATTGCTACAAATTCCGATCTTAGCCTATAAATTTGTTGTGACGTAGCGTGCACTTGCTTCGCTTTCGCAGCTGTTGCCGGTCTGACTGTATGTTGAATGTCATCTGCAAGCAAACAGAAACGGTCTCCGTTGACCTCATGTGACACTGCTTTTTCCAGCATGCTGGTGGCAACTTGTTTGCTTCAACTTTACAGCATGCTGTGATGTGTTGGTTGTGGTCTGTATTTCTGATTTGGCGGGTGTGTTTCTCTGTGTGTGCTTGATTGGGTGTCTCTGTGTGTGCGTGCCTGTAGGGGTGTGTGTGTATGTGTGTGCGTGTGCGCGCGCGCGCGTTAAGTATTCTTGGCTTTCGACAACCCACAGCTCCCCTACCCTTTCTAACCCCTTTCCCCTACAAGCCGCACACATGCCCTCATTTTCTCCCTCCCCGTCCCCCCTTCCCCCCATCCCTCCATCTCTCCATTTCTCCTCTCTCTGTGTTGATGAGATACGGTGATTTCTCTTAGGGGAGGCAGCAGTCCATCCTAGTGCAGCCCCGTCTTGCGCCCGTTCCGCCCCGAGTACACAGGTAATACAAATACAAATCAGTATAAAATTAAAAATACTGTAACGCACAACATCACTATATACTTCCAGCCATACTGCAGCACGCACTGTACGCACAACTCTCACACACTTCTCTGACTCGCATCCACACACGGACGGACGCATGGACTCACGGACTGCCGGACCCACGGATAAACGGAGGGACTGACGAATGTGACAGTGCTGTGGCGTATCTCATCTCTTCCTGAAAGTGTTTATTCATTCTTTTTAATCAAATGGGGTTTGCTAATTTCATGCAATAATCGACTGTCTCTCCACTGTAATTTGGAGGAAATCTCCCGCCGCTCCTTTGGGACTGCAGCGACAGCGTATGTTGCTCACAAAACGCCAGGATTTCTCGGCAGGAGTGCTCTAGCGGGTTCCTCAGCTCCTCATAAACACCTATGTGCTGTTCGTTTTGCTAATGACGAACTGTGTAAAATTGGTTAAAACCCGCTGCCAATCTAAAACGTGACGTATTTAATCACCCGTAAAATTAATGTATAAAAAGCTGTATTTCACACGTATTTTGTGGGTACAGTGTTTTTAAAGTGCTAATAAGTGATAACCTTAAACATATTAAATCTTTGGGGTGGCATAATATGAAATCATGGACCGTGCACATTTATGATTCCTAATTTTAGCGTAATGCAAATGCTTACAGCGAAAATGTTTCTTTCTACATGTTCTCTGATGGCACAGATACATTTAATCAAAAGATGGCGAGTATGTCTTACTCATAATGGCATAAGACAAAAAAGCTTGATATGAAGCTGATTGTTTACTACAGAACCGGCCGAAATTGTAAATGGCATACATATCGGTGTATAAACCTGCGTCTTGAAAACAAAATATCAGCATAGGAACACGAACAGATTTGACACGCATTACACACTGACAGCGGAACTGTACAGATGGTCATGCCAGAATACATTGGATCATGAACATGCAGAGAAATACGGAGACTTCCCATAATGCTTTGCAATGGGCGACATCAGTGAGACTGTACAGTTTGCCAGTCAGTGAAACACATTTGTAACTATTCCATATGGATATTTTCGCCCATACCTTTTCATAAATTGCTGATTGATAACTTTAATTAAAAATGCCTTTACTCCAAAACATTCTCTTTCTGTCTTCCATCTCTCCATATCTTTCCATCTTTTCTCCGTCTGAAATTAAGAATTAACAATTTTTGATAAACTGGAGAGGTAAGACAAGCTGTCGGAACTGCTGGCACAGAAATATATATTTTGCTCTACAGTTTTACAGCTGGTCCCAAAGTTAACAGCGCTACACATGTACATTACACTCTTATTTTGGATATTTTTACATACACTGACAGTTTACACATGCACAGATGGACATATAAAACACAGTAAGAAAAATCACCACGCTGCATACACACATGTGTGACAGATGATTACAGTGGTGACGTGCACTGAACTACTGACATCAGTTACTTAATTACTTGACGAAACTGCCATATTAGTTGAATACGTGAACTGAACACGGTGTAATTTTGCCAGCTGGGCTGAGTGCTACCCAATCTGTGACAGTTCGAAATGGAGATAGAAACGGAGCTCGGCGGTCTTTTGAATTGCGCATGCAGTTCTAGCACCTTTATATCACGGTGACTGTAGGCGATAAAACAATTAGCTGCTTCTCTGCAGTTGCTGTCAGTATTACTTCAGTTTCCTGGCTACGTCTGTCTGATGCTCCTTTAAGTTTCAAAGCATCTCGAAAACTACAAAGGAAGGGGCGTACAGTGCTGGGGGGTAAGACTCCCATCCACCTTTACAGACTCCAATTTATATGCACCAGTGTACCCTTTACTGGCAACAAAATCAGCAACAGAACAAGTGACTAACTGAGTATAAATCAGAAATTTTAATGAGGGGGCACATTCTTTCTGGAGGTAAATTGGCCCGACACCCCAGTCTAACAGACACTGGCGTAATTCTGACCTTAAAGACAGACTGACAGATACAGTTACACTCTCATGTATACATATACTCACACAAGTACATAATCACGTTACATCTGAATTTGCCCTTGAATGGCCACGCTAAAGAGCCATGAGGCCTATACAGCTTTACAACTTTTTTGTCCCATTAGTGAATGATAAATTTAGTAGCGACATGTCGTTCGATTAATATTCTAACAGATTTGGATTGAATTTATCCCTTTTTGATTTCTGTTTTTAAATGTTGTGGACACATTTTCCAGATTCTCACTGCAAATCATTTCTATGTTACTTTTGGGATAACTGACATATACACAATCTGTCCTTCTCACCAAAAAAAAAAACTTGAACCAAACTGCTCTTGTCACAATAAAGGAATCAATTGACAAAAAGCATCAAGCCATTTATTTCAGGTCACCGTTCCCCCTCCCCCTCCTGACCCGTGAGGAACATTATGGGAAATCTCCGTATCTAACCCAGTACCCAGAGTGGGTGCATCCACTGTGCCTGTGCGTGCGTGTGCATGCCCGTGTGTGTGCTTGGTGGCGTGCGTGTGGACCTCCTGTCGTTGCTCAGTCCGTGCGTGTGGCCATGTTCGTTTTGATGCTGTGAGTCTCACCGAGTCCTGTGTAGCGTACATTCCGTGTGAGGTGAGTAGGCAATGCAGTAGCCTTCTTTTATATCAATGGTGTTTTTGTGTTGGTCTTTTAGTTTAAGCTCTTGTGTGCATCTTATTTTCTTTAACTAGTCAGACAGTAAATTAACATTACTATGCATGTCATTGAGTGCATAGGCTGCCTTTTTCTTTAGACACTGAAGTAATTAAAAATGTGAGCCGTTGCGGCTTCCTTGTTGTTGTTTTTTTCTGTTTGCATTTAATGACATCAATAGCTAAAGTGAAATATGAGTCTTGAACATGATGTACTTGCAGGATTAAGCACTGGGGAGATGGCTATGGGTCTGTGCGTCCATGTGCTCGTGTCTCTGTTAATTGTGTTTGTTACTAACCCTGCCGGCAGCGCGCTTCTAATGCCGCGTGGACGTGCCCTGTGTGCTTCTGTGTCTAACACCTCGACGTTGCCTGTGCGCCTCAAGCTGTATTGACGGCAGGTTCTGGGGTCTCACTTCTCTGTAAAGATACGGTTCCCTCGGATACCTGCTGGTTCTCCTCATCTGCCTTTAATACCAGGGTTCTCTAGTTTGCTTCCGGTCGAGAGCAGATGGGACAATTAGACTGTCTGTCAGCCTATCAGTCTGTTTGCCGTAGGGTTAACCATCATATATTTTAGTTGTGATAGTTGTCAGCCGTAAAGCCACACAGTCCATTTGTTACACAAAAGGTACAGTGCAAGCTGATAACTGGGCAGTGTAATTTTTTTCCTCACTTTTTTAGCTGTTAGGCTAGATACCATCAAGTCACATTTTCCTTAGCAAGGTAGCCAGAGCGGATTTCGTTTGTCCGTCAGATGCTTTGCGGAGAGCTGACAGTTTGCCGAGCACGTTGCTCTGTGGATGTTTAGTGGCCGCCCAGAGCACGGATACGCATGTACCCTTTCTGCTGCTAGGCGCTTGCAGTCTTGTAGGGCTGAGCATCTCTGGGGGATGGTTAAAACCCACAAGGTTCTGAGTGAGAAGAGAAAAGGTTTGCTGATCCAGTTAAACTCACGTTACTACCGCGACTTCAGCGGATTATATATATGATGTAAAAAATAACAACAGGATCCATAATTTGAAGCACACTGAACTATCAGTGTTGACCTATTTTTCGACTAAACTACTTATTTGTCAGCTGAATGTGAAGCCACCTAAATATACATCCTCTGTCGCCTTATCGTCATTCCCAGTGTTTTCATGATGATACAGTGGGCCCAACACTACTGGCTTGTAGTACATTGAAAACGGCATTAAGTGTTTTTAAAACATGCTGGCTGAACGCAGTTAAAGGTGTGAGTGCACGGACTGCACCCATTGCTCGAGAGCTTAAAGGCCCCTCCTCAAACCTAAAATTTTAACGAGGAGAATAACGCAAGCATCCCTAAGCAATGCGTGGGCCTGCATACAAGTGACTTGCCTGCATACAGAGACATTTAACGCCGTGTTTCAACCTACTGCAATACTGTAGGTGGCCGGTAGGTGAATTAACCAAACTCTTTTCTTTCCCACTGCTTCAATACAGACTTCACTGAACTGGACTGGACATGACGGCTTGTACAATGAACTTGATTAGTAGTATAACAGAAATCACACTGGTATTGGCAATGACCTTACTCTACGCCAATGTAGGTAAGAATAGTTGACAAGACCAAATAAAAACTTTGGCTCATCCACTAATCATAAATGACAACTCAGCACTTTATAGATAATCTGTTAAGAGATGTCTATGAGTGTGGGGGTTTGATTCTCTGATTGGTGGTTTGGACATTGTTTTAATTTGAAGGCAATAGTTTTATATATATAACAACATCTCATTTGCCATGTAGTGTTAACGTTATATAACAATGTGCATCTTTGTTTCAGTGTAACTCTTTGTATGATCTCTTCTACATGCCTTAAATTGTATTATGGTCAACAAGCACTATGTGTCATTTTCTAAGATGAATTTAGTGAGCTGTCCCATCGTTTTGAACATAAATACAAGTTTAATGTACCTTTGACATTGACTTATAGGCAAAATTCACATCTAGTCTTTCAGATTGTGTCTGTTGGGCATTGTAATTAATGCAAAGAATCAGGTAATTGGTGTTCATCATGCTGCAGGGAATAGCGGCTTATACTATGATTCTCCGCTGCTACCTGTAAGATACAAGGTGAACTGTGGGCCTTAGTATCCTCTCCGGCTGGGATAGGAAATCTACTCCCAAAGCTTTTTATGGAAAGGAATGTCACACCGGCCCAGGAATAATTACTTCACGGCACGCCTCGGCCCACTGATTGCGCGCTGACAATGTGTTAACGCACTAAACAGCACTCTGACAAAGACTTGACACCCTACACACCACTGGACTGTTGTGACTAATGTACATTTGTCGCTGCTCACACAGTAGTCCTGTGTTGTACAGAACCCTGAGAAGAGGGGAACACTGTCCTGTTTGTCACCCCAGATTTGTAATCCCTCATGCCTTTTTCTTCCCCGTTCCCCCATTTCCCTCCGCCGCTCTCTCTCCATCTCTGTGAATGTGGCTCGCTCCCTGTCTTCGCGGCTCATTTCCTCCTTCTCTCCATCTCCTGGCTCTTTCCCATTTACTCGCCACCTGTCTGCCTTTCCCTTCCATCCAAACACATTCTTGACGCAACGCATGCCCCTTCACCTGTGCATTACCTGCCCCTTCCATACCTCATCCACCCATCCACCCCTCTGTTCACCCCTTCACGGTCCTCCCGAAATCTCACTCCTTCTTGACTCCTATGACTTCCTCTCTCCCTTCCTTCCCATGCCCAACACCCCTTGCTCTGATTGCCCCGCCTCTTCCCCCACCTGCACCCTAACCCCGCCCCTTTCCCCTCCCCTGTGTCCCGCCTCCCTTCCCTCTCTCTCTTACTAGGAAGAGCAGTATTCCTCCCTGGGTTCTGCAGACCCCAGTGTGAATGCCGGAGGAGGAGGAACGACCATCACTCCCGGCTCTGGAGTCTCTTCCTCGGGCGTCTCCTCCACCAGCTCCCCCTGGAATGGAGTCCGTCCCCCTCCCCTGCCTCCCCCTCCCCTCCCACCTCCTCGTGTGCACCTCAACCAGAATGGAGAGCTCCGTGGCAACCCAATGCCCTTCTCGGTGCCTGCCCAAATGGCAGGCGGGAGCACGGCTCCAGCTACGTCAAGCCTGGGCCTGGCAGGAGGGGAAGCAGAGCAATGACAGCCAGCAGCAAATTAGGGACAGAGGGCACAAACGATAGCAACTCTCCCTGCCCCCTCGTATATTTTCTTCCTCTTCTTTTTGCTCGGAGGTAGAAAATATTGCACACTTTCCCCTCCCATTGTGCCAGAGAGAAAGAGAGAGAGAGAGAAAGAGAAAAGGGGATAGATGTCTAAGAGGGAGTCACACCGAACACACTGCACACATGCAGAGGAAAAGGGCTTTCAGCTTAACCTGAGCTCAACAGCTCGCATTTTCATCACGGCCAAAATCAACTCGGGTCAGTGTGCTGTAGGGCAGCTGTAATGCTCTCGTCTTCGGAGCCTCTTAGATATTATGAGATCCTTTTATGAGCTAATTATGATGATTAGATGAGCTGTATTGAGAAAATGGCATAAAACAGTGTTTCATTTCCCACGACCGTTCTGCTCTAAATATTTCGTCATGTATGGTTCATAATCCTAAATTTCTGTATTTTTTATTTTCATAGAATTTCAAGAATCACCAGTATAATTTATACTAACAAGAGAGGTTACGTTTTAAATAGTTTCCTAAAAATGCTCATTGCATGTTATCCCATAATTCACTGGGTACAGAAGGGACACTCATTTCCTGTCCTAAAATTGCCAGCTGATTTTCCATTGGTTGGCAAATAGCACCTGAATTAGTCATACTACAAAGCAGCTTGTCCACAGCTTAAAAGTGCCACTTTTAATTTCAGCAAACATGCTAACATTAGATGCCAAAACCATGTTGCACAGAATTTTGCACCAGACAATTGCATTGCAGTGTGATTCAGTGAGGACTGTGGTAGCATGGTCTGACTTTTTCAGTGCCTTTAATATCAGGAGTTTTAAGAAGTACACCTTTTGAAAAGGATTTTGAAAAGTTCTGCTGGTGGAACCAGTAGGAGGTTTATATTGTAAAATAAATAGATATATAATAGTTATGTGTAAAGCTTAGCAGACTTTAAGGTCTTTGGTGACAGAGCACAAGAAACACACTCAGAAATCTAATAATGTGCAGAAAAATTAAAAGTAGCAATTAATGGCTGGACATTACTCAACTGGACTGGACATATGCAAAGTTTTCTCTTCTCAATCTCAGAACCAATATGTGATAAACAGGTGCTTCAAAAAATACAGTGCCATTTCCAAGTAATAATCTCATAGTACAGCATTGTACGTGTGTCATATCGGTCACGTGGATATGCTTTACTTATAAGGCTTTTAGGTGCTTTAACTGTTGTCTATATGTGCGTGTATGTGTGTGTGTGTGAGTGCGCACGCTTGCCACCAACCCAAACCTTAAAAGGTACCACCACCCAACGAACTGAGTGCGTGCAGATTTAATGATTCTGTAATGCTGGTGACCAGAAAACAATCAGGTACTGCACTTTTTTTAATGTGACAATGAGACGGCCTCACAGACCACAGGGGAGCTGTCCCGCGCCAGTGTTCACAGCTGGGACCCCAGAAGGGCCAGGCCTGTCAGACCATTTTGTGTGGGTACTCCGGGGCCTTCAGAACGATCAGGTGCAGAGTGGTGCCCAACAGACTAAGCGGGATAGTTTGAAATTAACCGGATTGGCTGCTATGACTTTTGGCAGCTGTCAGGTCACCTTACACCTGGGAAGCACGTTAAAAACAGAGGAACCTAAGATTGTGAATGTCCTCGAGACGAGATGCCATGATTCACTGAAGACTCTGCACTTATTTCGACTTTTTTTTTTCTTTAGTCAGTAGTCACAATGCCCTGTGGCTTCTTGTGAGACTTTTAGTATACCATACAGTATAATTAGGTTGTTTTCACTTGGTGGGCTTTTCAGAGGACATTTTGTCCCACCAAGTAAGCATCTGTATTATAAGGCAGAGATGTTTCACATGGCTGAAGAGCCTTAAGAGTGATATCAAAAAAGCCTTCTGACGTCACGCTGGCCTTACCCTGTGTCCTCCCCTATTATGTTCATGTCTAAGTGTTGTATCTCACCGTTTCTGTCGAAATACACAGAACGATCCATTCATGCAAATGTAGATGGCACAGCTGTTGCTGGGGGAAAAAAAACCTGTTTTTTCTTACATCCTGGGAGAGTTGCTACTTTTAAAAATGCTTTTGATTGAAGGGTTGTCATAAACAACTGGGCAATTTGCTACATTGACATTCTAACGCATGATGAGTTAATTGCATGTGTATTACAAATATCATTCTCAGATGCCCCACAGACCATTAAAATCATAGCTATTTCAATCATGAAAAAACAAACTTAAGAATGTAGTATGTTTGACAATACAGTGGAAGATTCCACATGCTTTATATGTATCTAGCCATCAAAGAACATTTAAAAAGGAAAAGGCACGGTATGGGAAGTACTTTGATGACATTTCAAATCTTTATAGAATGCAAACAGATGCAATCATTGTAAGTGACTTCAGTGACTTGCATCACAAACAGTGTCATGTGACAGTAAACTATGTGCTCTCTGTAGCTTTTGGATTTGACTGATCCATATACACCTCACATCGGAACATATATCTGTGCATTTCCCATATCTTAACAGCGCAGAACATAAATGAAACCCTTGGTTCTACTTATCGTAGCTTTTACAGGATGTATGTATCCTGTCCAGTTGTGATGGTCAAGCTTCTGCAGTAAGGCTTTTCAAAGTGCAATTTAACTATGTTCTCAAATATGTTGTGAGCTCCTTTACTGCCAATACTGGTAGACTTGCAGGACATCTGGAATGCAATTTCTTGTGCCTGGGTATTGATGCAGGCCTGCTCTGTGTGAAGGTTATTTGTTTTTATATTACAACATTCTATTGGCACAAGTTGATGGGAAAGTTTTGTTTCTTTAATCAAAGTTCGATCGGAGAAAAGCCAGCCTAACTCTGTGCATCTCAGCAGTTTTCAGCTGCGTACTCTGTTAGACTGCACCGCTTACCAAGAGCAGGCTTGGGACGAATGTCAAGTCCCCTAGTCAGAAAATGGAACTGGCTTATTAAGTTTTCCAGGTTGGCAGCATTCAGGGCTGGGATTCCTAGTTGGATTGAAACCCCCACCAAATAAGAACATGAGCACTGCTATAAAGCACAAGAAGGCCCTCATTATTAGCTTATCTTTTCCTCATATGCTAGAAAAAAGTTAAATATTGGTTATTATAGAGAGATTCAGATTATCAAAAATTTAGTCCACCAAGTTCTGCAGTCTGATAAAATACAATTTATTACTATATTATTTATTTAGCTGAAACTTTCATTTTAAGTGACTTTCTCCATTAAATATGAATGTGCAAATTATGTACTGCTACTATTTTTAACCATAATGATTCATAGATGCATGGGTGTACAGGGTTAATGATTAAATGTGCATTGCTATGAATATACCTCAGACAAACAGAACTGAGAGACTCAGGTAAACAATCAGATGCCTCAGAGCTGTACCCAAGCTGACTAAAACATTAGTCCACACTGAACACTTACTGAAAGATTGCTAATAGGGCAGTGGGTCCAGCTGTCATCAGTAGCAAAGGTTAGACACTACTTCATCGGACACCCCCCCTCCTTCTCTCTGTCTCCCTTTTTTTTTCCTCCAGCCATTCACACAGCATCGTGGGGGCCAATCTGGAACATAATTGGCTGATGCAGTACGGGCAGACCTGCGAATGGCCTGGCCCTGACTCAGAAGCCCTCCCTCGGGATCTGATTAGCTGAGAATGGGGGAATGCAGGGAAAGGGACGAGCACAGCTCTGGCCCCTTTCACAAAACAGATGCTCCAGAGTCAATGCATACATTAACACAAGCGGTACCATTGGAGGATCCTAAAGAATGGACTGTCCCTTCCTGACATTCGCTGTCTCTAATTGGTTGATTGGACTTTTTTTTGTACATTCACACCTATTGTTGGATATTAAGTTACTTAAAAGACAAATAGCAATTCTCCACTGAAATGATGCAATGGCTGTTGTACTGTAGCATGTGAAGAACAGCTTCTCTGATTGGCAGTGTGCTGAATTTGTTTTGTGTTCAATTTTGATGGAAGAAACATACGCGAAGAAACTTAACCAAGGGAGAGAGAGATAAGGGTAAGATACTCTTTGAAGGTACCTTTATTCCTTTGCAGTTTATGCTCCTGTTCTCAGATCCTCTATGATTTGTGTTTTTTTTTAATCTCTCTTTCCACTTTATGTTTCATGCTGTATATGTGTCACACACCATACCTTCACTCTGCTATCCCCACTCTTTCACTCTTCCTTCACACTTCCTGGCACATTCTGTTTCTTGCGGATCTCCATGTTTGCTTTCCACTTTTACACGTTCAAGCAGAACCGGCCCTCTTGCTCACCCTCATCTTTTTATGTGAGCCATTTTAGTCTCTGCTCTCTATCTCTCTCTGTCTTTGACTGGGCAGAAACAGACTCAATATACAAATGCCTCAATAAAACAGAAAGTGGCATGTAGTATGTGTGGCTTTGGTGAAACTGTGGAAGCTGGAAAATGGACAGATGACCGTGTCACTTTCTGTTATCTTGATTATACATCAGCCTATCAGAGCACTATTTATTCATCTGGACTCTTTCTGATTCATATCTATAATTTTCTTTGATAATGTTAAGGACCTCAGATGAGTTAAAAGAAGTCTGGAAACAACTTTTTAATCAACGGACTTCTTTTGTGACAATCCTATTGGACTTTTTTTGTGGAAATCCTGGAAATCAAATTGGAACAAAACTGTTGTTCCCCATGCTCCCCCCCCCCCCCCCAAAACTCCATCCCTGCCCCCAACAACGGCTTGGACGTTGCCTTGACCTGTCCCCCCTTCCCTCTGTCACCTCGGGGCAGTAACTCCTGTCAGAGGTAGATAGGTCGGATTTCTGGACAATCTCCGTGGAGCTCTTCATTCAAAAAACGTCAGAGACACTACATGGATGACACTGACTCTTATTTTTTCCCCTCGGTGCCCCGTGTGTCATTTATACAAATTCTCAGTGACGTATGCGTGACCAGGCAGCTAGCTAGTCGACCAGTTCATCCATGAAGTGGCCAAACAGAAGCCTTGGGCCCAACTTTCTGTTCCGCTTCATGTTCGAACCCCAAGCCTGGACTGAGATGACGTGTTTGACACCCGAGTTGAATATTCTTCTTTTCCATCATGAGAAAAAAAGAATATCGAGAGAGATCAGAGGTCTATTCTGTGTAGTGGGTGAATGTCAGTGTGCGTGTATGTGTATATAAGTGCGTGTACAGTCTGTGTATATACTGGATGTGTGTGTACATATGGTATGTCTATGTATATAGATGGTTTGTGTGCGCGCATTCCGTGTAAGGGTGTGTATGCTGGGAGTGTGTGTGTTTCTTTTCTCTTTCTCCCTCTCTCTCTCCCTCCATCTCTACACGGCAGGGACGCTGTGGAGATTGAGAGGCTCAGAGAGACACGAGGACAGGTGTCCTGGAAGTGTTTCCCGTATAGATGCTGATCACACAAAGCAAGGTTGAACTCTGTCTTTCATTCATGCATACTGTCCGGACCACACACAACTCTTACGTCAGTCTCTCCCTCGCACCCTTTTTTCCCACCGATTAAGGCATTTTGAAGTGATTTTGGTGTGACCTAGCAATGTTTGTATATATAGAATATAACAATATTATCCCATCACCTTCATCTTCTATCTATGATTAATTCCTAGTACTCTTATGATTCTTCCTGGTTTGTTTACCTGGTTTCATTTGATGCTTATGAATCATGTATTTGCTGAGGTTGTGCTTCACATTTATTTAACTTTATGAATAGAGATAGCCCTTTCTCCTGAGTCTGTACCCTCCCCAAACTCTATCCTCCATATCGCCGCTTCTCTTCTCATTGGTCATGCTAAGCAACAACTACACTTATGCTAATCTACATGTACAGGTCCCTGTAAATCCTGCTTCCACATCCTCCTCAGTCCTGTCCGAGCCCCTAGACAAGCCATATTCACCCCAACCCTTCTCTTTATTTCTTGAATGGACAGATAAGTTGGGACATTGTATATACCGACAGAAAGAGTGAATATTGATGTGTGCTTCACTACTGTACATGGATTTGTTATGAATATGGATATTCTGATTATAATAATAATATCTATTGTTACTCTAATTTTATTGAATAATTTATTTGATGCCGTAAATGACAAATTCTTCATTTTTTCCCTTTTTTTGAATAAGCAGGAATTTATATTTTTCGGGTGGACAAATCCTGGAGATATAAATAAATAAATACATAGATTAATAAATACGTAAATAAACAAATAATTAAATTCCTAACTGCAAATCTGATTTTAATGTTTTTATTAGCTGTTTGGGCAACCCTAGAGATGTCGAGATGTTCTTGGAACATCAGGGAGCAACAACTTACAATAATAATGGAATAAAATGGTGTCTTGCACTGTTTGTTACATTCTGCACTCTGGTGATGTTGTCAGGATTTGCACGGCATGCGAACAGGATGGTGGGCTGGTGAATCTCAGTGCACTGCACATAAAAGGGTTTGCAGGGGGGAAGCAGCTCACCCCTTGCATCATGGCTGAAATGACTTCCTTCGCCAAATTTACACACTTACTTACAAATTTGATGTCCTTCAGCAGATTTTATGCTACATTTATTTCATGGTATATCTATTTCCCATGAATGCAGTAAACAGTGAGCTGTTTTTTTGAGGGTGGAGGCATCAGTGTCGTTGCCCTTTTTTAGCACAGCCTCCCGAAAGCTTGAAGATCTATGTGGTCTCCTGCACTGAGGATTGGTGTTCGTTGTGATGTTAAGCCTAGACTAAGCCTTCGACATTCACTCACTGGGCCCTTCCCAGTGTGGACGGGTGTCAGCCATCAGGAAAAAAAACATAACTCTCTTGGCGGTGGAGCCTGCAGAAGAAACTGGAAACCAGCTGAAGGAACTGCAGTTTCAGTTCCCTGCCTCCATTTGCGAATGCCTTGTGGGGGGGAGAGAGGGGATGCCAAGATTTTCCTCAGTCTATTAAGTCAGTGGACTGAAACAGGACTCCCGAGCTTTTAAAGATGTACTGCCAGAATTCTAGTTAGCACCTACAGGCAGCTGTGTTATAGAGACTACAGTACAGTGAAAACCAGCACACTGTATAGAGGAGTCACTGGTTTAGATATGAAGTACTAGGATGTCACCATGGCATCAGATCAAATGCTACTGGGTGTAAGAAATAAAACTGGACTAGGGATCTGGCCAAGCTGTGGGGGAAAATGATAAAGAGTGATCTAAAATATATACTGTATCAGAAGCATGCTCTCAATCTACAATATATCAATGGTGCCATAGAGAAGCCGGCAGTCATGTTTATTGTTCTGTTCAGTAGTCTGAAGCTGAACTGAAACATGTCGTAATGTTGTTATATTTTTCTAAGATGTGTTCATGAGTGTATTTTCTTAAGATTCACTTCAGCAAACAGGCCTCATATCTGCCTATTAATATGTCTGACCCTTGACTGTCACAGAAATCACATTAAAATTTTGGCAATTCAAATGAGTGTTTATGTAGAATATACTGCTAGTTAAAGTAAATTCATTTGTATTCATGGATACAAAGAATATACAGATAAGCATTGCATCTATCTAGAGTGATAAAGTACAACAGTGCCCTCTAATGGTTACTTTAAGATACTTTCACATTCTGCATTTAGCCCAGGACTAGTTCTCATGTTCATGAAGTGAAATAAGATCAAAGTTCATACTCGTGGCATATTTCTGCTTTTTGTTTCAGATTTGATTATAAGACTGTGTTTTAAAAATTACAGATCAGGAAATAATCGGTTTCCTCTGACTTCACATGACTGACCAGATTTGACATAATGCATCCATCCATCATCCAACTGCTTATCCTGCTCAGAATTGTGGGATAGGCCTGGAGCCAATCCCAGGCAGCACTGGACACGCAGCAGGGGACAACCGGAACAGGATGCCAGGCAATCACAGACTGGGCGATTTAGATACCAGTTAACCTACCAGCATGGTTTTGTACAGTTTGGAGAAACCGGACCTCCTTGGAATGGATTCCATACTCACTGCAATTCTGTACTGGATAAGCAGCTATAGAAGATTCATAGAGGGATGGAATGATTATTAAATAAGTTAGTTTATATGTATAATAAATAAAAATAACTTTTCACTTAAAATGAAATGCCAATATTTCTATACCTGAAATCATTTTTTTTAATTGACTCAAATATAAGATGTGACTGAGCCATTTTCAGACCTGAGCTTTCATCCATTTGGTTTGTGCAACTCCATCCTGCGCATAAAATGGACCCTTGGAAGGCCATTGGCGATGCGGGTGGATTCCCGCGGGTCTGCCGGTTTTAACGTTGCATGCCAGCGCCAATCTTGTCTGAGGCACCTTTTAGTGATAGAGGGCCTCTCATTTGCATGCATATTGCTGGACATACAGTAATGCTGACATAGACAACTAATTGCAGCATTGCAGCAGTTCCTTATACAGTGAAAAGCTCTGAGTCATACTGTACCTTCTGGAGCCCAGAAACACGCAAGCATACAGCATCTGCTCTAAGCAACAGACACACCTTCGTCAATTCATGAACTCCCATGAATGTGGGCCGCTTTTGACAGATAATGTCTTTAAAGTGTAACACTTCATGAGGCACAAATACTTAGTAGTAACTCAGTTACTACTGAAGTACAAATCAAGAACAAAAATAGTAGCTACTTGAGATAAACGATGCGTCACAATTCATTAATGACAAACGTGAGATTAATATTAATATAACCAAGTTGTAGTTACATACTATTATATAATAGTATGTAACTAAGACTTAGATTGTGGGTAATTCATAAATAAGTAATAGTATATTTAAGTAATAGCATATATAGCATATATTATTTGTGTCTCATGAAGTAAAGTGTTATCAATTACAGATGTTTTATAAAGTATTTTAAAAAATCCTAAATATTTATATTATCCTCTTTTTAACACTTAAGGGGTTGAGGTGACAGATCAGAACTATATTCTTACTTTCCCTTGGGGATTGGGGTTTTGAATCCCACTATGCAGTGCAAACACATGCATTTAGGCTAATTGCTGTCTCAATATTGCCCATAGTGTGTGACTGTGTGCACCATGCTAAGGACTGGCATCCTGTCCAGGATGTACCCCAGCTATGTGCCCTGTGCTGCCTGGGATGGGCTCTTGGGGCCCTTGTGACTCTGACCAGGATAAACTGTCGGAAAGTGGATCGGTGTCAGTGTATTCTGCAATAGACAGGTATCTTATCAAGGCTGTTCCCCTGCTTGCTTCCTGGGACAGGGTTATCTTGAGATGGATTGAATGAAGGAATAGGGGTCTCTGTCATATACCGCAGTTTTACTCCAGATGTGCTGGTAGGACATGCAGTTTGTAGCTTACTATTGTTGCATCTCTAGTGAATGGCATTCAGGGGGCGCTTTAAGTTTGAGCTGATGCAAAGGATTGAAATCGGGTTTGCTTAATTAGCTCTGGGACAAAGGTCTAGGGGGAGTTTGGGTGAGTGGATTTAGCAGAGTCAGTTGATAATGGATTATTTCTCTTGGGACAATTTTTGGTGGAATAGTAGTTTCCCTAAAATTTCTTAGGAATTTGGATTAATTTTAAAGGGTTGAGTAGGAACTGGAGGAATTACCTTTGATCTCCATATTTAGACATTAGTGTATGCTATCAATTACTGATGTAACCTGAGAAGAAAAAGAAACCAACAGAAAACAGGCGATTACAGATAATTCCGTCCACTTTTAAAGACTTTTGAAGTCTATTTAAATTCTATTATCATTGTTACAATCTACATTTTTGTTCATTTCTTATAGAAAAATAAACTGAATTCAATCTCAAAATTGTGTGTCTTAATTCATTGGTCATTTGAGTAACACAATGTGAAAATCGGTGGGTCATACATTTGAAAACTTAACTCTTATTGATTATTTGTTTGCGTAAATTTAGCGTTGAATTAATTAAATAATTGATTTATGTAAGATTTTGAGTATAGCTGCGGCTGTGGCCGTGAGCCACCTTGTTAGCATAAAACCTGAGAAACCTGGTGTGTACTGGGTGTACTCTAGACCTGTTTCAACATAAGTTCAGTTAAATGACATTGTAAAATTGTATTTGAAAATGTGGCTTGCGTTACTCATATCAATTGATTCATATGTAATAGTCATTTATTGTACATTATTATTATTTTGCAAATTTATGTATTTGGATGGCTAGTTGGCTTCTCTCGCCTTGCAGCAAACCACTAGGAGAAAAGCGCAGTCGCCTGTGTGGGGCATTATTAAGAACAAATTCTCTGGCCTATTGTGAAAATGTTCATAATGAGTGAGGCATATTGTATAGTATTCTAATACAGATTAGCATTATAAAATAATTTGCAACAAACTGGCAAACATAATTTACTTTTACATCCCCAGAAATTGAATAAGCAAAAAACTACAGTGGACCCTTGACTTACGAACTCAATTTCTGCACAAGAGCTGGTCGTAACTCAAGTTGGTCGTAAGTCAAAACTATTTTTCCCATAAGAAATAACTGAAATACCTATAATGCGTTCCAAACCTCCCAAAGCATCCCTTATCTAACCTTTTCATAATAAAAAAGGAGTGTATATTGTGCGTAATTTACCAGAAACAACAGTAATTTTTCCAGTGTACTCACCAAAAAGTTATAAAAATGTGCCTAGCCGACTAGCACTGACCGAAATTACATCCCCAAACAGGCGTATCTGGGCTCAGACTGACGCTTACGGGCGCCTCTCGGGCAACTCGGCTCTTCGTTTGGCCTCGACCTGCATTCGGGTTGTAACTCAATTCTTTGGTCGTAAGTCAAAACTAAAATTTTGGTCGTAACCCAAGTTGCTCGTATGTCAGGCCGGTCGTGTTTCGATGGTCCACTGTATTCCGAGAGAATAATTGAACAAACGAGGTGATACAGATGCTGTTATGCTGTACATTTAAAATTGTAGTGACAAGCTGGATTTTGAGGAAAAGAGATCATTAAAATATGGTCACACTATTTTCAAAGCAATGGAGTTCTGTAGTATTTCTGAGTATTACGATCGACAGTTTCTACCGTTTATTCAATAAAAAATTATACTTGTAATAACAATCAACCGCGTGTTTCCATTAAACCAAATCATTAGCATTTAGAGGACTAAGGCCTAGAATTAAGAACTGAATACTAAAAAAAAAGATTACGAGGTTCTGTAAAAATCGTAAAAATGTCCTCGTTTCAGTCATCGATATAGTGATCTGGGCATTGACATCAAGTAACGTACCGGGTAATCAGCCAGGCACGCGGGTCAATGCGAGTTCGACAACGAGCGAGTGGCGACGGTGAGTCTCCGTGCTGCATCTGGCAACCCGGCGCAATTCCCCGCGAGCGCGTCGTAATGTCACTGCAATTCTCGCGGTACTCCAGCGGTCGGTGGCTCAGCAATAATGGCCGCACTCAAAACGATGCCTGGAACTGGGAACGGTGCGAGGAACATACCGGGGCCCGATAGCTGACCAAGAGTAAACTGAAGCATTTGCTCCTTGCCTTTCCTATCCGATTACTGGACGGATGGGCAGGGGCGACTGGAGACCTAGCAGCATAAGAAACGAGAGAGAGAGTCGGGTTAAGCGGCTGGCAGACCAGGGAAGCCAGTCCACACAGCGAGGAAAGCGAGAGTGAGCAGCCCAGACGGGCAGAGCCGGGCAGGGGGGTGGGTAGATACGGTCAGCGGTCACTGGGGGAGGGGGCTCGAAGACTCCGGTGGAAGACTCCACATCGTCGCTACTATGAGTGGACCGGGTCAGGACAGCGAGCCAGAGGCGAAGGTGCTTCACATCAAGCGGCTTTACAGGTCAGTCAAGGCCGAGATGCGAGTCGGAACTGGGACGGGGGATGGTCCGCAGACTCTCTTAGCTGCAGAGCCTTCGGTTAGCTTCTGCTGCTAACGCCGGCGAGTGCGCGGCACTGGGGCGATGACAGGGCGTCCGCAGGCATTTACGACGACCAGTCTTACCTGAGCAACCACCCTGCTGGCGCGCACCAGCTAGCCGGCTAGCCTGTTAGCAACCCAGAGCAAAACCAGCGGCCGTTGTTCTGATGCAGTATATACAAAACCGGTCACTCATTAGCTTAACAAACTCTAACCTAGTTAGCCGCTTAGCTCCCCTGACCTGACCCGCCTCGCCGATTTAGCTATTAACGTGTGTGAATCTTCGCACGCCAACTAGCCTGTTAGCTTCCCAAACCGTTCATTGAAAACGAGGGGATGATTAGCAGCTAACCCCATATGTCATGACGTTTGGCTACAGGCAAATGTGTTTGCTAAGTATATGTAACATCTCCAAGGTACCGCGTGGGAAACCTGCTCTTTTTGAGCATATTAGCAAACTGTAATACCACGTTTTTGGGGACTCCAGATTTTAGTGTTTATCATTGTTCTTTGCAGTGCAAGAGGCAGCACCTGTGTTAATGCCGGCTTGAACCGCGTCGCCCTGTAATGCACGGTCATGGGAGTGGGGAGGGCAAGCGAAACGAACATTGTATAATATGATAAATTAATACAGAAGTACCGATCTGGTATCGGTGTTGCATGATGGAAAGAATGGCGTAAGGTAACACGTCCCTAGTGTGTAAAGATGTAATTATGCAAGAGGGATATTAGGTGTGAATTTTGCGGAGGCGTCAAACTTTTTTCTTAATACTAAAGAAAATGACTTTACACATACAACTGCATTTCCATTTCTTAATAATTTTAATATTTGCGTTATATTACCACTTTTGGTTACAGGTGATATCTGTCTTTATGTATAAAAGACTAGTCAACTGCAAGTGTTGCTTGATAAAAGCACTGAAGGTGTTCAGATGGTTACCTGTAGGATACGACGACCCATTCAGGGTCAGACTGTCCAGTGATTATGCTGTTTTTGAGTTTAACTAACAGTTAGTTCTAGTTTCTTAGATGGGCTGCATTGTTTTTTTTCTGTTGCTTATTTACCCATTTAATGGATGACACAGGACCTGTTCCCACATGTCAGTTTATGTATGTGCTACCATATCATCTTAGGGCTGTGGTGGAATCCGTGCACAAGCTGGATGTTATCATCGGCAACAAGTCCTCTTACAGGGAGGTCTTCAAGCCAGAGAATATCAGCCTGCGGAACAAGTAAGCACTTTGCTATAATGCAAATCCTTTAAATTGTTATTTTACAAAGACTACATATGCTTAATTAGATAGGTCTGACCTTGTTTTACTTGTAGACTTTTGCCCTGTTGCTGGCGTATTTAGATGTTGCTTTTTTACTAGAAATGGGGCTGAAAATGAATTCTGTGTTATTGCTAAGCATCAGAATCTTCCATATTTGGTCAGTGATCTCTTTACCTGGGAGAAATGCCAAACGTAAATGACTTGAAGTCAGAGGCCGGCCTGAGGTCTTTGAAGCCGATCTTGACCTGTTCCTTACATGAGTATTGGCTTGGATAGGCTGCGGGAGCTCTGCGTGAAGCTGATGTTCCTCCACCCAGTGGACTATGGCCGCAAGGCTGAAGAACTGCTGTGGAGAAAGGTCTATTACGAGGTCATCCAGGTCATTAAGACTAACAAGAAGGTATTACTTAATCACTGCCCTTTATACAAGCTTGGTACAGCTTCTGGTGTGTGTGTGTGTGTGTGTGTGTGTGTGTGTGTGTTTTAAAGATGTATGCCCCTTTTCACTTGTTGTTTGTTCTCCTAGCTTTTTTCCCCATCACTATTCATTCTACTGCTCATGCATAGTTTAATTTGCCTTTTCTCCCAGTTTCTCTCACTGAGCTCTTGCTTACTCTCTCTAATTTATCTAGCAGCAAGAATATTGGAATGCAAGTGCAAAAGGCACCTTTGGGGAACAGGAAGATGTTTTTTAAATGTCACCATTTGGTCCAGGTTGTTCATTCTTGGCTGTGATGAATTTGTTTTTTTTTTTTTTTTTGATACTGTTTTCCGTTGTGAAGCTAATCTTAAAAGTGTGTTCATCTTAGCCGATGCTGTGGTTTTGTTTGTGTCATCGTTAATCTGGTGCTGTCCAGCAGCTGTCTTGGGTACATGGTTTGCTGGTCAGAATAACTTTTCCCGGTGCTGTTTCATTGCTCCAAAATAATGGACAAATGAAAGAAATTTAATCTTTCTGCACCTGCAATGCATTTCTTTGTCACATCCCCTCCCTAGCACATTCACAGTCGCAGTGCACTGGAGTGTGCCTACAGGACACACCTGATTGCTGGGGTGGGCTTCTACCAGCATCTGCTGCTCTACATCCAGTCCCATTATCAGCTGGAGCTGCAGGATTGCATCGACTGGACACACGTCACTGACCCTCTCATAGGTAACATCAGGAAGCACTGTCACTGTGTTAACTGGATTTCCTACCGTGAGTAGAAGATTGGCAGGCCCGATAGCTAAAACTATTTATTACGTCTCTTCACCAGTGCATAATTCACTGTAGCTGGTATATGCCATCAGTAGTTGATTGCTACTGCCTGGGACTTCCAGCCATTCTGTGTATTTGGTTATAAGATGAAATTGGTTACAAGTCTGATTTTTTTAGTGGTGGTCAAGGTTGATGCATCCAGCTTTTATAAGGAAAGTTCCCCAGTTTTGTAATGACGACAGATTTTTATTGCGCAAATGAGGGCAGTTTTAGGTGCTTGAAACGCTGAGTAATACTCCATAGTGCCGACGCGAGCTGCTGCCCGACTTGACGTTTGTGTCACCCAAAAAGCATCGCCACCTGCCTTGTTTATCTTAAATGCGGCCCTGACGCAGACATGTTCTCAGGGCGGAAGAAGCCGGTGTCGGCCACTGCCAAGGAGATGGAGTGGGCCCAGATGGCCTGCCATCGTTGCCTCGTGTACCTGGGAGACCTGGGTAAGGAGGCACCTGACCACACTGTGTTAGTAGCATTGTGAACTTGCTAGGCAGCATTACATCAAATCAACTTCCTGTTTCAGAAACCATCATTTGAATTGTCCTGATTTTCTGTCATTCTTGCGGTTGGGGGCTGGTTTTGGGTTGCCTATAAAATACACGATACATGGATCAGATTTATGTTATGGCTGCCAAGCAAGCGGGGAGAAACATCTAGAAGGAGCTGAGCGAAGCAACAGAGCATGCGTGACGCCTTGCACTGGGCGTTAGGAACGCGCAAGGAGCGGGCGGCGCCCTGACTGGCGGCTTTTCGCTTGTGATGGGACATGTCGCCCGTTTTCCTCGCAGCGCGCTACCAGAATGAGCTGGCGGGGGTGGAGGCCGAGCGGCTGGCAGAGCGCTTCTACCACCAGGCCCTGTCTGTGTCGCCGCATGTCGGTGAGTGTCTGTGAGCACCTGCCTGGAGCACCTGAGGTCACGCCCTGTATAAAAGGCCAGCAAACAATGGGCAGCCTAGCATTTGAGATTCTTCTTTTCCCCGTCTCTGAGCATTGGATGTGCTGTGCTGCAGGAATGCCGTTCAACCAACTCGGCACGCTGGCTGGGAGCAAGTTCTACAACGTGGAAGCAACCTACTACTACCTGCGCTGGTAGGTGACATGCGTCACGGGAACTTCAGCGTTGGGTCCCTGAAGTTTCTCATGCTCACCACTAGGGGTCAGTATAGACTGTATTACAGACTGGAAAACCAGAATGAATCCCTTTATTGGGGTCCCTATTGTTCATTTAATGATTGTATTTAGTTGCTTACCTGACCTCTGACAACTTAAACCAGGAACCTTTGCTTTGTAAAATAATGTTCATGCTCAGCATGTATTGGTCTACTATATTGGAAAATTGCGGACTAATGAATGACTCGGAACCTAAATATTTGTAACTTGATAGGTTTAAATAACTAACAGGTTTAGCACTGTAATTATCTGTTGCAGTCTGTGTTGACAAAGATACATTTGGGATAAATGTGCAGTTAGCGCTGTTAGGTTTTGTTTTAGTCTAGTGGCAGTAAATAGTAGAGGAAGAAAGGTTTTGTGTTTAGGGCCTGAGTGAGTGTGTGCAACGCATTTGTTCCTGACAGCATACAGTCGGACGCACCTTTCGAGGGGGCCTACGGGAACCTGAAGCGTCTGTTTGACAAGGCGGCCAAGATGTACCACCAGGTGAAGAAGCAGGAGCTGAAGAGGCTGTCGCCCACGCGGCAGAGGTGTGTCCGCCTTCCTGATTGGCTGGCGGGTCAGGAGTCGCCAGCTGTACTGGAGCACAGAGCCGCTCGCCTGACGCGGTGCTGCTCTCACTATTCGCGGGTTATTTTTTATTAATTTATTTTTTATCGTTCTGATGAGGAGGGGGGGGGTGATATCTTCAGCTGGATCAGATGACATTCGGTGTCAAAAGACAAGCTGTCAGGTGTCAGATGCATTCATTTAATGAGCACATATCAGTGTGGCTATTTCTGAGATGCGTTTTATAATCACTAGCAAGGCAGCATTTATTGTGTATTCATTTGCCTTAATTATCGACCCAGTATGCATTGATTGGCATTTAATTTGTGCTGCTTGCATGCATCAATAACTTCTGAGGAACAGATTGATGGGTGCTGTGTGTGTGTGTGTGTGTGTGTGTGCATATGTATATGTGTATGTGTGTATGTGTGTATATATA